>CM070305.1:25898435-25927175 GCA_036321655.1 Quercus alba
GAACGGAATTCTGGAGTGAAATTTTGTTTTCTCTTTTTCGGCCTATCTCATCCCGTTTTGGCTAAAAATAATGCCGGGAAGATGTTTTATAATTTTTTGCATTTTTTTACTATTTTTTTCGGAATTTTCTTGCCCGGGTCGAGTTTGAACGGAATACTGGAGTAAAATTTTGTTTTCACTTTTTCGGCCAATCTCGTCCCGTTTTGGCGAAAAATAATACCGGGAAGAGGTTTTATAATTTTTTGAATTTTTTTACTATTTTTTTCAGAAATTTTTTTCCTGGCTCGAGTATGAACGGAATTCTGGAGTAAAATTTTGTTTTCACTTTTGTGGCATATCTAATCCCGTTTGGGCTAAAAATAATGCCGGGAAGAGGTTTTGAAATTTTTTGCATTTTTTTACTATTTTTTTCAGAATTTTCTTGCCGGGGTCGAGTATGAACGGAATTCTGGAGTAAAATTTTGTTTTCACTTTTTCTGCCTATCTCATCCCGTTTTGGCAAAAAAAAATACCGGGAAGAGGTTTTGTAATTTTTTGAATTTTTTTACCGTTTTTTTTTTAAATTTTCTTTCCCGGGTCGAGTAAGAACGGAATTCTGGAGTAAAATTTTGTTTTCACTTTTTCGGCCAATCTCATCCTGTTTTGGCTAAAAATAATGCTGGGAAGGTTTTATAATTTTTTGAATTTTTTTCCAATTTTTTCCGGAATATTCTTGCCCGGGTCGAGTATGAACGGAATTCTGGAGTAAAATTTTGTTTTCACTTTTTTGGCTTATCTCATCCCGTTTGGGCTATAACTAATGCCTGGAAGAGGTTTTATAATTTTTTGAATTTTTTTACTATTTTTTCGGAATATTCTTGCCCAGGTCGAGCATGAACGGAATTCTGGAGTAAAATTTTGTTTTCACTTTTTCGGCCTATCTCGTCCCGTTTTGGCGAAAAATAATGCTGGGAAGAGGTTTTATAATTTTTCGAATTTTTTTACTATTTTTTTTCGGAATTTTCTTGCACGGGTCGAGTAAGAACGGAATTCTGGAGTAATATTTTGTTTTCACTTTTTCGGCCTATCTCATCCTGTTTTGGCTAAAAATAATGCCGGGAAGAGGTTTTATAATTTTTTGAATTTTTATACTATTTTTTTCAGAAATTTTCTTTCCCGGGTCGAGTATGAACGGAGTTCTGGAGTAAAATTTTGTTTTCACTTTTGTGGCATATCTAATCCCGTTTGGGCTATAAATAATACCGGGAAGAGGATTTATAATTTTTTGACTTTTTTTACTATTTTTTTCGGAATATTCTTGCCCGGGTCGAGTATGAATGGAATTCTGTAGTGAAATTTTGTTTTCACTTTTTCGGTCTATCTCATCCCATTTTGGCTAAAAATAATGCCGGGAAGAGGTTTTTTAATTTTTTGAATTTTTTTACTATTTTCTGTCGGAATTTTCTTTCCCGGGTCGAGTATGAACGGAATTTTCGAGTGAAATTTTGTTTTCACTTTTGTGGCATATCTAATCCCGTTTGGGCTATAAATAATGCCGGGAAGACGTTTTATAATTATTTGAATTTTTTTCCTATTTTTTTTCGGAATTTTCTTTCCTGGGTCGAGTATGAACGGAACTCTGGCGTGAAATTTTGTTTCACTTTTTCAGTCTATCTCATCCCGTTTTGGCTATAAATAATGCCGGGAAGAGGTTTTATGATTTTTCGAATTTTTTGACTATTTTTTTTCGGAATTTTCTTGCCCGTGTCGAGTATGAACGGAATTCTGGAATAAAATTTTGTTTTCACTTTTTCGGCCTATCTCATCCCGTTTTGGCTAAAAATAATGCCGGGAAGTGGTCTTATAATTTTTTGCATTTTTTTACTATTTTTTTCAAAATTTTCTTGCCCGGGTCGAGTATGAATGGAATTCTGTAGTGAAATTTTGTTTTCACTTTTTCGGTCTATCTCATCCCGTTTTGGCTAAAAATAATGCCGGGAAGAGGTTATTTAATTTTTTGAATTTTTTTACTATTTTCTTTCGGAATTTTCTTTCCCGGGTCGAGTATGAACGGAATTTTCGAGTAAAATTTTGTTTTCACTTTTTCGGCCTATCTCATCCCGTTTTGGCTAAAAATAATGCCGGGAAGAGGTTTTATAATTTTTTGCATTTTTTTACAGTTTTTTTCAAAATTTTCTTGCCCGGGTCGAGTATGAACGGAATACTGGAGTAAAATTTTGTTTTCACTTTTTCGGCCTATCTCCTCCCGTTTTAGCCAAAAATAATGCTGGGAAGAGGTTTTATGATTTTTTGAATTTTTTTACTATTTTTTTCGGAATATTCTTGCCCGGGTCGTGTATGAACTGAATTCTGGAGTAAAATTTTGTTTTCACTTTTTTGACTTACCTCATCCCGTTTGGGCTAAAAATAATGCTGGGAAGAGGTTTTATAATTTTTTGAATTTTTTTACTATTTTTTTCGGAATTTTCTTGCCCGGATCGAGTATGAACGGAATTCTGGAGTGAAATTTTGTTTTCACCTTTTCAGTCTATCTCATCCCGTTTTCGGAAAAAATAATGCCGGGAAGAGGTTTTATAATTTTTTGAATTTTTTTACTATTTTTTTTTCGGAATTTTCTTGCCCGGTTCGAGTATCAACGGAATTCTGGAGTAAAATTTTGTTTTCACTTTTTCGACCTATCTCATCTCGTTTTGGCTAAAAAAAATGCCGGGAAGGGGTTTTATAATTTTTTGAATTTTTTTACTATTTTTTTTCGGAATTTTCTTTCCTGGGTCGAGTATGAACGGAATTTTGGAGTAAAATTTTGTTTTAACTTTTTCGGCCTATCTCCTCCCGTTTTAGCTAAAAATAATGTTGGGAAGAGGTTTTACGATTTTTTGAATTTTTCTACTATTGTTTTCGGAATATTCTTGCCCGGGTCGTGTATGAACGGAATTCTGGAGTAAAATTTTGTTTTCACTTTTTTGACTTATCTCATCCCGTTTGGGCCAAAAATAATGCTGGGAAGAGGTTTTATAATTTTTTGAATTTTTTTGCTATTTTTTTCGGAATTTTCTTGCCCGGATCGAGTATGAACGGAATTCTGGTGTGAAATTTTGTTTTCACTTTTTCAGTCTATCTCATCCCCTTTTCGGAAAAAATAATGCCGGGAAGAGGTTTTATAATTTTTTGAATTTTTTTACTATTTTTTTTTCGGAATTTTCTTGCCCGGTTCGAGTATGAACGGAATTCTGGAGTAAAATTTTGTTTTCACTTTTTCGGCCTATCTCCTCCCGTTTTGGCTATAAATAATGCCAGGAAGAGGTTTCATAATTTTTTTAATTTTTTTACTATTTTTACTCGGAATTTTATTTCCTGGGTCGAGTATGAACGGAATTTAGGAGTAAAATTTTGTTTTCACTTTTTCGGCATATCTCCTCCCGTTTTGGCTAAAAATAATGCCGGGAAGAGGTTTTATAATTTTTTGAATTTTTTTACAATTTTTTTCGGAATTTTCTTTCTCGGGTCGTGTATGAACGGAATTCTGGAGTAAAATTTTGTTTTCACTTTTTCGGTCTATCTCCTCCCGTTTTGGCTAAAAATAATGCCAGGAAGAGGTTTTATAATTTTTCGAATTTTTTTACTATTTTTTTTCGGAATTTTCTTGCACGGGTCGAGTATGAACGGAATTCTGGAGTAAAATTTTGTTTTCACTTTTTCGGTCTATCTCCTCCCGTTTTGGCTAAAAATAATGCCGAGAAGACGTTTTATAATTTTTTGAATTTTTTTTACTATTTTTTTTCGGAATTTCCTTTCCTGGGTCTAGTATGAACGGAATTCTGGAGTGAAATTTTCTTTTCACTTTTTCGGCCTATCTCATCCCGTTTTGGCTAAAAATAATGCCGAGAAGAGGTTTTATAATTTTTTGAATTTTTTTACAATTTTTTTCGGAATATTCTTGCCCGGGTCGAGTATGAACGGAATTCTGTAGTGAAATTTTGTTTTCATTTTTTCGGTTTATCTCATCCCGTTTTGGCTAAAAATAATGCCGGGAAGAGGTTATTTAATTTTTTGAATTTTTTTACTATATTTTTTCGGAATTTTCTTTCCCGGGTCGAGTATGAACGGAATTTTCGAGTAAAATTTTGTTTTCACTTTTTAGGCCTACCTCATCCCGTTTTGGCTAAAAATAATGCCGGGCAGAGGTTTTATAATTTTTTGCATTTTTTTACTATTTTTTTCAGAATTTTCTTGCCCGGGTCGACTATGAACGGAATACTGGAGAAAAGTTTTGTTTTCACTTTTTCGGCGTATCTCCTCCCGATTTAGCTAAAAATAATGCTGGGAAGAGGTTTTATGATTTTATGAGTTTTTTTACTATTTTTTTCGGAATATTCTTGCGCGGGTCGTGTATGAACGGAATTCTGGAGTAAAATTTTGTTTTCACTTTTTGGACTTATCTCATCCCGTTTGGGCTAGAAATAATGCTGGGAAGAGGTTTTATAATTTTTTGAATTTTTTTGCTATTTTTTTCGGAATTTTCTTGCCCGGATCGAGTATGAACGGAATTCTGGAGTGAAATTTTGTTTTCACTTTTTCAGTCTATCTCATCCCGTTTTCAGAAAAAATAATGCCGGGAAGAGGTTTTATAATTTTTTGAATTTTTTTACTATTTTTTTTTTGGAATTTTCTTGCCCGGTTCGAGTATGAACGGAATTCTGGAGTAAAATTTTGTTTTCACTTTTTCGGCCTATCTCATCCCGTTTTGCCTAAAAATAATGCCGGGAAGAGGTTTTTTAATTTTTTTTTCATTTTTTTACTATTTTCTTTCGGAATTTTCTTGCCCGGCTCGAGTAGGAACGGAATTCTGGAGCAAAATTTTGTTTTCACTTTTTCGACCTATCTCATCCCGTTTTGGCTAAAAAAAAATGCTGGGAAGGGGTTTTATAATTTTTTGAATTTTTTTACTATTTTTTTTCGGAATTTTCTTTCCTGGGTCGAGTATGAACGGAATTTTGGAGTAAAACTTTGTTTTAACTTTTTTGGCCTATCTCCTCCCGTTTTAGCTAAAAATAATGCTGGGAAGAGGTTTTATGATTTTTTGAATTTGTCTACTATTTTTTTCGGAATATTCTTGCCCGGGTCGTGTATGAACGGAATTCTGGAGTAAAATTTTGTTTTCACTTTTCTGACTTATCTCGTCCCGTTTGGGCTAAAAATAATGCTGGGAAGAGGTTTTATAATTTTTTGAATTTTTTTGGGAATTTTCTTGCCCGGATCGAGTATGAACGGAATTCTGGAGTGAAATTTTATTTTCACTTTTTCAGTCTATCTCATCCCGTTTTCGGAAAAAATAATGCCGGGAAGAGGTTTTATAATTTTTTGAATTTTTTTACAATTTTTTTTCGAAATTTTCTTTCCCAGGTCGAGTATGAACGGAATTCTGGAGTTAAATTTTGTTTTCACTTTTTCGGCCTATCTCCTCCCGTTTTGGCTATAAATAATGCCAGGAAGAGGTTTTATAATTTTTTGAATTTTTTTACTATTTTTTTTCGGAATTTTATTTCCTGGGTTGAGTATGAACGGAATTTTGGAGTAAAATTTCGTTTTCACTTTTTCGGCATATCCCCTCCCGTTTTGGCTAAAAATAATGCTATGAAGAGGTTTTATAATTTTTTGAATTTTTTTCCTTTTTTTTCCGGAATATTCTTGCCCGGGTCGAGTATGAACGGAATTCTGGAGTAAAATTTTGTTTTCACTTTTTTGGCTTATCTCATCCCGTTTCGGCTAAAAATAATGCCGGGAAGAGGTTTTATAATTTTTTGAATTTTTTTACAATTTTTTTCGGAATTTTCTTTCCCGGGTCGAGTATGAACGGAATTCTGGAGTAAAATTTTGTTTTCAGTTTTGTGGCATATCTAATCCCGTTTGGGCTAAAAATGATGCCGGGAAGAGGTTTTATAATTTTTTGAATTTTTTTACTATTTTTTTCGGAATATTCTTGCCCGGGTCGAGTATGAACGGAATTCTGTAGTGAAATTATGTTTTCACTTTTTCGGTCTATCTCATCCCGTTTTGGCTAAAAATAATGCCAGGAAGAGGTTTTTTAATTTTTTGAATTTTTTTACTATTTTCTTTCGGAATTTTCTTTCCCGGGTCGAGTATGAACGGAATTTTCGAGTAAAATTTTGTTTTCACTTTTTCGGTCTATCTCCTTCCGTTTTGGCTAGAAATAATGCCGGGAAGAGGTTTTATAATTTTTTGAATTTTTTTACTATTTTTTTTCGGAATTTTCTTTCCTGGGTCGAGTATGAACGGAATTTTGGAGTAAAATTTCGTTTTCACTTTTTTGGCCTATCTCCTCCCGTTTTGTCTAAAAATAATGCTGGGAAGAGGTTTTATAATTTTTTGAATTATTTTCCTATTTTTTCCGGAATATTCTTTCCCGGGTCGAGTATGAACGGAATTCTGGAGTAAAATTTTGTTTTCACTTTTTTGGTTTATCTCATCCCGTTTGGGCTAAAAATAATGCCGGGAAGAGGTTTTATAATTTTTTGAATTTTTTTACTATTTCTTTTGGGAATATTCTTGCCCGGGTCGAGTATGAACGGAATTCTGGAGTAAAATTTTGTTTTCACTTTTTTGGCTTATCTCATCCCGTTTTGGGTAAAAATAATGCCGGGAAGAGGTTTTATAATTTTTTGAATTTTTTTACTATTTTTTCGGAATATTTTTGCCCGGGTCGTGTATGAACGGAATTCTGGAGTAAAATTTTGTTTTCACTTTTTCGGCCTATCTCCTCCCGTTTTGGCTATAAATAATGCCAGGAAGAGGTTTTATAATTTTTTGAATTTTTTTACTATTTTTTTTCGGAATTTTATTTCCTGGGTCGAGTATGAACGGAATTTTGGAGTAAAATTTCGTTTTCACTTTTTCGGCATATCTCCTCCCGTTTTGGCTAAAAATAATGCTAGGAAGAGGTTTTATAATTTTTTGAATTTTTTTCCTATTTTATCATGAATATTCTTGCCCGGGTCGAGTATGAACGGAATTCTGGAGTAAAATTTTGTTTTCACTTTTTTGGCTTATCTCATCCCATTTCGGCTAAAAACAATGCCGGGAAGAGGTTTTATAATTTTTTGAATTTTTTTACAATTTTTTTTGGAATTTTCTTTCCCGGGTCGAGTATGAACGGAATTCTGGAGTAAAATTTTGTTTTCACTTTTTCGGTCTATCTCCTCCCGTTTTGGCTAAAAATAATGCCAGGAAGCGGTTTTATAATTTTTTGAATTTTTTTACTGTTTTTTTTCGGAATTTTCTTTCCTGGATCGAGTATGAACGGAATTTTGGAGTAAAATTTCGTTTTCACTTTTTTTGCCTATCTCGTCCCGTTTTGGCTAAAAATAATGCTGGGAAGAGGTTTTCTAATTTTTTGAATTTTTTTTCCTATTTTTTCCGGAATTTTCCTGCCCGGATCGAGTATGAACGAAATTCTGGAGTGAAATTTTATTTTCACGTTTTCAGTCTATCTCATCCCCCGTTTTCGGAAAAAATAATGCCGGGAAGAGGTTTTATAATTTTTTGAATTTTTTTACTATTTTTTTTTCGGAATTTTCTTGCCCGGTTCGAGTATGAACGGAATTCTGGAGTAAAATTTTGTTTTCACTTTTCCGGCCTATCTCGTCCCGTTTTGGCAAAAAATAATGCTGGGAAGAGGTTTTATAATTTTTCGAATTTTTTTACTATTTATTTTTGGAATTTTCTTGCACTGGTCGAGTATGAACGGAATTCTGGAGTAAAATTTTGTTTTCACTTTTTCGGCCTATCTCATCCGGTTTTGGCTAAAAATAATGCCGGGAAGAGGTTTTATAATTTTTTGAATTTTTTTACTCTTTTTTTCAGAATATTCTTGCCCGGGTCGAGTATGAACGGAATTTTGTAGTGAAATTTTGTTTTCACTTTTTCAGTCTATCTCATCCCGTTTTGGCTAAAAATAATGCCGGGAAGAGGTTTTTTAATTTTTTGAATTTTTTTACTATTTTCTTTCCCGGGTCGAGTATGAACGGAATTTTCGAGTAAAATTTTGTTTTCACTTTTTCACTTTTAAATTTTTTGCATTTTTTTACTATTTTTTTCAGAATTTTCTTGCCGGGGTCGAGTATGAACGGAATTCCGGAGTAAAATTTTGTTTTCCCTTTTTCTGTCTATCTCATCCCGTTTTGGCGAAAAAAAATACCGGGAAGAGGTTTTGTAATTTTTTGAATTTTTTTACTGTTTTTTTTCGGAATTTTCTTGCCCGGGTCGAGTATGAACGGAATTCTGGAGTAAAATTTTGTTTTCACTTTTTCGGCCAATCTCATCCTGTTTTGGCTAAAAATAATGCTGGGAAGGTTTTATAATTTTTTGAATTTTTTTCCTATTTTTTCCGGAATATTCTTGCCTGGGTCGAGTATGAACGGAATTCTGGAGTAAAATTTTGTTTTCACTTTTTCGGCTTATCTCATCCCGTTTGGGCTAAAAATAATGCCGGGAAGACGTTTTATAATTGTTTGAATATTTTTACTATTTTTTCGGAATATTCTTGCCCGAGTCGAGTATGAACGGAATTCTGGAGTAAAATTTTGTTTTCACTTTTTCGGCCTATCTCGTCCCGTTTTGGCGAAAAATAATGCTGGGAAGAGGTTTTATAATTTTTCGAATTATTTTACTATTTTTTTTCGGAATTTTCTTGCACGGGTCGAGTATGAACGGAATTCTGGAGTAAAATTTTGTTTTCACTTTTGTGGCATATCTAATCCCGTTTGGGCTAAAAATAATGCCGGGAAGAGGTTTTATAATTTTTTGAATTTTTTTACAATTTTTTTCGGAATTTTCTTGCCCGGGTGGAGTATGAACGGAATTCTGGAGTAAAATTTTGTTTTCACTTTTTCGGCCTATCTCATCCCGTTTTGGCGAAAAAAAAAATACCGGGAAGAGGTTTTGTAATTTTTCGAATTTTTTTACTATTTTTTTTCGGAATTTTCTTGCCCGGGTCGAGTAAGAACGGAATTCTAGAGTAAAATTTTGTTTTCACTTTTTCGGCCAATCTCATCTTGTTTTGGCTAAAAATAATGCTCGGAAAAGGTTTTATAATTTTTCGAATTTTTTTCCTATTTTTTCCAGAATATTCTTGCCCGGGTCGAGTATGAACGGAATTCTGGAGTAAAATTTTGTTTTCACATTTTTGGCTTATCTCATCCCGTTTGGGCTAAAAATAATGCCGGGGAGAGGTTTCATAATTTTTTGAATTTTTTTACTATTTTTTCGGAATATTCTTGCCCGGGTCGAGTATGAACAGAATTCTGGAGTAAAATTTTGTTTTCACTTTTTCAGCTTATCTCATCCCGTTTGGGCTAAAAATAATGCTGGGAAGAGGTTTTATAATTTTTTGAATTTTTTTACTATTTTTTCGGAATTTTCTTTCCTGGGTCGAGTATGAACGGAATTTTGGAGTAAAATTTCGTTTTCACTTTTTCGGCCTATCTCCTCCCGTTTGGCTAAAAATAATGCTGGGAAGAGGTTTTATAATTTTTTGAATTTTTTTCCTATTTTTTCCGGAATATTCTTGCTCGGGTTGAGTATGAACGGAATTCTGGAGTAAAATTTTATTTTCACTTTTCTGGCTTATCTCATCCCGTTTGGGCTAAAAATAATGCCGGGAAGAGGTTTTATAATTTTTTGAATTTTTTTACTATTTTTTCGGAATATTCTTGCTCGGGTCGAGTATGAACGGAATTCTGGAGTAAAATTTTGTTTTCACTTTTCCGGCCTATCTCCTCCCATTTTGGCTAAAAATAATGCCAGGAAGAGGTTTTATAATTTTTCGAATTTTTTTACTATTTTTTTTCGGAATTTTCTTGCACGGGTCGAGTATGAACGGACTTCTGGAGTAAAATTTTGTTTTCACTTTTTCAGCCTATCTCATCCTGTTTTGGCTAAAAATAAAGCCGGGAAGATGTTTTATAATTTTTTGAATTTTTTTTACTATTTTTTTTCGGAATTTTCTTTCCTCGGTCTAGTATGAACGGAATTCTGGAGTGAAATTTTGTTTTCACTTTTTCGGCCTATCTCATTCCGTTTTGGCTAAAAATAATGCCGGGAAGAGGTTTTATAATTTTTTGCATTTTTTTACTATTTTTTTCGGAATTTTCTTGCCCGGGTCGAGTTTGAACGGAATACTGGAGTAAAATTTTGTTTTCACTTTTTCGGCCAATCTCGTCCTGTTTTGGCGAAAAATAATACCGGGAAGAGGTTTTATAATTTTTTGAATTTTTTTACTATTTTTTTCAGAAATTTTTTTCCTGGCTCGAGTATGAACGGAATTCTGGAGTAAAATTTTGTTTTCACTTTTGTGGCATATCTAATCCCGTTTGGGCTAAAAATAATGCCGGGAAGAGGTTTTGAAATTTTTTGCATTTTTTTACTATTTTTTTCAGAATTTTCTTGCCGGGGTCGAGTATGAACGGAATTCTGGAGTAAAATTTTGTTATCACTTTTTCTGCCTATCTCATCCCGTTTTGGCGAAAAAAAATACCGGGAAGAGGTTTTGTAATTTTTTGAATTTTTTTACTGTTTTTTTTTGGAATTTTCTTTCCCGGGTCGAGTAAGAACGGAATTCTGGAGTAAAATTTTGTTTTCACTTTTTCGGCCAATCTCATCCTGTTTTGGCTAAAAATAATGCTGGGAAGGTTTTATAATTTTTTGAATTTTTTTCCAATTTTTTCCGGAATATTCTTGCCCGGGTCGAGTATGAACGGAATTCTGGAGTAAAATTTTGTTTTCACTTTTTTGGCTTATCTCATCCCGTTTGGGCTAAAACTAATGCCTGGAAGAGGTTTTATAATTTTTTGAATTTTTTTACTATTTTTTCGGAATATTCTTGCCCAGGTCGAGCATGAACGGAATTCTGGAGTAAAATTTTGTTTTCACTTTTTCGGCCTATCTCGTCCCGTTTTGGCGAAAAATAATGCTGGGAAGAGGTTTTATAATTTTTCGAATTTTTTTACTATTTTTTTTCCGAATTTTCTTGCACGGGTCGAGTAAGAACGGAATTCTGGAGTAATATTTTGTTTTCACTTTTTCGGCCTATCTCATCCTGTTTTGGCTAAAAATAATGCCGGGAAGAGGTTTTATAAGTTTTTGAATTTTTATACTATTTTTTTTCAGAAATTTTCTTTCCCGGGTCGAGTATGAACGGAATTCTGGAGTAAAATTTTGTTTTCACTTTTGTGGCATATCTACTCCCGTTTGGGCTAAAAATGATGCCGGGAAGAGGTTTTATAATTTTTTGAATTTTTTTACTGATTTTTTCGGAATATTCTTGCCCGGGTCGAGTATGAACGGAATTCTGGAGTGAAATTTTTTTTTCACTTTTTCGGTCTATCTCAACCCGTTTTGGCTAAAAATAATGCCGGGAAGAGGTTTTATGATTTTTCGAATTTTTTGACTATTTTTTTTTCGGAATTTTCTTGCCCGTGTCGAGTATGAACGGAATTCTGGAATAAAATTTTGTTTTCACTTTTTCGGCCTATCTCATCCCGTTTTGGCTAAAAATAATGCCGGGAAGAGGTCTTATAATTTTTTGCATTTTTTTACTATTTTTTTCAAAATTTTCTTGCCCGGGTCGAGTATGAATGGAATTCTGTAGTGAAATTTTGTTTTCACTTTTTCGGTCTATCTCATCCCGTTTTGGCTAAAAATAATGCCGGGAAGAGGTTACTTAATTTTTTGAATTTTTTTACTATTTTCTTTCGGAATTTTCTTTCCCGGGTCGAGTATGAACGGAATTTTCGAGTAAAATTTTGTTTTCACTTTTTCGGCCTATCTCATCCCGTTTTGGCTAAAAATAATGCCGGGAAGAGGTTTTATAATTTTTTGCATTTTTTTACAATTTTTTTCAAAATTTTCTTGCCCGGGTCGAGTATGAACGGAATACTGGAGTAAAATTTTGTTTTCACTTTTTCGGCCTATCTCCTCCCGTTTTAGCCAAAAATAATGCTGGGAAGAGGTTTTATGATTTTTTGAATTTTTTTACTATTTTTTTCGGAATATTCTTGCCCGGGTCGTGTATGAACGGAATTCTGGAGTAAAATTTTGTTTTCACTTTTTTGACTTACCTCATCCCGTTTGGGCTAAAAATAATGCTGGGAAGAGGTTTTATGATTTTTTGAATTTTTTTACTATTTTTTTCGGAATATTCTTGCCCGGGTCGAGTATGAACGGAATACTGGAGTAAAATTTTGTTTTCACTTTTTCGGCCTATCTCATCCCGTTTTGGCTAGAAATAATGCCGGGAAGAGGTTTTATAATTTTTTGCATTTTTTTACTATTTTTTTCGGAATTTTCTTGCCCGGGTCGATTTTGAACGTAATACTGGAGTAAAATTTTGTTTTCACTTTTTCGGCCAATCTCGTCCTGTTTTGGCGAAAAATAATACCGGGAAGAGGTTTTATAATTTTTTGAATTTTTTTACTATTTTTTTCAGAAATTTTTTTCCTGGCTCGAGTATGAACGGAATTCTGGAGTAAAATTTTGTTTTCACTTTTGTGGCATATCTAATCCCGTTTGGGCTAAAAATAATGCCGGGAAGAGGTTTTGAAATTTTTTGCATTTTTTTACTATTTTTTTCAGAATTTTCTTGCCGGGTTCGAGTATGAACGGAATTCTGGAGTAAAATTTTGTTTTCACTTTTTCTGCCTATCTCATCCCGTTTTGGCGAAAAAAAATACCGGGAAGAGGTTTTGTAATTTTTTGAATTTTTTTACTGTTTTTTTTTGGAATTTTCTTTCCCGGGTCGAGTAAGAACGGAATTCTGGAGTAAAATTTTGTTTTCACTTTTTCGGCCAATCTCATCCTGTTTTGGCTAAAAATAATGCTGGGAAGGTTTTATAATTTTTTGAATTTTTTTCCAATTTTTTCCGGAATATTCTTGCCCGGGTCGAGTATGAACGGAATTCTGGAGTAAAATTTTGTTTTCACTTTTTTGGCTTATCTCATCCCGTTTGGGCTAAAACTAATGCCTGGAAGAGGTTTTATAATTTTTTGAATTTTTTTACTATTTTTTCGGAATATTCTTGCCCAGGTCGAGCATGAACGGAATTCTGGAGTAAAATTTTGTTTTCACTTTTTCGGCCTATCTCGTCCCGTTTTGGCGAAAAATAATGCTGGGAAGAGGTTTTATAATTTTTCGAATTTTTTTACTATTTTTTTTCCGAATTTTCTTGCACTGGTCGAGTAAGAACGGAATTCTGGAGTAATATTTTGTTTTCACTTTTTCGGCCTATCTCATCCTGTTTTGGCTAAAAATAATGCCGGGAAGAGGTTTTATAAGTTTTTGAATTTTTATACTATTTTTTTTCAGAAATTTTCTTTCCCGGGTCGAGTATGAACGGAGTTCTGGAGTAAAATTTTGTTTTCACTTTTGTGGCATATCTAATCCCGTTTGGGCTATAAATAATGCCGGGAAGAGGTTTTATAATTTTTTGACTTTTTTTACTATTTTTTTCGGAATATTCTTGCCCGGGTCGAGTATGAATGGAATTCTGTAGTGAAATTTTGTTTTCACTTTTTCGGTCTATCTCATCCCATTTTGGCTAAAAATAATGCCGGGAAGAGGGTTTTTAATTTTTTGAATTTTTTTACTATTTTCTGTCGGAATTTTCTTTCCCGGGACGAGTATGAACGGAATTTTCGAGTAAAACTTTGTTTTCACTTTTTCGGCCTATCTCATCCCGTTTTGGCTAAAAATAATGCCGGGAAGAGGTTTTATTATTTTTTGCAGTTTTTTACCATTTTTTTCAGAATTTTCTTGCCCGGGTCGAGTATGAACGGAATTCTGGAGTAAAATTTTGTTTTCACTTTTTCCCCCTATCTCATCTTGTTTTGGCTAAAAATAATGCCGGGAAGACGTTTTATAATTATTTGAATTTTTTTCCTATTTTTTTTTCGGAATTTTCTTTCCTGGGTCGAGTATGAACGGAACTCTGGCGTGAAATTTTGTTTCACTTTTTCGGCCTATGTCATCCCGTTTTGGCTAAAAATAATGCCGGGAAGAGATTTTATAATTTTTTTAATTTTTTTACAATTTTTTCCGGATTTTTCTTGCCTGGGTCGAGTATGAACGGAATTCTGGAGTGAAATTTTTTTTTCACTTTTTCGGTCTATCTCATCCCGTTTTGGCTAAAAATAATGCCGGGAAGAGGTTTTATGATTTTTCGAATTTTTTGACTATTTTTTTTTCGGAATTTTCTTGCCCGTGTCGAGTATGAACGGAATTCTGGAATAAAATTTTGTTTTCACTTTTTCGGCCTATCTCATCCCGTTTTGGCTAAAAATAATGCCGGGAAGAGGTCTTATAATTTTTTGCATTTTTTTACTATTTTTTTCAAAATTTTCTTGCCCGGGTCGAGTATGAATGGAATTCTGTAGTGAAATTTTGTTTTCACTTTTTCGGTCTATCTCATCCCGTTTTGGCTAAAAATAATGCCGGGAAGAGGTTATTTAATTTTTTGAATTTTTTTACTATTTTCTTTCGGAATTTTCTTTCCCGGGTCGAGTATGAACGGAATTTTCGAGTAAAATTTTGTTTTCACTTTTTCGGCCTATCTCATCCCGTTTTGGCTAAAAATAATGCCGGGAAGAGGTTTTATAATTTTTTGCATTTTTTTACAATTTTTTTCAAAATTTTCTTGCCCGGGTCGAGTATGAACGGAATACTGGAGTAAAATTTTGTTTTCACTTTTTCGGCCTATCTCCTCCCGTTTTAGCCAAAAATAATGCTGGGAAGAGGTTTTATGATTTTTTGAATTTTTTTACTATTTTTTTCGGAATATTCTTGCCCGGGTCGTGTATGAACGGAATTCTGGAGTAAAATTTTGTTTTCACTTTTTTGACTTACCTCATCCCGTTTGGGCTAAAAATAATGCTGGGAAGAGGTTTTATAATTTTTTGAATTTTTTTGCTATTTTTTTCGGAATTTTCTTGCCCGGATCGAGTATGAACGGAATTCTGGAGTGAAATTTTGTTTACACCTTTTCAGTCTATCTCATCCCGTTTTCGGAAAAAATAATGCCGGGAAGAGGTTTTATAATTTTTTGAATTTTTTTACTATTTTTTTTTCGGAATTTTCTTGCCCGGTTCGAGTATGAACGGAATTCTGGAGTAAAATTTTGTTTTCACTTTTTCGACCTATCTCATCTCGTTTTGGCTAAAAAAAATGCCGGGAAGGGGTTTTATAATTTTTTGAATTTTTTTACTATTTTTTTTCGGAATTTTCTTTCCTGGGTCGAGTATGAACGGAATTTTGGAGTAAAATTTTGTTTTAACTTTTTCGGCCTATCTCCTCCCGTTTTAGCTAAAAATAATGTTGGGAAGAGGTTTTACGATTTTTTGAATTTTTCTACTATTGTTTTCGGAATATTCTTGCCCGGGTCGTGTATGAACGGAATTCTGGAGTAAAATTTTGTTTTCACTTTTTTGACTTATCTCATCCCGTTTGGGCTAAAAATAATGCTGGGAAGAGGTTTTATAATTTTTTGAATTTTTTTGCTATTTTTTTCGGAATTTTCTTGCCCGGATCGGGTATGAACGGAATTCTGGTGTGAAATTTTGTTTTCACTTTTTCAGTCTATCTCATCCCCTTTTCGGAAAAAATAATGCCGGGAAGAGGTTTTATAATTTTTTGAATTTTTTTACTATTTTTTTTTCGGAATTTTCTTGCCCGGTTCGAGTATGAACGGAATTCTGGAGTAAAATTTTGTTTTCACTTTTTCGGCCTATCTCATCCCGTTTTGGCTAAAAAAAATGCCGGGAAGGGGTTTTATAATTTTTTGAATTTTTTTACTATTTTTGTTCGGCATTTTCTTACCCCGGTCGAGTATGAACGGAATTCTGGAGTAAAATTTTGTTTTCACTTTTTCGGCCTATCTAATCCCGTTTTGGATTAAAATAATACCGGGAAGAGGTTTTATAATTTTTTGAATTTTTTTACAATTTTTTTTCGAAATTTTCTTTCCCAGGTCGAGTATGAACGGAATTCTAGAGTAAAATTTTGTTTTCACTTTTTCGGCCTATCTCCTCCCGTTTTGGCTATAAATAATGCCAGGAAGAGGTTTCATAATTTTTTTAATTTTTTTACTATTTTTACTCGGAATTTTATTTCCTGGGTCGAGTATGAACGGAATTTTGGAGCAAAATTTTGTTTTCACTTTTTCGGCATATCTCCTCCCGTTTTGGCTAAAAATAATGCCGGGAAGAGGTTTTATAATTTTTTGAATTTTTTTACAATTTTTTTCGGAATTTTCTTTCCCGGGTCGAGTATGAACGGAATTCTGGAGTAAAATTTTGTTTTCACTTTTTCGGTCTTTCTCCTCCCGTTTTGGCTAAAAATAATGCCAGGAAGAGGTTTTATAATTTTTCGAATTTTTTTACTATTTTTTTTCGGAATTTTCTTGCACGGGTCGAGTATGAACGGAATTCTGGAGTAAAATTTTGTTTTCACTTTTTCAGTCTATCTCATCCTGTTTTGGCTAAAAATAATGCCGAGAAGACGTTTTATAATTTTTTGAATTTTTTTTACTATTTTTTTTCGGAATTTCCTTTCCTGGGTCTAGTATGAACGGAATTCTGGAGTGAAATTTTGTTTTCACTTTTTCGGCCTATCTCATCCCGTTTTGGCTAAAAATAATGCCGGGAAGAGGTTTTACAATTTTTTGCATTTTTTTACTATTTTTTTCGGAATTTTCTTGCTCGGGTCGAGTATGAACGGAATACTGGAGTAAAATTTTGTTTTCACTTTTTCGGCCTATCTCGCCCCGTTTTGGCGAAAAATAATACCGGGAAGTGGTTTTATAATTTTTTGAATTTTTTTACTATTTTTTTCAGAAATTTTTTTCCTGGCTCGAGTATGAACGGAATTCTGGAGTAAAATTTTGTTTTCACTTTTGTGGCATATCTAATTCCGTTTGGGCTAAAAATAATGCCGAGAAGAGGTTTTATAATTTTTTGAATTTTTTTACTATTTTTTTCGGAATATTCTTGCCCGGGTCGAGTATGAACGGAATTCTGTAGTGAAATTTTGTTTTCATTTTTTCGGTTTATCTCATCCCGTTTTGGCTAAAAATAATGCCGGGAAGAGGTTATTTAATTTTTTGAATTTTTTTACTATATTTTTTCGGAATTTTCTTTCCCGGGTCGAGTATGAACGGAATTTTCGAGTAAAATTTTGTTTTCACTTTTTAGGCCTATCTCATCCCGTTTTGGCTAAAAATAATGCCGGGCAGAGGTTTTATAATTTTTTGCATTTTTTTACTATTTTTTTCAGAATGTTCTTGCCCGGGTCGACTATGAACGGAATACTGGAGAAAAATTTTGTTTTCACTTTTTCGGCGTATCTCCTCCCGATTTAGCTAAAAATAATGCTGGGAAGTGGTTTTATGATTTTATGAATTTTTTTACTATTTTTTTCGGAATATTCTTGCCCGGGTCGTGTATGAACGGAATTCTGGAGTAAAATTTTGTTTTCACTTTTTTGACTTATCTCATCCCGTTTGGGCGAAAAATAATGCTGGGAAGAGGTTTTATAATTTTTTGAATTTTTTTGCTATTTTTTTCGTAATTTTCTTGCCCGGATCGAGTATGAACGGAATTCTGGATTGAAATTTTGTTTTCACTTTTTCAGTCTATCTCATCCCGTTTTCAGAAAAAATAATGCCGGGAAGAGGTTTTATAATTTTTTGAATTTTTTTGCTATTTTTTTTTCGGAATTTTCTTGCCCGGTTCGAGTATGAACGGAATTCTGGAGTAAAATTTTGTTTTCACTTTTTCGGCCTATCTCATCCCGTTTTGCCTAAAAATAATGCCGGGAAGAGGTTTTTTAATTTTTTTTCATTTTTTTACTATTTTCTTTCGGAATTTTCTTGCCCGGTTCGAGTAGGAACGGAATTCTGGAGTAAAATTTTGTTTTCACTTTTTCGACCTATCTCATCCCGTTTTGGCTAAAAAAAAATGCTGGGAAGGGGTTTTATAATTTTTTGAATTTTTTTACTATTTTTTTTCGGAATTTTCTTTCCTGGGTCGAGTATGAACGGAATTTTGGAGTAAAACTTTGTTTTAACTTTTTCGGCCTATCTCCTCCCGTTTTAGCTAAAAATAATGCTGGGAAGAGGTTTTATGATTTTTTGAATTTGTCTACTATTTTTTTCGGAATATTCTTGCCCGGGTCGTGTATGAGCGGAATTCTGGAGTAAAATTTTGTTTTCACTTTTTTGACTTATCTCGTCCCATTTGGGCTAAAAATAATGCTGGGAGGAGGTTTTATAATTTTTTGAATTTTTTTGCTATTTTTTTCGGAATTTTCTTGCCCGGATCGAGTATGAACGGAATTCTGGAGTGAAATTTTATTTTCACTTTTTCAGTCTATCTCATCCCGTTTTCGGAAAAAATAATGCCGGGAAGAGGTTTTATAATTTTTTGAATTTTTTTACAATTTTTTTTCGAAATTTTCTTTCCCATGTCGAGTATGAACGGAATTCTAGAGTTAAATTTTGTTTTCACTTTTTCGGCCTATCTCCTCCCGTTTTGGCTATAAATAATGCCAGGAAGAGGTTTTATAATTTTTTGAATTTTTTTACTATTTTTTTTCGGAATTTTATTTCCTGGGTTGAGTATGAACGGAATTTTGGAGTAAAATTTCGTTTTCACTTTTTCGGCATATCTCCTCCCGTTTTGGCTAAAAATAATGCTATGAAGAGGTGTTATAATTTTTTGAATTTTTTTCCTTTTTTTTCCGGAATATTCTTGCCCGAGTCGAGTATGAACGGAATTCTGGAGTAAAATTTTGTTTTCACTTTTTTGGCTTATCTCATCCCGTTTCGGCTATAAATAATGCCGGGAAGAGGTTTTATAATTTTTTGAATTTTTTTACAATTTTTTTCGGAATTTTCTTTCCCGGGTCGAGTATGAACGGAATACTGGAGTAAAATTTTGTTTTCAGTTTTGTGGCATATCTAATCCCGTTTGGGCTAAAAATGATGCCGGGAAGAGGTTTTATAATTTTTTGAATTTTTTTACTATTTTTTTCGGAATATTCTTGCCCGGGTCGAGTATGAACGGAATTCTGTAGTGAAATTTTGTTTTCACTTTTTCGGTCTATCTCATCCCGTTTTGGCTAGAAATAATGCCGGGAAGAGGTTTTTTAATTTTTTGAATTTTTTTACTATTTTCTTTCGGAATTTTCTTTCCCGGGTCGAGTATGAACGGAATTTTCGAGTAAAATTTTGTTTTCACTTTTTCGGTCTATCTCCTTCCGTTTTGGCTAGAAATAATGCCAGGAAGAGGTTTTATAATTTTTTGAATTTTTTTACTATTTTTTTTCGGAATTTTCTTTCCTGGGTCGAGTATGAACGGAATTTTGGAGTAAAATTTCGTTTTCACTTTTTCGGCCTATCTCCTCCCGTTTTGTCTAAAAATAATGCTGGGAAGAGGTTTTATAATTTTTTGAATTATTTTCCTATTTTTTCCGGAATATTCTTGCCCGGGTCGAGTATGAACGGAATTCTGGAGTAAAATTTTGTTTTCACTTTTTTGGGTTCTCTCATCCCGTATGGGCTGAAAATAATGCCGGGAAGAGGTTTTATAATTTTTTGAATTTTTTTACTATTTCTTTTGGGAATATTCTTGCCCGGGTCGAGTATGAACGGAATTCTGGAGTAAAATTTTGTTTTCACTTTTTTGGCTTATCTCATCCCGTTTCGGCTAAAAATAATGCCGGGAAGAGGTTTTATAATTTTTTGAATTTTTTTACTATTTTTTCGGAATATTCTTGCCCGGGTCGAGTATGAACGGAATTCTGGAGTAAAATTTTGTTTTCTCTTTTTCAGTCTATCTCCTCCCGTTTTGGCTAAAAATAATGCCAGGAAGCGGTTTTATAATTTTTTGAATTTTTTTACTGTTTTTTTTCGGAATTTTCTTTCCTGGATCGACTATGAACGGAATTTTGGAGTAAAATTTCGTTTTCCCTTTTTTGGCCTATCTCGTCCCGTTTTGCCTAAAAATAATGCTGGGAAGAGGTTTTATAATATTTTGAATTTTTTTACTATTTTTTCGGAATATTCTTGCCCGGGTCGTGTATGAACGGAATTCTGGAGTAAAATTTTGTTTTCACTTTTTCGGCCTATCTCCTCCCGTTTTGGCTATAAATAATGCCAGGAAGAGGTTTTATAATTTTTTGAATTTTTTTACTATTTTTTTTAGGAATTTTATTTCCTGGGTCGAGTATGAACGGAATTTTGGAGTAAAATTTCGTTTTCACTTTTTCGGCATATCTCCTCCCGTTTTGGCTAAAAATAATGCTAGGAAGAGGTTTTATAATTTTTTGACTTTTTTTTCCTATTTTTTCATGAATATTCTTGCCCGGGTCGAGTATGAACGGAATTCTGGAGTAAAATTTTGTTTTCACTTTTTTGGCTTATCTCATCCCGTTTCGGCTAAAAATAATGCCGGGAAGAGGTTTTATAATTTTTTGAATTTTTTTACTATTTTTTCGGAATATTCTTGCCCGGGTCGAGTATGAACGGAATTCTGGAGTAAAATTTTGTTTTCTCTTTTTCGGTCTATCTCCTCCCGTTTTGGCTAAAAATAATGCCGGGAAGAGGTTTTATAATTTTTTGAATTTTTTTACTTTTTTTTTTTCGGAATTTTCTTGCCCGGTTCGAGTATGAACGGAATTCTGGAGTAAAATTTTGTTTTCACTTTTCCGGCCTATCTCGTCCCGTTTTGGCAAAAAATAATGCTGGGAAGAGGTTTTATAATTTTTCGAATTGTTTTACTATTTTTTTTTGGAATTTTCTTGCACTGGTCGAGTATGAACGGAATTCTGGAGTAAAATTTTGTTTTCACTTTTTCGGTCTATCTCATCCCGTTTTGGCTAAAAATAATGCCGGAAAGAGGTTTTTTAATTTTTTGAATTTTTTTACTATTTTCTTTCCCGGGTCGAGTATGAACGGAATTTTCGAGTAAAATTTTGTTTTCACTTTTTCGGCCTATCTCATCCCGTTTTGGCTAAAAATAATACCGGGAAGAGGTTTTTAAATTTTTTGCATTTTTTTACTATTTTTTTCAGAATTTTCTTGCCGGGGTCGAGTATGAACGGAATTCCGGAGTAAAATTTTGTTTTCACTTTTTCTATCTATCTCATCCCGTTTTGGCGAAAAAAAATACCGGGAAGAGGTTTTGTAATTTTTTGAATTTTTTTACTGTTTTTTTTCGGAATTTTCTTGCCCGGGTCAAGTAAGAACGGAATTCTGGAGTAAAATTTTGTTTTCACTTTTTCGGCCAATCTCATCCTGTTTTGGCTAAAAATAATGCTGGGAAGGTTTTATAATTTTTTGAATTTTTTTCCTATTTTTTCCGGAATATTCTTGCCCGGGTCGAGTATGAACGGAATTCTGGAGTAAAATTTTGTTTTCACTTTTTCGGCTTATCTCATCCCGTTTGGGCTAAAAATAATGCCGGGAAGACGTTTTATAATTTTTTGAATATTTTTACTATTTTTTCGGAATATTCTTGCCCGGGTCGAGTATGAACGGAATTCTGGAGTAAAATTTTGTTTTCACTTTATCGGCCTATCTCATCCCGTTTTGGCGAAAAATAATGCTGGGAAGAGGTTTTATAATTTTTCGAATTATTTTACTATTTTTTTTCGGAATTTTCTTGCACGGGTCGAGTATGAACGGAATTCTGGAGTAATATTTTGTTTTCACTTTTTCGGCCTGTCTCACCCTGTTTTGGCTAAAATAATACCGGGAAGGGGTTTTATAATTTTTTGAATTTTTTTACTATTTTTTTCAGAAATTTTCTTTCCCGGGTCGAGTATGAACGGAGTTCTGGAGTAAAATTTTGTTTTCACTTTTGTGGCATATCTAATCCCGTTTGGGCTATAAATAATGCCGGGAAGAGGTTTTATAATTTTTTGAATTTTTTTACTATTTTTTTCGGAATATTCTTGCCCGGGTCGAGTATGAATGGAATTCTGTTGTGAAATTTTGTTTTCACTTTTTCGGTCTATCTCATCCCATTTTGGCTAAAAATAATGCCGGGAAGAGGTTTTTTAATTTTTTGAATTTTTTTACTATTTTCTGTCGGAATTTTCTTTCCCGGGTCGAGTAAGAACGGAATTTTCGAGTAAAATTTTGTTTTCACTTTTTCGGCCTATCTCATCCCGTTTTGGCTAAAAATAATGCCGGGAAGAGGTTTTATTATTTTTTGCAGTTTTTTACTATTTTTTTCAGAATTTTCTTGCCCGGGTCGAGTATGAACGGAATTCTGGAGTAAAATTTTGTTTTCACTTTTTCCGCCTATCTCATCCTGTTTTGGCTAAAAATAATGCCGGGAAGACGTTTTATAATTTTTTGAATTTTTTTCCTATTTTTCTTCGGAATTTTCTTTCCTGGGTCGAGTATGAACGGAATTCTGGCGTGAAATTTTGTTTTCACTTTTTCGGCCTATGTCATCCCGTTTTGGCTAAAAATAATGCCGGGAAGAGATTTTATAATTTTCTTTAAATTTTTTTCAATTTTTTTCCGGATTTTTCTTGCCCGGGTCGAGTATGAACGAAATTCTGGAGTGAAATTTTGTTTTCACTTTTTGGGTCTGTCTCATCCCGTTTTCGCTAAAAATAATGCCGGGAAGAGGTTTTACGATTTTTCGAATTTTTTGAATATTTTTTTTTCGGAATTTTCTTGCGCGTGTCGAGTATGAACGGAATTCTGGAGTAAAATTTTGTTTTCACTTTTTCGGCCTATCTCATCCCGTTTTGGCTTAAAATAATGCCGGGAAGAGGTTTTATAATTTTTTGAATTTTTTTACAATTTTTTTCGGAATTTTCTTTCCCGGGTCGAGTATGGACGGAATTCTGGAGTAAAATTTTGTATTCACTTTTTCGGCCTATGGGAGTTTTGGCTAAAAATAATGCCAGGAAGAGGTTTTATAATTTTTTTAATTTTTTTACTATTTTTTTTTGGAATTTTCTTTCCTGGGTCGAGTATGAACGGAATTTTGGAGTAAAATTTTGTTTTAACTTTTTCGGCCTATCTCCTCCCGTTTTAGCTAAAAATAATGCTGGGAAGAGGTTTTTCTGATTTTTTGAATTTTTTTACTATTTTTTTCGGAATATTCTTGCCCGGGTCGTGTATGAACGGAATTCTGGAGTAAAATTTTGTTTTCACTTTTTTGACTTATCTCATCCCGTTTGGGCTCAAAATAATGCTGGGAAGAGGTTTTATAATTTTTTGAATTTTTTTGCTATTTTTTTCGGAAATTTCTTGCTCGGATCGAGTATGAACGGAATTCTGGAGTGAAATTTTGTTTTCACTTTTTCTGTGTATCTCATCCCGTTTTCGGAAAAAATAATACCGGAAAGAGGTTTTATAATTTTTGAATTTTTTTATTATTTTTTTTTCGGAATTTTCTTGCCCGGTTCGAGTATGAACGGAATTCTGGAGTAAAATTTTGTTTTCACTTTTTCGGCCTATCTCATCCCGTTTTGGCTAAAAAAAAATGCCGGGAAGGGGTTTTATAATTTTTTGAATTTTTTTACTATTTTTTTTGGGAATTTTCTTACCCCGGTCGAGTATGAACGGAGTTCTGGAGTAAAATTTTGTTTTCACTTTTGTGTCATATCTAATCCCGTTTGGGCTATAAATAATGCCGGGAAGTGGTTTTATAATTTTTTGAATTTTTTTACTATTTTCTGTCGGAATTTTCATTCCCGGGTCGAGTATGAATGGAATTCTGTAGTGAAATTTTGTTTTCAGTTTTTCGGTCTATCTCATCCCGTTTTGGCTAAAAATAATACCGGGAAGAGGTTTTTTAATTTTTTGAATTTTTTTACTATTTTCTGTCGGAATTTTCTTTCCCGGGTCGAGTATGAACGGAATTTTCGAGTAAAATTTTGTTTTCACTTTTTCGGCCTATCTCATCCCGTTTTTGCTAAAAATAATGCCGGGAAGAGGTTTTATAATTTTTTGCATTTTTTTACTATTTTTTTTCGGAATTTTCTTTCCTGGGTCGAGTATTAACGGAATTCTGGAGTGAAATTTTGTTTTCACTTTTTCGGCCTATGTCATCCCGTTTTGGCTAAAAATAATGCCGGGAAGAGATTTTTTAATTTTTTGAATTTTTTTACAATTTTTTCCGGATTTTTCTTGCCCGGGTCGAGTATGAATGGAATTCTGGAGTGAAATTTTGTTTTCACTTTTTCCGTCTATCTCATCCCGTTTTGGCTAAAAATAATGCCGGGAAGAGGTTTTATGATTTTTCGAATTTTTTGACTATTTTTTTTTCGGAATTTTCTTGCCCGTGTCGAGTACGAATGGATTTCTGGAGTAAAATTTTGTTTTCACTTTTTCGGCCTATCTCATCCCCTTTTGGCTTAAAACAATGCCGGGAAGAGGTTTTATAATTTTTTGAATTTTTTTACAATTTTTTTCGGAATTTTCTTTCCCGGGTCGAGTATGGACGGAATTCTGGTGTAAAATTTTGTTTTCACTTTTTCGGCCTATCTCCTCCCGTTTTGGCTAAAAATAATGCCAGGAAGAGGTTTTATAATTTTTTTAATTTTTTTACAATTTTTTTTCGGAATTTTCTTTCCTGGGTCGAGTATGAACGGAATTTTGGTGTAAAATTTTGTTTTAACTTTTTCGGCCTATCTCCTCCCGTTTTAGCTAAAAATAATGCTGGGAAGAGGTTTTATGATTTTTTTAATTCTTTTACTATTTTTTTGGAATATTCTTGCCCGGGTCTTGTATGAACGGAATTCTGGAGTGAAATTTTGTTTTCACTTTTTTGACTTATCTCATCCCGTTTGGGCTAAAAATAATACTGGGAAGAGGTTTTATAATTTTTTGAATTTTTTTGCTATTTTTTTCGGAATTTTCTTGCCGGGATCGAGTATGAACGGAATTCTGGAGTTAAATTTTGTTTTCCACTTTTTCAGTCAATCTCATCCCGTTTTCGGAAAAAATAATGCTGGAAGAGGTTTTATAATTTTTTGAATTTTTTTACTATTTTTTTTTCGGAATTTTCTTGCCCGGTTCGAGTATGAAGGGAATTCTGGAGTAAAATTTTGTTTTCACTTTTTCGGCCTATCTCATCCCGTGTTGGCTAAAAAAAAATGCCGGGAATGGGTTTTATAATTTTTGAATTTTTTTACTATTTTTGTTCGGATATTTTCTTACCCCGGTCGAGTATGAACGGAATTCTGGAGTTAAAATTTTGTTTTCACTTTTTCGGCCTATGTAATCCCGTTTTGGCTTAAAATAATGCCGGGAAGATGTTTTATAATTTTTGAATTTTTTTACAATTTTTTTTCGAAATTTTCTTTCCCAGGTCGAGTATGAACCGAATTCTGGAGTAAAATTTCTTTTCACTTTTTCGGCCTATCTCCTCCCATTTTGTCTATAAATAATGCCAGGAAGAGGTTTCATAATTTTTTGAATTTTTTTTACTATTTTTTCTAGGAATTTTATTTCCTGGGTCGAGTATGAACGGAATTTTGGAGTAAAATTTTGTTTTCACTTTTTCGGCATATCTCCTCCCGTTTTGGCTAAAAATAATGCTAGGAAGAGGTTTTATAATTTTTTGAATTTTTTTACTATTTTTTCCGGAATATTCTTGCCCGGGTCGAGTATGAACGGAATTCTGGAGTAAAATTTTGTTTTCACTTTTTTGGCTTATCTCATCCCGTTTCGGCTAAAAATAATGCCGGGAAGAGGTTTTATAATTTTTTGAATTTTTTTATAATTTTTTTCGGAATTTTCTTTCCCGGGTCGAGTATGATCGGAATTCTGGAGTAAAATTTTTTTTTCACTTTTTCGGCCTGTCTCATCCTGTTTTGGCTAAAAATAATGCCGGGAAGACGTTTTATAATTTTTCGAATTTTTTTACTATTTTTTTCGGAATTTTCTTGCACGGGTCGAGTATGAACGGAATTCTGGAGTAAAATTTTGTTTTCACTTTTTCGGCCTATCTCGTCCCGTTTTGGGGAAAAATAATGCTGGGAAGAGGTTTTATAATTTTTCGAATTTTTTTACTATTTTTTTTCGAAATTTTCTTGCACGGGTCGAGTATGAACGGAATTCTGGAGTAATATTTTGTTTTCACTTTTTCGGCCTGTCTCATCCTGTTTTGGCTAAAAATAATGCTGAGAAGAGGTTTTATAATTTTTTGAATTTTTTTGCTATTTTTTTCAGAAATTTTCTTTCCCGGGTCGAGTATGAACGGAGTTCTGGAGTAAAATTTTGTTTTCACTTTTGTGGCATATCTAATCCCGTTTGGGCTATAAATATTGCCGGGAAGAGGTTTTATAATTTTTTGAATTTTTTACTATTTTTTTCGGAATATTCTTGCCCGGGTCGACTATGAATGGAATTCTGTAGTGAAATTTTGTTTTCACTTTCTCGGTCTATCTCATCCCATTTTGGCTAAAAATAATGCCGGGAAGAGGTTTTTTAATTTTTTGAATTTTTTTACTATTTTCTGTCGGAATTTTTCTTTCCCGGGTCGAGTAAGAACGGAATTTTTCGTGTAAAATTTTGTTTTCACTTTTTCGGCCTATCTCATCCCGTTTTGGCTAAAAAATAATACCGGGAAGAGGTTTTATTATTTTTTGCAGTTTTTTACTATTTTTTCAGAATTTTCTTGACCGGGTCAAGTATGAACGGAATTCTGGAGTAAAATTTTGTTTTCACTTTTTCCGCCTATCTCATCCTGTTTTGGCTAAAAAATAATGCCGGGAAGACGTTTTATAATTTTTTGAATTTTTTCCAATTTTTTTTCGGAATTTTCTTTCCTGGGTCGAGTATGAACGGAATTCCGGCGTGAAATTTTGTTTTCACTTTTTCGGCCTATGTCATCCCGTTTTGGCTAAAAATAATGCCGGAAGAGATTTTATAATTTTTTTAATTTTTTTACAATTTTTTCCGGATTTTTCTTTCCCGGGTCGAGTATGAACGGAATTCTGGAGTGAAATTTTGTTTTCACTTTTTCGGTCTATCTCATCCCGTTTTGGCTAAGAATAATGCCGGGAAGAGGTTTTATGATTTTTCGAATTTTTTGACTATTTTTTTTTCGGAATTTTCTTGCCCGTGTCGAGTATGAACGGAATTCTGGAGTAAAATTTTGTTTTCACTTTTTCGGCCTATCTCATCCCGTTTTGGCTTAAAATAATGCCGGGAAGAGGTTTTATAATTTTTTGAATTTTTTTACAATTTTTTTTCGGAATTTTCTTTCCCAGGTCGAGTATGGACGGAATTCTGGAGTAAAATTTTGTTTTCACTTTTTCGGCCTACGGGAGTTTTGGCAAAAAATAATGCCAGGAAGAGGTTTTATAATTTTTTTAATTTTTTTACTATTTTGTTTTGGAATTTTCTTTCCTGGGTCGAGTATAAACGGAATTTTGGAGTAAAATTTTGTTTTAACTTTTTCGGCCTATCTCCTCCCGTTTTAGCTAAAAATAATGCTGGGAAGAGGTTTTTATGATTTTTTGAATTTTTTTACTATTTTTTTTCGGAATACTCTTGCCCGGGTCGAGTGTGAACGGAATTCTGGAGTAAAATTTTGTTTTCACTTTTGTGGCATATCTAATCCCGTTTGGGCTAAAAATGATGCCGGGAAGAGGTTTTATAATTTTTTGAATTTTTTTACTGATTTTTTCGGAATATTCTTGCCCGGGTCGAGTATGAACGGAATTCTATAGTGAAATTTTGTTTTCACTTTTTCGGTCTATCTCATCCCGTTTTGGCTAAAAATAATGCCGGGAAGGGTTTTTTAATTTTTTGAATTTTTTTTACTATTTTCTTTCGGAATTTTCTTTCCCGGGTCGAGTATGAACGGAATTTTCGAGTAAAATTTTGTTTTCACTTTTTTGGTCTATCTCCTTCCGTTTTGGCTAGAAATAATGCCAGGAAGAGGTTTTATAATTTTTGAATTTTTTTTACTATTTTTTTTCGGAATTTTCTTTCCTGGGTCGAGTATGAACGGAATTTTGGAGTAAAATTTTGTTTTCACTTTATCGGCCTATCTCCTCCCGTTTTGTCTAAAAATAATGCTGGGAAGAGGTTTTATAATTTTTTGAATTATTTTCCTATTTTTTCCGGAATATTCTTGCCCGGGTCGAGTATGAACGGAATTCTGGAGTAAAATTTTGTTTTCACTTTTTTGGTTTATCTCATCCCGTTTGGGGCTAAAAATAATGCCGGGAAGAGGTTTTATAATTTTTTGAATTTTTTTTACTATTTCTTTTGGGAATATTCTTGCCCGGGTCGAGTATGAACGGAATTCTGGAGTAAAATTTTGTTTTCACTTTTTTGGCTTATCTCATCCCGTTTTGGGTAAAAATAATGCTGGGAAGAGGTTTTATAATTTTTTGAATTTTTTTACTATTTTTTCGGAATATTTTTGCCCGGGTCGTGTATGAACGGAATTCTGGAGTAAAATTTTGTTTTCACTTTTTCGGCCTATCTCCTCCCGTTTTGGCTATAAATAATGCCAGGAAGAGGTTTTATAATTTTTTGAATTTTTTTACTATTTTTTTTCGGAATTATATTTCCTGGGTCGAGTATGAACGGAATTTTGGAGTAAAATTTCGTTTTCACTTTTTCGGCATATCTCCTCCCGTTTTGGCTATAAATAATGCTAGGAAGAGGTTTTATAATTTTGTGAATTTTT
>CM070305.1:25927675-25980675 GCA_036321655.1 Quercus alba
AAAATTTTACTCCAGAATTCCGTTCATAGTCGACCCGGGCAAGAAAATTCAGAAAAAAATAGTAAAAAAATTCAAAAAACTATAAAACCTCTTCCCGGCATTATTTTTAGCCCAAACGGGATGCGATAAGCCAATCAAGTGAAAACAAAATTTTACTCCAGAATTCCGTTTATAGTCGATCCGGGAAAGAAAATTCCGAAAAAATAGTAAAAAAATTCAAAAATTGTAAAACCTCTTCCTGGCATTATTTTTAGCCCAAACGGGATGCGATAAGCCAATAAAGTGAAAACAAAATTTTACTCCAGAATTCCGTTCATAGTCGATCCGGGAAAGAAAATTCCGAAAAAAATAGTAAAAAAATTCAAAAAATTATAAAACCTCTTCCCGGCATTATTTTTTTCCCAAACGGGATGAGATAAGCCAAAAATGTGAAAACTAAATTTTACTCCAGAATTCCGTTCATATTCGACCCGTGCAAGAAAATTCCGAAAAAAATAGTAAAAAAATTGAAAAAATTATAAAACCTCTTCCCAGCATTATTTTTAGCCCAAACTGGATGAGATAAACCAAAAAAGTGAAAAGAAAATTTTACTTCAGAATTCCATTCATACTCGACCCGGGAAAGAAAATTCCGAAAAAAATAGTAAAAAAATTCAAAAAATTATAAAACCTCTTTCCGGCATTATTTTTAGCCCAAACGGGATGAGATAAACTAAAAAAGTGAAAACAAAATTTTACTCCAGAATTCCGTTCATACTCGACTCGGGAAAGAAAATTCCGAAAAAAAAAAGTAAAAAAATTCAAAAAATTATAAAACCTCTTCCCGGCATTATTTTTAGCCCAAACGGGATGGGATAAGCCAATAAAGTGAAAAACAAAATTTTACTCCAGAATTCCGTTCATAGTCGATCCGGGAAAGAAAATTCCGAAAAAAAATAGTAAAAAAATTCAAAAAATTATAAAACCCGTTCCCGGCATTATTTTTTTTCCCAAACGGGACGAGATAAGCCAAAAACGTGAAAATAAAATTTTACTCCAGAATTCCGTTCATAGTCGACCGGGCAAGAAAATTCAGAAAAAAATAGTAAAAAAATTCAAAAAACTATAAAACCTCTTCCCGGCATTATTTTTAGCCCAAACGGGATGGGATAAGCCAATAAAGTGAAAACAAAATTTTACTCCAGGAATTCCGTTCATAGTCGATCCGGGAAAGAAAATTCTGAAAAAAAAATAGTAAAAAAATTCAAAAAATTATAAAACCTCTTTCCGGCATTATTTTTAGCCCAAACGGGATGAGATAAGCCAAAAAGTGAAAACAAAATTTTACTCCAGAATTCCGTTCATAGTCGACCCGGGCAAGAAAATTCAGAAAAAAATAGTAAAAAAATTCAAAAAACTATAAAACCTCTTCCCGAAATTATTTTTCGCCCAAACGGGATGGGATAAGCCAATAAAGTGAAAACAAAATTTTACTCCAGAATTCCGTTCATAGTCGATCCGGGAAAGAAAATTCTGAAAAAAAATAGTAAAAAAATTCAAAAAATTATAAAACCTCTTTCCGGCATTATTTTTAGCCCAAACGGGATGAGATAAGCCAAAAAAGTGAAAACAAAATTTTACTCCAGAATTCCGTTCATAGTCGACCCGGGCAAGAAAATTCAGAAAAAAATAGTAAAAAAATTCAAAAAACTATAAAACCTCTTCCCGGCATTATTTTTCGCTCAAACGGGATGAGATAAACCAAAAAAGTGAAAACAAAATTTTACTCCAGAATTCCGTTCATACTCGACTCGGGAAAGAAAATTCCGAAGAAAAAAAGTAAAAAAATTCAAAAAATTATAAAACCTCTTCCCGGCATTATTTTTAACCCAAACGGGATGGGATAAGCCAATAAAGTGAAAACAAAATTTTACTCCAGAATTCCGTTCATAGTCGATCCGGGAAAGAAAATTCCGAAAAAAAATAGTAAAAAAATTTTAAAAATTATAAAACCTCTTTCCGGCATTATTTTTAGCCCAAACGGGATGAGATAAGCCAAAAAAGTGAAAACAAAATTTTACTCCAGAATTCCGTTCATAGTCGACCCGGGCAAGAAAATTCAGAAAAAAATAGTAAAAAAATTCAAAAAACTATAAAACCTCTTCCCGGCATTATTTTTAGCCCAAAACGGGATGCGATAAGCCAATCAAGTGAAAACAAAATTTTACTCCAGAATTCCGTTTATAGTCGATCCGGGAAAGAAAATTCCGAAAAAAATAGTAAAAAAATTCAAAAATTGTAAAACCTCTTCCTGGCATTATTTTTAGCCCAAACGGGATGCGATAAGCCAATAAAGTGAAAACAAAATTTTACTCCAGAATTCCGTTCATAGTCGATCCGGGAAAGAAAATTCCGAAAAAAATAGTAAAAAAATTCAAAAAATTATAAAACCTCTTCCCGGCATTATTTTTTTCCCCAAACGGGATGAGATAAGCCAAAAATGTGAAAACTAAATTTTACTCCAGAATTCCGTTCATATTCGACCCGTGCAAGAAAATTCCGAAAAAAATAGTAAAAAAATTGAAAAAATTATAAAACCTCTTCCCAGCATTATTTTTAGCCCAAACTGGATGAGATAAACCAAAAAAGTGAAAAGAAAATTTTACTCCAGAATTCCATTCATACTCGACCCGGGAAAGAAAATTCCGAAAAAAATAGTAAAAAAAATTCAAAAAATTATAAAACCTCTTTCCCGGCATTATTTTTAGCCCAAACGGGATGAGATAAACTAAAAAAAGTGAAAACAAAATTTTACTCCAGAATTCCGTTCATACTCGACTCGGGAAAGAAAATTCCGAAAAAAAAAAGTAAAAAAATTCAAAAAATTATAAAACCTCTTCCCGGCATTATTTTTAGCCCAAACGGGATGGGATAAGCCAATAAAGTGAAAACAAAATTTTACTCCAGAATTCCGTTCATAGTCGATCCGGGAAAGAAAATTCCGAAAAAAAATAGTAAAAAAATTCAAAAAATTATAAAACCCGTTCCCGGCATTATTTTTTTTCCCAAACGGGACGAGATAAGCCAAAAACGTGAAAATAAAATTTTACTCCAGAATTCCGTTCATAGTCGACCCGGGCAAGAAAATTCAGAAAAAAATAGTAAAAAAATTCAAAAAACTATAAAACCTCTTCCCGGCATTATTTTTAGCCCAAACGGGATGGGATAAGCCAATAAAGTGAAAACAAAATTTTACTCCAGAATTCCGTTCATAGTCGATCCGGGAAAGAAAATTCTGAAAAAAAATAGTAAAAAAATTCAAAAAATTATAAAACCTCTTTCCGGCATTATTTTTAGCCCAAACGGGATGAGATAAGCCAAAAAAGTGAAAACAAAATTTTACTCCAGAATTCCGTTCATAGTCGACCCGGGCAAGAAAATTCAGAAAAAAATAGTAAAAAAAATTCAAAAAACTATAAAACCTCTTCCCGAAATTATTTTTCGCCCAAACGGGGATGGGATAAGCCAATAAAGTGAAAACAAAATTTACTCCAGAATTCCGTTCATAGTCGAATCCGGGAAAGAAAATTCTGAAAAAAATAGTAAAAAAATTCAAAAAATTATAAAACCTCTTTCCGGCATTATTTTTAGCCCAAACGGATGAGATAAGCCAAAAAAGTGAAAACAAAATTTTACTCCAGAATTCCGTTCATAGTCGACCCGGGCAAGAAAATTCAGAAAAAAATAGTAAAAAATTCAAAAAACTATAAAACCTCTTCCCGGCATTATTTTTCGCTCAAACGGGATGAGATAAACCAAAAAAGTGAAAACAAAATTTTACTCCAGAATTCCGTTCATACTCGACTCGGGAAAGAAAATTCCGAAAAAAAAAAGTAAAAAAATTCAAAAAATTATAAAACCTCTTCCCGGCATTATTTTTAACCCAAACGGGATGGGATAAGCCAATAAAGTGAAAACAAAATTTTACTCCAGAATTCCGTTCATAGTCGATCCGGGAAAGAAAATTCCGAAAAAAAATAGTAAAAAAATTTTAAAAATTATAAAACCTCTTTCCCGGCATTATTTTTAGCCCAAACGGGATGAGATAAGCCAAAAAAGTGAAAACAAAATTTTACTCCAGAATTCCGTTCGTAGTCGACCCGGGCAAGAAAATTCAGAAAAAAATAGTAAAAAAAATTCAAAAAACTATAAAACCTCTTCCCGGCATTATTTTTAGCCCAAACGGGATGCGATAAGCCAATAAAGTGAAAACAAAATTTTACTCCAGAATTCCGTTTATAGTCGATCCGGGAAAGAAAATTCCGAAAAAAATAGTAAAAAAAATTCAAAAGTTGTAAAACCTCTTCCTGGCATTATTTTTAGCCCAAACGGGATGCGATAAGCCAATAAAGTGAAAACAAAATTTTACTCCAGAATTCCGTTCATAGTCGATCCGGGAAAGAAAATTCCGAAAAAAATAGTAAAAAAATTCAAAAAATTATAAAACCTCTTCCCGGCATTATTTTTTTCCCAAACGGGATGAGATAAGCCAAAAATGTGAAAACTAAATTTTACTCCAGAATTCCGTTCATAGTCGATCCGGGAAAGAAAATTCCGAAAAAAATAGTAAAAAAATTCAAAAAATTATAAAACCTCTTCCCGGCATTATTTTTAGCCCAAACTGGATGAGATAAACCAAAAAAGTGAAAAGAAAATTTTACTCCAGAATTCCGTTCATACTCGACCCGGGAAAGAAAATTCCGAAAAAAATAGTAAAAACATTCAAAAAATTATAAAACCTCTTCCCGGCATTATTTTTAGCCCAAACTGGATGAGATAAACCAAAAAAGTGAAAAGAAAATTTTACTCCAGAATTCCGTTCATACTCGACCCGGGAAAGAAAATTCCGAAAAAAATAGTAAAAAAATTCAAAAAATTATAAAAACCTCTTCCCGGCATTATTTTTAGCCCAAACGGGATGCGATAAGCCAATAAAGTGAAAACAAAATTTTACTCCAGAATTCCGTTCATACTCGATCCGGGAAAGAAAATTCCGAAAAAAATAGTAAAAAAATTCAAAAAATTATAAAACCCCTTCCCGGCATTATTTTTTTCCCAAACGGGACGAGATAAGCCAAAAACGTGAAAATAAAATTTTACTCCAGAATTCCGTTCATAGTCGACCCGGGCAAGAAAATTCAGAAAAAAAATAGTAAAAAAATTCAAAAAACTATAAATCCTCTTCCCGGAATTATTTTTAGCCCAAACGGGATGAGATAAACCAAAACAGTGAAAACAAAATTTTACTCCAGAATTCCGTTCATACTCGACTCGGGAAAGAAAATTCCGAAAAAAAAAAGTAAAAAAATTCAAAAAATTATAAAAACCTCTTCCCGGCATTATTTTTAGCCCAAACGGGATGGGATAAGCCAATAAAGTGAAAACAAAATTTTACTCCAGAATTCCGTTCATAGTCGATCCGGGAAAGAAAATTCTGAAAAAAAATAGTAAAAAAATTCAAAAAATTATAAAACCTCTTTCCGGCATTATTTTTAGCCCAAACGGGATGAGATAAGCCAAAAAAGTGAAAACAAAATTTTACTCCAGAATTCCGTTCATAGTCGACCCGGGCAAGAAAATTCAGAAAAAAATAGTAAAAAAATTCAAAAAACTATAAAACCTCTTCCCCGGCATTATTTTTCGCTCAAACGGGATGAGATAAACCAAAAAAGTGAAAACAAAATTTTACTCCAGAATTCCGTTCATACTCGACTCGGGAAAGAAAATTCCGAAAAAAAAAAAGTAAAAAAATTCAAAAAATTATAAAACCTCTTCCCGGCATTATTTTTAACCCAAACGGGATGGGATAAGCCAATAAAGTGAAAACAAAATTTTACTCCAGAATTCCGTTCGTAGTCGATCCGGGAAAGAAAATTCAGAAAAAAAATAGTAAAAAAATTTAAAAAATTATAAAACCTCTTTCCGGCATTATTTTTAGCCCAAACGGGATGAGATAAGCCAAAAAAGTGAAAACAAAATTTTACTCCAGAATTCCGTTCATAGTCGACCCGGGCAAGAAAATTCAGAAAAAAATAGTAAAAAAATCCAAAAAACTATAAAACCTCTTCCCGGCATTATTTTTAGCCCAAACGGGATGCGATAAGCCAATCAAGTGAAAACAAAATTTTACTCCAGAATTCCGTTTATAGTCGATCCGGGAAAGAAAATTCCGAAAAAAATAATAAAAAAATTCAAAAATTGTAAAACCTCTTCCTGGCATTATTTTTAGCCCAAACGGGATGCGATATGCCAATAAAGTGAAAACAAAATTTTACTCCAGAATTCCGTTCATAGTCGATCCGGGAAAGAAAATTCCGAAAAAAATAGTAAAAAAATTCAAAAAATTATAAAACCTCTTCCCGGCATTATTTTTTTCCCAAACGGGATGAGATAAGCCAAAAATGTGAAAACTAAATTTTACTCCAGAATTCGTTCATAGTCGATCCGGGAAAGAAAATTCCGAAAAAAATAGTAAAAAAATTCAAAAAAATTATAAAAACCTCTTCCCGGCATTATTTTTAGCCCAAACTGGATGAGATAAACCAAAAAAGTGAAAAGAAAATTTTACTCCAGAATTCCGTTCATACTCGACCCGGGAAAGAAAATTCCGAAAAAAATAGTAAAAAGATTCAAAAAATTATAAAACCTCTTCCCGACATTATTTTTAGCCCAAACTGGATGAGATAAACCAAAAAAGTGAAAACAAAATTTTTACTCCAGAATTCCGTTCATACTCGACCCGGGAAAGAAAATTCTGAAAAAAATAGTAAAAAAATTCAAAAAATTATAAAACCTCTTCCCGGCATTATTTTTAGCCCAAACGGGATGCGATAAGCCAATAAAGTGAAAACAAAATTTTACTCCAGAATTCCGTTCATACTCGATCCGGGAAGAAAATTCCGAAAAAAATAGTAAAAAAATTCAAAAAATTATAAAACCTCTTCCCGGCATTATTTTTAGCCCAAACTGGATGAGATAAACCAAAAAAGTGAAAAGAAAATTTTACTCCAGAATTCCGTTCATACTCGACCCGGGAAAGAAAATTCCGAAAAAAATAGTAAAAAAATTCAAAAAATTATAAAACCTCTTCCCGACATTATTTTTAGCCCAAACTGCATGAGATAAACCAAAAAAGTGAAAAGAAAATTTTACTCCAGAATTCCGTTCATACTCGACCCGGGAAAGAAAATTCCGAAAAAAATAGTAAAAAAATTCAAAAAATTATAAAACCTCTTCCCGGCATTATTTTTAGCCCAAACGGGATGCGATAAGCCAATAAAGTGAAAAGAAAATTTTACCCCAGAATTCCGTTCATACTCGATCCGGGAAAGAAAATTCTGAAAAAAATCGTAAAAAAATTCAAAAAATTATAAAACCCCTTCCCGGCATTATTTTTTTCCCAAACGGGACGAGATAAGCCAAAAACGTGAAAATAAAACTTTACTCCAGAATTCCGTTCATAGTCGACCCGGGCAAGAAAATTCAGAAAAAAATAGTAAAAAAATTCAAAAAACTATAAATCCTCTTCCCGGAATTATTTTTAGCCCAAACGGGATGAGATAAACCAAAACAGTGAAAACAAAATTTTACTCCAGAATTCCGTTCATACTCGACTCGGGAAAGAAAATTCCGAAAAAAAAAAGTAAAAAAATTCAAAAAATTATAAAACCTCTTCCCGGCATTATTTTTAGCCCAAACGGGATGGGATAAGCCAATAAAGTGAAAACAAAATTTTACTCCAGAATTCCGTTCATAGTCGATCCGGGAAAGAAAATTCTGAAAAAAAATAGTAAAAAAATTCAAAAAATTATAAAACCTCTTTCCGGCATTATTTTTAGCCCAAACGGGATGAGATAAGCCAAAAAAGTGAAAACAAAATTTTACTCCAGAATTCCGTTCATAGTCGACCCGGGCAAGAAAATTCAGAAAAAAATAGTAAAAAAATTCAAAAAACTATAAAACCTCTTCCCCGGCATTATTTTTCGCTCAAACGGGATGAGATAAACCAAAAAAGTGAAAACAAAATTTTACTCCAGAATTCCGTTCATACTCGACTCGGGAAAGAAAATTCCGAAAAAAAAAAGTAAAAAAATTCAAAAAAATTATAAAACCTCTTCCCGGCATTATTTCTAACCCAAACGGGATGGGATAAGCCAATAAAGTGAAAACAAAATTTTACTCCAGAATTCCGTTCGTAGTCGATCCGGGAAAGAAAATTCCCGAAAAAAAATAGTAAAAAAATTTAAAAAATTATAAAACCTCTTTCCGGCATTATTTTTAGCCCAAACGGGATGAGATAAGCCAAAAAAGTGAAAACAAAATTTTACTCCAGAATTCCGTTCATAGTCGACCCGGGCAAGAAAATTCAGAAAAAAATAGTAAAAAAATTCAAAAAACTATAAAACCTCTTCCCGGCATTATTTTTAGCCCAAACGGGATGCGATAAGCCAATCAAGTGAAAACAAAATTTTACTCCAGAATTCCGTTTATAGTCGATCCGGGAAAGAAAATTCCGAAAAAAATAGTAAAAAAATTCAAAAATTGTAAAACCTCTTCCTGGCATTATTTTTAGCCCAAACGGGATGCGATAAGCCAATAAAGTGAAAACAAAATTTTACTCCAGAATTCCGTTCATAGTCGATCCGGGAAAGAAAATTCCGAAAAAAATAGTAAAAAAATTCAAAAAATTATAAAACCTCTTCCCGGCATTATTTTTTTCCCAAACGGGATGAGATAAGCCAAAAATGTGAAAACTAAATTTTACTCCAGAATTCCGTTCATATTCGACCCGTGCAAGAAAATTCCGAAAAAAATAGTAAAAAAATTGAAAAAATTATAAAACCTCTTCCCAGCATTATTTTTAGCCCAAAACTGGATGAGATAACCAAAAAAGTGAAAAGAAAATTTTACTTCAGAATTCCATTCATACTCGACCCGGGAAAGAAAATTCCGAAAAAAATAGTAAAAAAATTCAAAAAATTATAAAACCTCTTTCCGGCATTATTTTTAGCCCAAACGGGATGAGATAAACTAAAAAAGTGAAAACAAAATTTTACTCCAGAATTCCGTTCATACTCGACTCGGGAAAGAAAAATTCCGAAAAAAAAAAGTAAAAAAATTCAAAAAATTATAAAACCTCTTCCCGGCATTATTTTTAGCCCAAACGGGATGGGATAAGCCAATAAAGTGAAAACAAAATTTTACTCCAGAATTCCGTTCATAGTCGATCCGGGAAAGAAAATTCCGAAAAAAAATAGTAAAAAAATTCAAAAAATTATAAAACCCGTTCCCGGCATTATTTTTTTCCCAAACGGGACGAGATAAGCCAAAAACGTGAAAATAAAATTTTACTCCAGAATTCCGTTCATAGTCGACCCGGGCAAGAAAATTCAGAAAAAAATAGTAAAAAAATTCAAAAAACTATAAAACCTCTTCCCGGCATTATTTTTAGCCCAAACGGGATGGGATAAGCCAATAAAGTGAAAACAAAATTTTACTCCAGAATTCCGTTCATAGTCGATCCGGGAAAGAAAATTCTGAAAAAAAATAGTAAAAAAATTCAAAAAATTATAAAACCTCTTTCCGGCATTATTTTTAGCCCAAACGGGATGAGATAAGCCAAAAAAGTGAAAACAAAATTTTACTCCAGAATTCCGTTCATAGTCGACCCGGGCAAGAAAATTCAGAAAAAAATAGTAAAAAAATTCAAAAAACTATAAAACCTCTTCCCGAAATTATTTTTCGCCCAAACGGGATGGGATAAGCCAATAAAGTGAAAACAAAATTTTACTCCAGAATTCCGTTCATAGTCGATCCGGGAAAGAAAATTCTGAAAAAAAATAGTAAAAAAATTCAAAAAATTATAAAACCTCTTTCCGGCATTATTTTTAGCCCAAACGGGATGAGATAAGCCAAAAAAGTGAAAACAAAATTTTACTCCAGAATTCCGTTCATAGTCGACCCGGGCAAGAAAATTCAGAAAAAAATAGTAAAAAAATTCAAAAAACTATAAAACCTCTTCCCGGCATTATTTTTCGCTCAAACGGGATGAGATAAACCAAAAAAGTGAAAACAAAATTTTACTCCAGAATTCCGTTCATACTCGACTCGGGAAAGAAAATTCCGAAGAAAAAAAGTAAAAAAATTCAAAAAATTATAAAACCTCTTCCCGGCATTATTTTTAACCCAACGGGATGGGATAAGCCAATAAAGTGAAAACAAAATTTTACTCCAGAATTCCGTTCATAGTCGATCCGGGAAAGAAAATTCCGAAAAAAAATAGTAAAAAAATTTTAAAAATTATAAAACCTCTTTCCGGCATTATTTTTAGCCCAAACGGGATGAGATAAGCCAAAAAAGTGAAAACAAAATTTTACTCCAGAATTCCGTTCATAGTCGACCCGGGCAAGAAAATTCAGAAAAAAATAGTAAAAAAATTCAAAAAACTATAAAACCTCTTCCCGGCATTATTTTTAGCCCAAACGGGATGCGATAAGCCAATCAAGTGAAAACAAAATTTTACTCCAGAATTCCGTTTATAGTCGATCCGGGAAAGAAAATTCCGAAAAAAATAGTAAAAAAAATTCAAAAATTGTAAAACCTCTTCCTGGCATTATTTTTAGCCCAAACGGGATGCGATAAGCCAATAAAGTGAAAACAAAATTTTACTCCAGAATTCCGTTCATAGTCGATCCGGGAAAGAAAATTCCGAAAAAAATAGTAAAAAAATTCAAAAAATTATAAAACCTCTTCCCGGCATTATTTTTTTCCCAAACGGGATGAGATAAGCCAAAAATGTGAAAACTAAATTTTACTCCAGAATTCCGTTCATATTCGACCCGTGCAAGAAAATTCCGAAAAAAATAGTAAAAAAATTGAAAAAATTATAAAACCTCTTCCCAGCATTATTTTTAGCCCAAACTGGATGAGATAAACCAAAAAAGTGAAAAGAAAATTTTACTCCAGAATTCCATTCATACTCGACCCCGGGAAAGAAAATTCCGAAAAAAAATAGTAAAAAAATTCAAAAAATTATAAAACCTCTTTCCGGCATTATTTTTAGCCCAAACGGGATGAGATAAACTAAAAAAGTGAAAACAAAATTTTACTCCAGAATTCCGTTCATACTCGACTCGGGAAAGAAAATTCCGAAAAAAAAAAGTAAAAAATTCAAAAAATTATAAAACCTCTTCCCGGCATTATTTTTAGCCCAAACGGGATGGGATAAGCCAATAAAGTGAAAACAAAATTTTACTCCAGAATTCCGTTCATAGTCGATCCGGGAAAGAAAATTCCGAAAAAAAATAGTAAAAAAATTCAAAAAATTATAAAACCCGTTCCCGGCATTATTTTTTTCCCAAAACGGGACGAGATAAGCCAAAAACGTGAAAATAAAATTTTACTCCAGAATTCCGTTCATAGTCGACCCGGGCAAGAAAATTCAGAAAAAAATAGTAAAAAAATTCAAAAAACTATAAAACCTCTTCCCCGGCATTATTTTTAGCCCAAACGGGATGGGATAAGCCAATAAAGTGAAAACAAAATTTTACTCCAGAATTCCGTTCATAGTCGATCCGGGAAAGAAAATTCTGAAAAAAAATAGTAAAAAAATTCAAAAAATTATAAAACCTCTTTCCGGCATTATTTTTAGCCCAAACGGGATGAGATAAGCCAAAAAAGTGAAAACAAAATTTTACTCCAGAATTCCGTTCATAGTCGACCCGGGCAAGAAAATTCAGAAAAAAATAGTAAAAAAATTCAAAAAACTATAAAACCTCTTCCCGAAATTATTTTTCGCCCAAACGGGATGGGATAAGCCAATAAAGTGAAAACAAAATTTTACTCCAGAATTCCGTTCATAGTCGATCCGGGAAAGAAAATTCTGAAAAAAAATAGTAAAAAAATTCAAAAAAATTATAAAACCTCTTTCCGGCATTATTTTTAGCCCAAACGGGATGAGATAAGCCAAAAAAGTGAAAACAAAATTTTACTCCAGAATTCCGTTCATAGTCGACCCGGGCAAGAAAATTCAGAAAAAAATAGTAAAAAAATTCAAAAAACTATAAAACCTCTTCCCGGCATTATTTTTCGCTCAAACGGGATGAGATAAACCAAAAAAGTGAAAACAAAATTTTACTCCAGAATTCCGTTCATACTCGACTCGGGAAAGAAAATTCCGAAAAAAAAAAGTAAAAAAATTCAAAAAATTATAAAACCTCTTCCCGGCATTATTTTTAACCCAAACGGGATGGGATAAGCCAATAAAGTGAAAACAAAATTTTACTCCAGAATTCCGTTCATAGTCGATCCGGGAAAGAAAATTCCGAAAAAAAATAGTAAAAAAATTTTAAAAATTATAAAACCTCTTTCCGGCATTATTTTTAGCCCAAACGGGATGAGATAAGCCAAAAAAGTGAAAACAAAATTTTACTCCAGAATTCCGTTCGTAGTCGACCCGGGCAAGAAAATTCAGAAAAAAATAGTAAAAAAATTCAAAAAACTATAAAACCTCTTCCCGGCATTATTTTTAGCCCAAACGGGATGCGATAAGCCAATAAAGTGAAAACAAAATTTTACTCCAGAATTCCGTTTATAGTCGATCCGGGAAAGAAAATTCCGAAAAAAATAGTAAAAAAATTCAAAAGTTGTAAAACCTCTTCCTGGCATTATTTTTAGCCCAAACGGGATGCGATAAGCCAATAAAGTGAAAACAAAATTTTACTCCAGAATTCCGTTCATAGTCGATCCGGGAAAGAAAATTCCGAAAAAAATAGTAAAAAAATTCAAAAAATTATAAAACCTCTTCCCGGCATTATTTTTTTCCCAAACGGGATGAGATAAGCCAAAAATGTGAAAACTAAATTTTACTCCAGAATTCCGTTCATAGTCGATCCGGGAAAGAAAATTCCGAAAAAAATAGTAAAAAAATTCAAAAAATTATAAAACCTCTTCCCGGCATTATTTTTAGCCCAAACTGGATGAGATAAACCAAAAAAGTGAAAAGAAAATTTTACTCCAGAATTCCGTTCATACTCGACCCGGGAAAGAAAATTCCGAAAAAAATAGTAAAAACATTCAAAAAATTATAAAACCTCTTCCCGGCATTATTTTTAGCCCAAACTGGATGAGATAAACCAAAAAAGTGAAAAGAAAATTTTACTCCAGAATTCCGTTCATACTCGACCCGGGAAAGAAAATTCCGAAAAAAATAGTAAAAAAATTCAAAAAATTATAAAACCTCTTCCCGGCATTATTTTTAGCCCAAACGGGATGCGATAAGCCAATAAAGTGAAAACAAAATTTTACTCCAGAATTCCGTTCATACTCGATCCGGGAAAGAAAATTCCGAAAAAAATAGTAAAAAAATTCAAAAAATTATAAAACCCCTTCCCGGCATTATTTTTTTCCCAAACGGGACGAGATAAGCCAAAAACGTGAAAATAAAATTTTACTCCAGAATTCCGTTCATAGTCGACCCGGGCAAGAAAATTCAGAAAAAAATAGTAAAAAAATTCAAAAAACTATAAATCCTCTTCCCGGAATTATTTTTCGCCCAAACGGGATGAGATAAACCAAAACAGTGAAAACAAAATTTTACTCCAGAATTCCGTTCATACTCGACCCGGGAAAGAAAATTCCGAAAAAAATAGTAAAAAAATTCAAAAAATTATAAAACCTCTTCCCGGCATTATTTTTAGCCCAAACGGGATGCGATAAGCCAATAAAGTGAAAACAAAATTTTACTCCAGAATTCCGTTCATACTCGATCCGGGAAAGAAAATTCCGAAAAAAATAGTAAAAAAATTCAAAAAATTATAAAACCCCTTCCCGGCATTATTTTTTTCCCAAACGGGACGAGATAAGCCAAAAACGTGAAAATAAAATTTTACTCCAGAATTCCGTTCATAGTCGATCCGGGAAAGAAAATTCCGAAAAAAATAGTAAAAAAATTCAAAAAATTATAAAACCTCTTCCCGGCATTATTTTTAGCCCAAACTGGATGAGATAAACCAAAAAAGTGAAAAGAAAATTTTACTCCTGAATTCCGTTCATACTCGACCCGGGAAAGAAAATTCCGAAAAAAATAGTAAAAACATTCAAAAAATTATAAAACCTCTTCCCGGCATTATTTTTAGCCCAAACTGGATGAGATAAACCAAAAAAGTGAAAAGAAAATTTTACTCCAGAATTCCGTTCATACTCGACCCGGGAAAGAAAATTCCGAAAAAAATAGTAAAAAAATTCAAAAAATTATAAAACCTCTTCCCGGCATTATTTTTAGCCCAAACGGGATGCGATAAGCCAATAAAGTGAAAACAAAATTTTACTCCAGAATTCCGTTCATACTCGATCCGGGAAAGAAAATTCCGAAAAAAATAGTAAAAAAATTCAAAAAATTATAAAACCCCTTCCCGGCATTATTTTTTTCCCAAACGGGACGAGATAAGCCAAAAACGTGAAAATAAAATTTTAATCCAGAATTCCGTTCATAGTCGACCCGGGCAAGAAAATTCAGAAAAAAATAGTAAAAAAATTCAAAAAACTATAAATCCTCTTCCCGGAATTATTTTTAGCCCAAACGGGATGAGATAAACCAAAACAGTGAAAACAAAATTTTACTCCAGAATTCCGTTCATAGTCGACCCGGGCAAGAAAATTCAGAAAAAAATAGTAAAAAAATTCAAAAAACTATAAAACCTCTTCCCGGCATTATTTTTCGCTCAAACGGGATGAGATAAACCAAAAAAGTGAAAACAAAATTTTACTCCAGAATTCCGTTCATACTCGACTCGGGAAAGAAAATTCCGAAAAAAAAAAGTAAAAAAATTCAAAAAATTATAAAACCTCTTCCCGGCATTATTTTTAGCCCAAACGGGATGGGATAAGCCAATAAAGTGAAAACAAAATTTTACTCCAGAATTCCGTTCATAGTCGATCCGGGAAAGAAAATTCTGAAAAAAAATAGTAAAAAAATTCAAAAAATTATAAAACCTCTTTCCGGCATTATTTTTAGCCCAAACGGGATGAGATAAGCCAAAAAAGTGAAAACAAAATTTTACTCCAGAATTCCGTTCATAGTCGACCCGGGCAAGAAAATTCAGAAAAAAATAGTAAAAAAATTCAAAAAACTATAAAACCTCTTCCCGGCATTATTTTTCGCTCAAACGGGATGAGATAAACCAAAAAAGTGAAAACAAAATTTTACTCCAGAATTCCGTTCATACTCGACTCGGGAAAGAAAATTCCGAAAAAAAAAAGTAAAAAAATTCAAAAAATTATAAAACCTCTTCCCGGCATTATTTCTAACCCAAACGGGATGGGATAAGCCAATAAAGTGAAAACAAAATTTTACTCCAGAATTCCGTTCGTAGTCGATCCGGGAAAGAAAATTCCGAAAAAAAATAGTAAAAAAATTTAAAAAATTATAAAACCTCTTTCCGGCATTATTTTTAGCCCAAACGGGATGAGATAAGCCAAAAAAGTGAAAACAAAATTTTACTCCAGAATTCCGTTCATAGTCGACCCGGGCAAGAAAATTCAGAAAAAAATAGTAAAAAAATTCAAAAAACTATAAAACCTCTTCCCGGCATTATTTTTAGCCCAAACGGGATGCGATAAGCCAATCAAGTGAAAACAAAATTTTACTCCAGAATTCCGTTTATAGTCGATCCGGGAAAGAAAATTCCGAAAAAAATAGTAAAAAAATTCAAAAATTGTAAAACCTCTTCCTGGCATTATTTTTAGCCCAAACGGGATGCGATAAGCCAATAAAGTGAAAACAAAATTTTACTCCAGAATTCCGTTCATAGTCGATCCGGGAAAGAAAATTCCGAAAAAAATAGTAAAAAAATTCAAAAAATTATAAAACCTCTTCCCGGCATTATTTTTTTCCCAAACGGGATGAGATAAGCCAAAAATGTGAAAACTAAATTTTACTCCAGAATTCCGTTCATATTCGACCCGTGCAAGAAAATTCCGAAAAAAATAGTAAAAAAATTGAAAAAATTATAAAACCTCTTCCCAGCATTATTTTTAGCCCAAACTGGATGAGATAAACCAAAAAAGTGAAAAGAAAATTTTACTCCAGAATTCCATTCATACTCGACCCGGGAAAGAAAATTCCGAAAAAAATAGTAAAAAAATTCAAAAAATTATAAAACCTCTTTCCGGCATTATTTTTAGCCCAAACGGGATGAGATAAACTAAAAAAGTGAAAACAAAATTTTACTCCAGAATTCCGTTCATACTCGACTCGGGAAAGAAAATTCCGAAAAAAAAAAGTAAAAAAATTCAAAAAATTATAAAACCTCTTCCCGGCATTATTTTTAGCCCAAACGGGATGGGATAAGCCAATAAAGTGAAAACAAAATTTTACTCCAGAATTCCGTTCATAGTCGATCCGGGAAAGAAAATTCCGAAAAAAAATAGTAAAAAAATTCAAAAAATTATAAAACCCGTTCCCGGCATTATTTTTTTCCCAAACGGGACGAGATAAGCCAAAAACGTGAAAATAAAATTTTACTCCAGAATTCCGTTCATAGTCGACCCGGGCAAGAAAATTCAGAAAAAAAATAGTAAAAAAAATTCAAAAAACTATAAAACCTCTTCCCGGCATTATTTTTAGCCCAAACGGGATGGGATAAGCCAATAAAGTGAAAACAAAATTTTACTCCAGAATTCCGTTCATAGTCGATCCGGGAAAGAAAATTCTGAAAAAAAATAGTAAAAAAATTCAAAAAATTATAAAACCTCTTTCCGGCATTATTTTTAGCCCAAACGGGATGAGACAAGCCAAAAAAGTGAAAACAAAATTTTACTCCAGAATTCCGTTCATAGTCGACCCGGGCAAGAAAATTCAGAAAAAAATAGTAAAAAAATTCAAAAAACTATAAAACCTCTTCCCGAAATTATTTTTCGCCCAAACGGGATGGGATAAGCCAATAAAGTGAAAACAAAATTTTACTCCAGAATTCCGTTCATAGTCGATCCGGGAAAGAAAATTCTGAAAAAAAATAGTAAAAAAATTCAAAAAATTATAAAACCTCTTTCCGGCATTATTTTTAGCCCAAACGGGATGAGATAAGCCAAAAAAGTGAAAACAAAATTTTACTCCAGAATTCCGTTCATAGTCGACCCGGGCAAGAAAATTCAGAAAAAAATAGTAAAAAAATTCAAAAAACTATAAAACCTCTTCCCGGCATTATTTTTCGCTCAAACGGGATGAGATAAACCAAAAAAGTGAAAACAAAATTTTACTCCAGAATTCCGTTCATACTCGACTCGGGAAAGAAAATTCCGAAAAAAAAAAGTAAAAAAATTCAAAAAATTATAAAACCTCTTCCCGGCATTATTTTTAACCCAAACGGGATGGGATAAGCCAATAAAGTGAAAACAAAATTTTACTCCAGAATTCCGTTCATAGTCGATCCGGGAAAGAAAATTCCGAAAAAAAATAGTAAAAAAATTTTAAAAATTATAAAACCTCTTTCCGGCATTATTTTTAGCCCAAACGGGATGAGATAAGCCAAAAAAGTGAAAACAAAATTTTACTCCAGAATTCCGTTCGTAGTTGACCCGGGCAAGAAAATTCAGAAAAAAATAGTAAAAAAATTCAAAAAACTATAAAACCTCTTCCCGGCATTATTTTTAGCCCAAACGGGATGCGATAAGCCAATAAAGTGAAAACAAAATTTTACTCCAGAATTCCGTTTATAGTCGATCCGGGAAAGAAAATTCCGAAAAAAATAGTAAAAAAATTCAAAAGTTGTAAAACCTCTTCCTGGCATTATTTTTAGCCCAAACGGGATGCGATAAGCCAATAAAGTGAAAACAAAATTTTACTCCAGAATTCCGTTCATAGTCGATCCGGGAAAGAAAATTCCGAAAAAAATAGTAAAAAAATTCAAAAAATTATAAAACCTCTTCTCGGCATTATTTTTTTCCCAAACGGGATGAGATAAGCCAAAAATGTGAAAACTAAATTTTACTCCAGAATTCCGTTCATAGTCGATCCGGGAAAGAAAATTCCGAAAAAAATAGTAAAAAAATTCAAAAAATTATAAAACCTCTTCCCGGCATTATTTTTAGCCCAAACTGGATGAGATAAACCAAAAAAGTGAAAAGAAAATTTTACTCCAGAATTCCGTTCATACTCGACCCGGGAAAGAAAATTCCGAAAAAAATAGTAAAAACATTCAAAAAATTATAAAACCTCTTCCCGGCATTATTTTTAGCCCAAACTGGATGAGATAAACCAAAAAAGTGAAAAGAAAATTTTACTCCAGAATTCCGTTCATACTCGACCCGGGAAAGAAAATTCCGAAAAAAATAGTAAAAAAATTCAAAAAATTATAAAACCTCTTCCCGGCATTATTTTTAGCCCAAACGGGATGCGATAAGCCAATAAAGTGAAAACAAAATTTTACTCCAGAATTCCGTTCATACTCGATCCGGGAAAGAAAATTCCGAAAAAAATAGTAAAAAAATTCAAAAAATTATAAAACCCCTTCCCGGCATTATTTTTTTCCCAAACGGGACGAGATAAGCCAAAAACGTGAAAATAAAATTTTACTCCAGAATTCCGTTCATAGTCGACCCGGGCAAGAAAATTCAGAAAAAAATAGTAAAAAAATTCAAAAAACTATAAATCCTCTTCCCGGAATTATTTTTAGCCCAAACGGGATGAGATAAACCAAAACAGTGAAAACAAAATTTTACTCCAGAATTCCGTTCTTACTCGACCCGGGAAAGAAAATTCCGAAAAAAATAGTAAAAAAATTCAAAAAATTATAAAACCTCTTCCCGGCATTATTTTTAGCCCAAACGGGATGCGATAAGCCAATAAAGTGAAAACAAAATTTTACTCCAGAATTCCGTTCATACTCGATCCGGGAAAGAAAATTCCGAAAAAAATAGTAAAAAAATTCAAAAAATTATAAAACCCCTTCCCGGCATTATTTTTTTCCCAAACGGGACGAGATAAGCCAAAAACGTGAAAATAAAATTTTACTCCAGAATTCCGTTCATAGTCGATCCGGGAAAGAAAATTCCGAAAAAAATAGTAAAAAAATTCAAAAAATTATAAAACCTCTTCCCGGCATTATTTTTAGCCCAAACTGGATGAGATAAACCAAAAAAGTGAAAAGAAAATTTTACTCCTGAATTCCGTTCATACTCGACCCGGGAAAGAAAATTCCGAAAAAAATAGTAAAAACATTCAAAAAATTATAAAACCTCTTCCCGGCATTATTTTTAGCCCAAACTGGATGAGATAAACCAAAAAAGTGAAAAGAAAATTTTACTCCAGAATTCCGTTCATACTCGACCCGGGAAAGAAAATTCCGAAAAAAATAGTAAAAAAATTCAAAAAATTATAAAACCTCTTCCCGGCATTATTTTTAGCCCAAACGGGATGCGATAAGCCAATAAAGTGAAAACAAAATTTTACTCCAGAATTCCGTTCATACTCGATCCGGGAAAGAAAATTCCGAAAAAAATAGTAAAAAAATTCAAAAAATTATAAAACCCCTTCCCGGCATTATTTTTTTCCCAAACGGGACGAGATAAGCCAAAAACGTGAAAATAAAATTTTACTCCAGAATTCCGTTCATAGTCGACCCGGGCAAGAAAATTCAGAAAAAAATAGTAAAAAAATTCAAAAAACTATAAATCCTCTTCCCGGAATTATTTTTAGCCCAAACGGGATGAGATAAACCAAAACAGTGAAAAGAAAATTTTACTCCAGAATTCCGTTCATAGTCGACCCGGGCAAGAAAATTCAGAAAAAAATAGTAAAAAAATTCAAAAAACTATAAAACCTCTTCCCGGCATTATTTTTCGCTCAAACGGGATGAGATAAACCAAAAAAGTGAAAACAAAATTTTACTCCAGAATTCCGTTCATACTCGACTCGGGAAAGAAAATTCCGAAAAAAAAAAGTAAAAAAATTCAAAAAATTATAAAACCTCTTCCCGGCATTATTTTTAGCCCAAACGGGATGGGATAAGCCAATAAAGTGAAAACAAAATTTTACTCCAGAATTCCGTTCATAGTCGATCCGGGAAAGAAAATTCAGAAAAAAATAGTAAAAAAATTCAAAAAACTATAAAACCTCTTCCCGGCATTATTTTTCGCTCAAACGGGATGAGATAAACCAAAAAAGTGAAAACAAAATTTTACTCCAGAATTCCGTTCATACTCGACTCGGGAAAGAAAATTCCGAAAAAAAAAAGTAAAAAAATTCAAAAAATTATAAAACCTCTTCCCGGCATTATTTTTAACCCAAACGGGATGGGATAAGCCAATAAAGTGAAAACAAAATTTTACTCCAGAATTCCGTTCGTAGTCGATCCGGGAAAGAAAATTCAGAAAAAAATAGTAAAAAAATTCAAAAAACTATAAAACCTCTTCCCGGAATTATTTTTAGCCCAAACGGGATGAGATAAACCAAAACAGTGAAAACAAAATTTTACTCCAGAATTCCGTTCATACTCGACCCGGGAAAGAAAATTCCGAAAAAAAAAAGTAAAAAAATTCAAAAAATTATAAAACCTCTTCCCGGCATTATTTTTAACCCAAACGGGATGGGATAAGCCAATAAAGTGAAAACAAAATTTTACTCCAGAATTCCGTTCGTAGTCGATCCGGGAAAGAAAATTCCGAAAAAAAATAGTAAAAAAATTTAAAAAATTATAAAACCTCTTTCCGGCATTATTTTTAGCCCAAACGGGATGAGATAAGCCAAAAAAGTGAAAACAAAATTTTACTCCAGAATTCCGTTCATAGTCGACCCGGGCAAGAAAATTCAGAAAAAAATAGTAAAAAAATTCAAAAAACTATAAAACCTCTTCCCGGCATTATTTTTAGCCCAAACGGGATGCGATAAGCCAATCAAGTGAAAACAAAATTTTACTCCAGAATTCCGTTAATAGTCGATCCGGGAAAGAAAATTCCGAAAAAAATAGTAAAAAAATTCAAAAATTGTAAAACCTCTTCCTGGCATTATTTTTAGCCCAAACGGGATGCGATAAGCCAATAAAGTGAAAACAAAATTTTACTCCAGAATTCCGTTCATAGTCGATCCGGGAAAGAAAATTCCGAAAAAAATAGTAAAAAAATTCAAAAAATTATAAAACCTCTTCCCGGCATTATTTTTTTCCCAAACGGGATGAGATAAGCCAAAAATGTGAAAACTAAATTTTACTCCAGAATTCCGTTCATATTCGACCCGGGCAAGAAAATTCCGAAAAAAATAGTAAAAAAATTGAAAAAATTATAAAACCTCTTCCCAGCATTATTTTTAGCCCAAACTGGATGAGATAAACCAAAAAAGTGAAAAGAAAATTTTACTCCAGAATTCCATTCATACTCGACCCGGGAAAGAAAATTCCGAAAAAAATAGTAAAAAAATTCAAAAAATTATAAAACCTCTTCCCGGCATTATTTTTAGCCCATACAGGACGAGATAAGCCAAAAAAAGTGAAAACAAAATTTTACTCCAGAATTCCGATCATATTCGACCCGGGCAAGAAATTTCCGAAAAAAATAGTAAAAAAATTGAAAAAATTATAAAACCTCTTCCCGGCATTATTTTTAGCCCAAACTGGATGAGATAAACCAAAAAAGTGAAAACAAAATTTTACTCCAGAATTTCGTTCATACTCGACCCGGGAAAGAAAATTCCGGAAAAAATAGTAAAAAAATTCAAAAAATTATAAAACCTCTTCCCGGCATTATTTTTAGCCCAAACTGGATGAGATAAACCAAAAAAGTGAAAAGAAAATTTTACTCCAGAATTCCGTTCATACTCGACCCGGGAAAGAAAATTCCGAAAAAAATAGTAAAAAAATTCAAAAAATTATAAAACCTCTTCCCGGCATTATTTTTAGCCCAAACGGGATGCGATAAGCCAATAAAGTGAAAACAAAATTTTACTCCAGAATTCCTTTCATAGTCGATCCGAGAAAGAAAATTCCGAAAAAAATAGTAAAAAAATTCAAAAAATTATAAAACCCCTTCCCGGCATTATTTTTTTCCCAAACGGGACGAGATAAGCCAAAAACGTGAAAATAAAATTTTACTCCAGAATTCCGTTCATAGTCGACCCGGGCAAGAAAATTCAGAAAAAAATAGTAAAAAAATTCAAAAAACTATAAATCCTCTTCCCGGCATTATTTTTAGCCCAAACGGGATGAGATAAACCAAAAAAGTGAAAACAAAATTTTACTCCAGAATTCCGTTCATGCTCGACTCGGGAAAGAAAATTCCGAAAAAAAAAAGTAAAAAAATTCAAAAAATTATAAAACCTCTTCCCGGCATTATTTTTAGCCCAAACGGGATGGGATAAGCCAATAAAGTGAAAACAAAATTTTACTCCAGAATTCCGTTCATAGTCGATACGGGAAAGAAAATTCCGAAAAAAAATAGTAAAAAAATTCAAAAAATTATAAAACCTCTTTCCGGCATTATTTTTAGCCCAAACGGGATGGGATAAGCCAAAAAAGTGAAAACAAAATTTTACTCCAGAATTCCGTTCATAGTCGACCCGGGCAAGAAAATTCAGAAAAAAATAGTAAAAAAATTCAAAAAACTATAAAACCTCTTCCCGGCATTATTTTTAGCCCAAACGGGATGCGATAAGCCAATAAAGTGAAAACAAAATTTTACTCCAGAATTCCGTTTATAGTCGATCCGGGAAAGAAAATTCCGAAAAAAATAGTAAAAAAATTCAAAAAATTATAAAACCTCTTCCCGGCATTATTTTTTTCCCAAACGGGACGAGATATGCCAAAAAAGTGAAAACAAAATTTTACTCCAGAATTCCGTTCATACTCGACTCGGGAAAGAAAATTCCGAAAAAAAAAAGTAAAAAAATTCAAAAAATTATAAAACCTCTTCCCGGCATTATTTTTAGCCCATACAGGACGAGATAAGCCAAAAAAAGTGAAAACAAAATTTTACTCCAGAATTCCGATCATATTCGACCCGAGCAAGAAATTTCCGAAAAAAATAGTAAAAAAATTGAAAAAATTATAAAACCTCTTCCCGGCATTATTTTTAGCCCAAACTGGATGAGATAAACCAAAAAAGTGAAAACAAAATTTTACTCCAGAATTCCTTTCATAGTCGATCCGAGAAAGAAAATTCCGAAAAAAATAGTAAAAAAATTCAAAAAATTATAAAACCCCTTCCCGGCATTATTTTTTTCCCAAACGGGACGAGATAAGCCAAAAACGTGAAAATAAAATTTTACTCCAGAATTCCGTTCATAGTCGACCCGGGCAAGAAAATTCAGAAAAAAATAGTAAAAAAATTCAAAAAACTATAAATCCTCTTCCCGGCATTATTTTTAGCCCAAACGGGATGAGATAAACCAAAAAAGTGAAAACAAAATTTTACTCCAGAATTCCGTTCATGCTCGACTCGGGAAAGAAAATTCCGAAAAAAAAAAGTAAAAAAATTCAAAAAATTATAAAACCTCTTCCCGGCATTATTTTTAGCCCAAACGGGATGGGATAAGCCAATAAAGTGAAAACAAAATTTTACTCCAGAATTCCGTTCATAGTCGATCCGGGAAAGAAAATTCCGAAAAAAAATAGTAAAAAAATTCAAAAAATTATAAAACCTCTTTCCGGCATTATTTTTAGCCCAAACGGGATGGGATAAGCCAAAAAAGTGAAAACAAAATTTTACTCCAGAATTCCGTTCATAGTCGACCCGGGCAAGAAAATTCAGAAAAAAATAGTAAAAAAATTCAAAAAACTATAAAACCTCTTCCCGGCATTATTTTTAGCCCAAACGGGATGCGATAAGCCAATAAAGTGAAAACAAAATTTTACTCCAGAATTCCGTTTATAGTCGATCCGGGAAAGAAAATTCCGAAAAAAATAGTAAAAAAATTCAAAAAATTATAAAACCTCTTCCCGGCATTATTTTTTTCCCAAACGGGACGAGATATGCCAAAAAAGTGAAAACAAAATTTTACTCCAGAATTCCGTTCATACTCGACTCGGGAAAGAAAATTCCGAAAAAAAAAGTAAAAAAATTCAAAAAATTATAAAACCTCTTCCCGGCATTATTTTTAGCCCAAACGGGATGCGATAAGCCAATAAAGTGAAAACAAAATTTTACTCCAGAATTCCGTTCATAGTCGATCCGGGAAAGAAAATTCCGAAAAAAATAGTAAAAAAATTCAAAAAATTATAAAACCTCTTCCCGGCATTATTTTTTTCCCAAACGGGATGAGATAAGCCAAAAATGTGAAAACTAAATTTTACTCCAGAATTCCGTTCATATTCGACCCGGGCAAGAAAATTCCGAAAAAAATAGTAAAAAAATTGAAAAAATTATAAAACCTCTTCCCGGCATTATTTTTAGCCCAAACTGGATGAGATAAACCAAAAAAGTGAAAAGAAAATTTTACTCCAGAATTCCATTCATACTCGACCCGGGAAAGAAAATTCCGAAAAAAATAGTAAAAAAATTCAAAAAATTATAAAACCTCTTCCCGGGATTATTTTTAGCCCATACAGGACGAGATAAGCCAAAAAAAGTGAAAACAAAATTTTACTCCAGAATTCCGATCATATTCGACCCGGGCAAGAAATTTCCGAAAAAAATAGTAAAAAAATTGAAAAAATTATAAAACCTCTTCCCGGCATTATTTTTAGCCCAAACTGGATGAGATAAACCAAAAAAGTGAAAACAAAATTTTACTCCAGAATTCCGTTCATACTCGTCTCGGGAAAGAAAATTCCGAAAAAAAAAAGTAAAAAAATTCAAAAAATTATAAAACCTCTTCCCGGCTTTATTTTTAGCCCAAACGGGATGCGATAAGCAAATAAAGTGAAAACAAAATTTTACTCCAGAATTCCGTTCATAGTCGATCCGGGAAAGAAAATTCTGAAAAAAATAGTAAAAAAATTCAAAAAATTATAAAACCTCTTCCCGGCATTATTTTTTTCCCAAACTCCAAAAACGTGAAAACAAAATTTTACTCTAGAATTCCGTTCATATACGACCCGGGCAAGAAAATTTCGAAAAAAATAGTTGAAAATTTGAAAAAATTATTAAACCTCTTCCCGGCATTATTTTTAGCCCAAACTGGATGACATAAACAAAAAAAGTGAAAAGAAAATTTTACTCCAGAATTCCGTTCATACTCGACCCGGGAAAGAAAATTCCGAAAAAAATAGTAAAAAAATTCAAAAAATTATAAAACCACTTCCCGGCATTATTTTTAGCCCATCGGGATGCGATAAGCCAATAAAGTGATAACAAAATTTTACTCCAGAATTCCGTTCATAGTCGATCCGGGAAAGAAAATTCCGAAAAAAATAGTAAAAAAATTCAAAAAATTATAAAACCTCTTCCCGGCATTATTTATAGCCCAAACTGGATGAGATAAACCAAAAAAGTGAAAAGAAAATTTTTCTCCAGAATTCCGTTCATACTCGACCCGGGAAAGAAAATTCCGAAGAAAAATAGTAAAAAAATTCAAAAAATTATAAAACCTCTTTCCGGCATTATTTTTAGCCCAAACGGGATCAGATAAACTAAAAAAGTGAAAACAAAATTTTACTCCAGAATTCCGTTCATACTCGACTCGGGAAAGAAAATTACGAAAAAAAAATGTAAAAAAATTCAAAAAATTATAAAACCTCTTCCCGGCATTATTTTTAGCCCAAACGGGATGGGATAAGCCAATAAAGTGAAATCAAAATTTTACTCCAGAATTCCGTTCATAGTCGATCCGGGAAAGAAAATTCCGAAAAAAAATAGTAAAAAAATTCAAAAAATTATAAAACCTCTTTCCGGCATTATTTTTAGCCCAAACGGGATGAGATAAGCCAAAAAAGTGAAAACAAAATTTTACTCCAGAATTCCGTTCATAGTCGACCCGGGCAAGAAAATTCAGAAAAAAATAGTAAAAAAATTCAAAAAACTATAAAACCTCTTCCCGGCATTATTTTTAGCCCAAACGGGATGCGATAAGCCAATAAAGTGAAAACAAAATTTTACTCCAGAATTCCGTTTATAGTCGATCCGGGAAAGAAAATTCCGAAAAAAATACTAAAAAAATTCAAAAAATTATAAAACCTCTTCCCGGCATTATTTTTTTCCCAAACGGGACGAGATATGCCAAAAAAGTGAAAACAAAATTTTACTCCAGAATTCCGTTCATACTCGACTCGGGAAAGAAAATTCTGAAAAAAAAAAGTAAAAAAATTCAAAAAATTATAAAACCTCTTCCCGGCATTATTTTTAGCCCAAACGGGATGCGATAAGCCAATAAAGTGAAAACAAAATTTTACTCCAGAATTCCGTTCATAGTCGATCCGGGAAAGAAAATTCCGAAAAAAATAGTAAAAAAATTCAACAAATTATAAAACCTCTTCCCGGCATTATTTTTTTCCCAAACCGGATGAGATAAGCCAAAAATGTGAAAACTAAATTTTACTCCAGAATTCCGTTCATATTCGACCCGGGCAAGAAAATTCCGAAAAAAATAGTAAAAAAATTGAAAAAATTATAAAACCTCTTCCCGGCATTATTTTTCGCCCAAACTGGATGAGATAAACCAAAAAAGTGAAAAGAAAATTTTACTCTAGAATTCCATTCATACTCGACCCGGGAAAGAAAATTCCGAAAAAAATAATAAAAAAATTCAAAAAATTATAAAACCTCTTCCCGGCATTATTTTTAGCCCATACAGGACGAGATAAGCCAAAAAAAGTGAAAACAAAATTTTACTCCAGAATTCTGATCATATTCGACCCGGGCAAGAAATTTCCGAAAAAAATAGTAAAAAAATTGAAAAAATTATAAAACCTCTTCCCGGCATTATTTTTAGCCCAAACTGGATGAGATAAACCAAAAAAGTGAAAACAAAATTTTACTCCAGAATTCCGTTCATACTCGTCTCGGGAAAGAAAATTCCGAAAAAAAAAGTAAAAAAATTCAAAAAATTATAAAACCTCTTCCCGCCATTATTTTTAACCCAAACGGGATGCGATAAGCAAATAATGTGAAAACAAAATTTTACTCCAGAATTCCGTTCATAGTCGATCCGGGAAAGAAAATTCTGAAAAAAATAGTAAAAAAATTCAAAAAATTATAAAACCTCTTCCCGGCATTATTTTTTTCCCAAACTCCAAAAACGTGAAAACAAAATTTTACTCCAGAATTCCGTTCATATTCGACCCGGGCAAGAAAATTTCGAAAAAAATAGTTGAAAATTTGAAAAAATTATTAAACCTCTTCCCGGCATTATTTTTAGCGCAAACTGGATGACATAAACCAAAAAAGTGAAAAGAAAATTTTACTCCAGAATTCCGTTCATACTCGACCCGGGAAAGAAAATTCCGAAAAAAATAGTAAAAAAATTCAAAAAATTATAAAACCTCTTCCCGGCATTATTTTTAGCCCAAACGGGATGCGATAAGCCAATAAAGTGAAAACAAAATTTTACTCCAGAATTCCGTTCATAGTCGATACGGGAAAGAAAATTCCGAAAAAAATAGTAAAAAAAATCAACAAATTATAAAACCTCTTCCCGGCATTATTTTTAGCCCAAACTGGATGAGATAAACCAAAAAAGTGAAAAGAAAATTTTACTCCAGAATTCCGTTCATACTCGACTCGGGAAAGAAAATTCCGAAAAAAAAAAGTAAAAAAATTCAAAAAATTATAAAACCTCTTCCCGGCATTATTTTTAGCCCAAACGGGATGGGATAAGCCAATAAAGTGAAAACAAAATTTTACTCCAGAATTCCGTTCATAGTCGATCCGGGAAAGAAAATTCTGAAAAAAAATAGTAAAAAAATTCAAAAAATTATAAAACCTCTTTCCGGCATTATTTTTAGCCCAAACGGGATGAGATAAGCCAAAAAAGTGAAAACAAAATTTTACTCCAGAATTCCGTTCATAGTCGACCCGGGCAAGAAAATTCAGAAAAAAATAGTAAAAAAATTCAAAAAACTATAAAACCTCTTCCCGGCATTATTTTTAGCTCAAACGGGATGAGATAAACCAAAAAAGTGAAAACAAAATTTTACTCCAGAATTCCGTTCATACTCGACTCGGGAAAGAAAATTCCGAAAAAAAAAAGTAAAAAAATTCAAAAAATTATAAAACCTCTTCCTGGCATTATTTTTAGCCCAAACGGGATGCGATAAGCCAATAAAGTGAAAACAAAATTTTACTCCAGAATTCCGTTTATAGTCGATCCGGGAAAGAAAATTCCGAAAAAAATAGTAAAAAAATTCAAAAAATTATAAAACCTCTTCCCGGCATTATTTTTTTCCCAAACGGGACGAGATATGCCAAAAAAGTGAAAACAAAATTTTACTCCAGAATTCCGTTCATACTCGACTCGGGAAAGAAAATTCCGAAAAAAAAAAGTAAAAAAATTCAAAAAATTATAAAACCTCTTCCCGGCATTATTTTTAGCCCAAACGGGATGGGATAAGCCAATAAAGTGAAAACAAAATTTTACTCCAGAATTCCGTTCATAGTCGATCCGGGAAAGAAAATTCCGAAAAAAATAGTAAAAAAATTCAAAAAATTATAAAACCTCTTCCCGGCATTATTTTTTTCCCAAACGGGATGAGATAAGCCAAAAATGTGAAAACTAAATTTTACTCCAGAATTCCGTTCATATTCCACCCGGGCAAGAAAATTCCGAAAAAAATAGTAAAAAAATTGAAAAAATTATAAAACCTCTTCCCGGCATTATTTTTAGCCCAAACTGGATGAGATAAACCAAAATTGAAAAGAAAATTTTACTCCGGAATTCCATTCATACTCGACCCGGGAAAGAAAATTCCGAAAAAAAATAGTAAAAAAATTCAAAAAATTATAGAACCTCTTCCCGGCATTATTTTTAGCCCATACAGGACGAGATAAGCCAAAAAAAGTGAAAACAAAATTTTACTCCAGAATTCTGATCATATTCGACCCGGGCAAGAAATTTCCGAAAAAAATAGTAAAAAAATTGAAAAAATTATAAAACCTCTTCCCGGCATTATTTTTAGCCCAAACTGGATGAGATAAACCAAAAAAGTGAAAAGAAAATTTTACTCCAGAATTCCGTTCATACTCGTCTCGGGAAAGAAAATTCCGAAAAAAAAAGTAAAAAAATTCAAAAAATTATAAAACCTCTTCCCGGCATTATTTTTAGCCCAAACGGGATGCGATAAGCAAATAAAGTGAAAACAAAATTTTACTCCAGAATTCCGTTCATAGTCGATCCGGGAAAGAAAATTCCGAAAAAAAATAGTAAAAAAATTAAAAAAATTATAAAACCTCTTTCCGGCATTATTTTTAGCCCAAACGGGATGAGATAAGCCAAAAAAGTGAAAAGAAAATTTTACTCCAGAATTCCATTCATACTCGACCCGGGAAAGAAAATTCCGAAAAAAATAGTAAAAAAATTCAAAAAATTATAAAACCTCTTCCTGGCATTATTTTTAGCCCACACAGGACGAGATAAGCCAAAAAAAGTGAAAACAAAATTTTACTCCAGAATTCCGATCATATTCGACCCGGGCAAGAAATTTCCGAAAAAAATAGTAAAAAAATTGAAAAAATTATAAAACCTCTTCCCGGCATTATTTTTAGCCCAAACTGGATGAGATAAAGCAAAAAAGTGAAAACAAAATTTTACTCCAGAATTCCGTTCATACTCGTCTCGGGAAAGAAAATTCCGAAAAAAAAAGTAAAAAAATTCAAAAAATTATAAAACCTCTTCCCGGCATTATTTTTAGCCCAAACGGGATGCGATAAGCAAATAAAATGAAAACAAAATTTTACTCCAGAATTCCGTTCATAGTCGATCCGGGAAAGAAAATTCCGAAAAAAAATAGTAAAAAAATTCAAAAAATTATAAAACCTCTTTCCGGCATTATTTTTAGCCCAAACGGGATGAGATAAGCCAAAAAAGTGAAAAGAAAATTTTACTCCAGAATTCCATTCATACTCGACCCGGGAAAGAAAATTCCGAAAAAAATAGTAAAAAAATTCAAAAAATTATAAAACCTCTTCCCGGCATTATTTTTAGCCCATACAGGACGAGATAAGCCAAAAAAAGTGAAAACAAAATTTTACTCCAGAATTCCGATCATATTCGACCCGGGCAAGAAATTTCCGAAAAAAATAGTAAAAAAATTGAAAAAATTGTAAAACCTCTTCCCGGCATTATTTTTAGCCCAAACTGGATGAGATAAACCAAAAAAGTGAAAACAAAATTTTACTCCAGAATTCCGTTCATACTCGTCTCGGGAAAGAAAATTCCGAAAAAAAAAGTAAAAAAATTCAAAAAATTATAAAACCTCTTCCCGGCATTAGTTTTAGCCCAAACGGGATGCGATAAGCAAATAAAGTGAAAACAAAATTTTACTCCAGAATTCCGTTCATAGTCGATCCGGGAAAGAAAATTCTGAAAAAAATAGTAAAAAAATTCAAAAAATTATAAAACCTATTCCCGGCATTATTTTTTTCCCAAACTCCAAAAACGTGAAAACAAAATTTTACTCCAGAATTCCGTTCATATTCGACCCGGGCAAGAAAATTTCGAAAAAAATAGTTGAAAATTTGAAAAAATTATTAAACCTCTTCCCGGCATTATTTTTAGCGCAAACTGGATGACATAAACCAAAAAAGTGAAAAGAAAATTTTACTCCAGAATTCCGTTCATACTCGACCCGGGAAAGAAAATTCCGAAAAAAATAGTAAAAAAATTCAAAAAATTATAAAACCTCTTCCCGGCATTATTTTTAGCCCATACGGGATGGGATAAGCCAAAAAAAGTGAAAACAAAATTTTACTCCAGAATTCCGATCATATTCGACCCGGGCAAGAAATTTCCGAAAAAAATAGTAAAAAAATTGAAAAAATTGTAAAACCTCTTCCCGGCATTATTTTTAGCCCAAACTGGATGAGATAAACCAAAAAAGTGAAAACAAAATTTTACTCCAGAATTCCGTTCATACTCGTCTCGGGAAAGAAAATTCCGAAAAAAAAAGTAAAAAAATTCAAAAAATTATAAAACCTCTTCCCGGCATTATTTTTAGCCCAAACTGGATGAGATAAACCAAAAAAGTGAAAACAAAATTTTACTCCAGAATTCCGTTCATACTCGTCTCGGGAAAGAAAATTCCGAAAAAAAAAGTAAAAAAATTCAAAAAATTATAAAACCTCTTCCCGGCATTAGTTTTAGCCCAAACGGGATGCGATAAGCAAATAAAGTGAAAACAAAATTTTACTCCAGAATTCCGTTCATAGTCGATCCGGGAAAGAAAATTCTGAAAAAAATAATAAAAAAATTCAAAAAATTATAAAACCTATTCCCGGCATTATTTTTTTCCCAAACTCCAAAAACGTGAAAACAAAATTTTACTCCAGAATTCCGTTCATATTCGACCCGGGCAAGAAAATTTCGAAAAAAATAGTTGAAAATTTGAAAAAATTATTAAACCTCTTCCCGGCATTATTTTTAGCCCAAACTGGATGACATAAACCAAAAAAGTGAAAAGAAAATTTTACTCCAGAATTCCGTTCATACTCGACCCGGGAAAGAAAATTCCGAAAAAAATAGTAAAAAAATTCAAAAAATTATAAAACCTCTTCCCGGCATTATTTTTAGCCCAAACGGGATGCGATAAGCCAATAAAGTGAAAACAAAATTTTACTCCAGAATTCCGTTCATAGTCGATCCGGGAAAGAAAATTCCGAAAAAAATAGTAAAAAAATTCAAAAAATTATAAAACCTCTTCCCGGCATTATTTTTTTCCCAAACGGGATGAGATAAGCCAAAAATGTGAAAACTAAATTTTACTCCAGAATTCCGTTCATATTCGACCCGGGCAAGAAAATTCCGAAAAAAATAGTAAAAATATTGAAAAAATTATAAAACCTCTTCCCGGCATTATTTTTAGCCCAAACTAGATGAGATAAACCAAAAAAGTGAAAAGAAAATTTTACTCCAAAATTCCATTCATACTCGACCCGGGAAAGAAAATTCCGAAAAAAATAGTAAAAAAATTCAAAAAATTATAAAACCTCTTCCCGGCATTATTTTTAGCCCATACAGGACGAAATAAGCCAAAAAAAGTGAAAACAAAATTTTACTCCAGAATTCCGATCATATTCGACCCGGGCAAGAAATTTCCGAAAAAAATAGTAAAAAAATTGAAAAAATTGTAAAACCTCTTCCCGGCATTATTTTTAGCCCAAACTGGATGAGATAAACCAAAAAAGTGAAAACAAAATTTTACTCCAGAATTCCGTTCATACTCGTCTCGGGAAAGAAAATTCCGAAAAAAAAAGTAAAAAAATTCAAAAAATTATAAAACCTCTTCCCGGCATTAGTTTTAGCCCAAACGGGATGCGATAAGCAAATAAAGTGAAAACAAAATTTTACTCCAGAATTCCGTTCATAGTCGATCCGGGAAAGAAAATTCTGAAAAAAATAGTAAAAAAATTCAAAAAATTATAAAACCTATTCCCGGCATTATTTTTTTCCCAAACTCCAAAAACGTGAAAACAAAATTTTACTCCAGAATTCCGTTCATATTCGACCCGGGCAAGAAAATTTCGAAAAAAATAGTTGAAAATTTGAAAAAATTATTAAACCTCTTCCCGGCATTATTTTTAGCCCAAACTGGATGACATAAACCAAAAAAGTGAAAAGAAAATTTTACTCCAGAATTCCGTTCATACTCGACCCGGGAAAGAAAATTCCGAAAAAAATAGTAAAAAAATTCAAAAAATTATAAAACCTCTTCCCGGCATTATTTTTAGCCCAAACGGGATGCGATAAGCCAATAAAGTGAAAACAAAATTTTACTCCAGAATTCCGTTCATAGTCGATCCGGGAAAGAAAATTCCGAAAAAAATAGTAAAAAAATTCAAAAAATTATAAAACCTCTTCCCGGCATTATTTTTTTCCCAAACGGGATGAGATAAGCCAAAAATGTGAAAACTAAATTTTACTCCAGAATTCCGTTCATATTCGACCCGGGCAAGAAAATTCCGAAAAAAATAGTAAAAATATTGAAAAAATTATAAAACCTCTTCCCGGCATTATTTTTAGCCCAAACTAGATGAGATAAACCAAAAAAGTGAAAAGAAAATTTTACTCCAGAATTCCATTCATACTCGACCCGGGAAAGAAAATTCCGAAAAAAATAGTAAAAAAATTCAAAAAATTATAAAACCTCTTCCCGGCATTATTTTTAGCCCATACAGGACGAGATAAGCCAAAAAAAGTGAAAACAAAATTTTACTCCAGAATTCCGATCATATTCGACCCGGGCAAGAAATTTCCGAAAAAAATAGTAAAAAAATTGAAAAAATTATAAAACCTCTTCCCGGCATTATTTTTAGCCCAAACTGGATGAGATAAACCAAAAAAGTGAAAACAAAATTTTACTCCAGAATTCCGTTCATACTCGTCTCGGGAAAGAAAATTCCGAAAAAAAAAGTAAAAAAATTCAAAAAATTATAAAACCTCTTCCCGGCTTTATTTTTAGCCCAAACGGGATGAGATAAGCAAATAAAGTGAAAACAAAATTTTACTCCAGAATTCCGTTCATAGTCGATCCGGGAAAGAAAATTCTGAAAAAAATAGTAAAAAAATTCAAAAAATTATAAAACCTCTTCCCGGCATTATTTTTTTCCCAAACTCCAAAAACGTGAAAACAAAATTTTACTCCAGAATTCCGTTCATATTCGACCCGGGCAAGAAAATTTCGAAAAAAATAGTTGAAAATTTGAAAAAATTATTAAACCTCTTCCCGGCATTATTTTTAGCCCACACAGGACGAGATAAGCCAAAAAAAGTGAAAACAAAATTTTACTCCAGAATTCCGATCATATTCGACCCGGGCAAGAAATTTCCGAAAAAAATAGTAAAAAAATTGAAAAAATTATAAAACCTCTTCCCGGCATTATTTTTAGCCCAAACTGGATGAGATAAAGCAAAAAAGTGAAAACAAAATTTTACTCCAGAATTCCGTTCATACTCGTCTCGGGAAAGAAAATTCCGAAAAAAAAAGTAAAAAAATTCAAAAAATTATAAAACCTCTTCCCGGCATTATTTTTAGCCCAAACGGGATGCGATAAGCAAATAAAATGAAAACAAAATTTTACTCCAGAATTCCGTTCATAGTCGATCCGGGAAAGAAAATTCCGAAAAAAAATAGTAAAAAAATTCAAAAAATTATAAAACCTCTTTCCGGCATTATTTTTAGCCCAAACGGGATGAGATAAGCCAAAAAAGTGAAAAGAAAATTTTACTCCAGAATTCCATTCATACTCGACCCGGGAAAGAAAATTCCGAAAAAAATAGTAAAAAAATTCAAAAAATTATAAAACCTCTTCCCGGCATTATTTTTAGCCCATACAGGACGAGATAAGCCAAAAAAAGTGAAAACAAAATTTTACTCCAGAATTCCGATCATATTCGACCCGGGCAAGAAATTTCCGAAAAAAATAGTAAAAAAATTGAAAAAATTGTAAAACCTCTTCCCGGCATTATTTTTAGCCCAAACTGGATGAGATAAACCAAAAAAGTGAAAACAAAATTTTACTCCAGAATTCCGTTCATACTCGTCTCGGGAAAGAAAATTCCGAAAAAAAAAGTAAAAAAATTCAAAAAATTATAAAACCTCTTCCCGGCATTAGTTTTAGCCCAAACGGGATGCGATAAGCAAATAAAGTGAAAACAAAATTTTACTCCAGAATTCCGTTCATAGTCGATCCGGGAAAGAAAATTCTGAAAAAAATAGTAAAAAAATTCAAAAAATTATAAAACCTATTCCCGGCATTATTTTTTTCCCAAACTCCAAAAACGTGAAAACAAAATTTTACTCCAGAATTCCGTTCATATTCGACCCGGGCAAGAAAATTTCGAAAAAAATAGTTGAAAATTTGAAAAAATTATTAAACCTCTTCCCGGCATTATTTTTAGCGCAAACTGGATGACATAAACCAAAAAAGTGAAAAGAAAATTTTACTCCAGAATTCCGTTCATACTCGACCCGGGAAAGAAAATTCCGAAAAAAATAGTAAAAAAATTCAAAAAATTATAAAACCTCTTCCCGGCATTATTTTTAGCCCATACGGGATGGGATAAGCCAAAAAAAGTGAAAACAAAATTTTACTCCAGAATTCCGATCATATTCGACCCGGGCAAGAAATTTCCGAAAAAAATAGTAAAAAAATTGAAAAAATTGTAAAACCTCTTCCCGGCATTATTTTTAGCCCAAACTGGATGAGATAAACCAAAAAAGTGAAAACAAAATTTTACTCCAGAATTCCGTTCATACTCGTCTCGGGAAAGAAAATTCCGAAAAAAAAAGTAAAAAAATTCAAAAAATTATAAAACCTCTTCCCGGCATTATTTTTAGCCCAAACTGGATGAGATAAACCAAAAAAGTGAAAACAAAATTTTACTCCAGAATTCCGTTCATACTCGTCTCGGGAAAGAAAATTCCGAAAAAAAAAGTAAAAAAATTCAAAAAATTATAAAACCTCTTCCCGGCATTAGTTTTAGCCCAAACGGGATGCGATAAGCAAATAAAGTGAAAACAAAATTTTACTCCAGAATTCCGTTCATAGTCGATCCGGGAAAGAAAATTCTGAAAAAAATAATAAAAAAATTCAAAAAATTATAAAACCTATTCCCGGCATTATTTTTTTCCCAAACTCCAAAAACGTGAAAACAAAATTTTACTCCAGAATTCCGTTCATATTCGACCCGGGCAAGAAAATTTCGAAAAAAATAGTTGAAAATTTGAAAAAATTATTAAACCTCTTCCCGGCATTATTTTTAGCCCAAACTGGATGACATAAACCAAAAAAGTGAAAAGAAAATTTTACTCCAGAATTCCGTTCATACTCGACCCGGGAAAGAAAATTCCGAAAAAAATAGTAAAAAAATTCAAAAAATTATAAAACCTCTTCCCGGCATTATTTTTAGCCCAAACGGGATGCGATAAGCCAATAAAGTGAAAACAAAATTTTACTCCAGAATTCCGTTCATAGTCGATCCGGGAAAGAAAATTCCGAAAAAAATAGTAAAAAAATTCAAAAAATTATAAAACCTCTTCCCGGCATTATTTTTTTCCCAAACGGGATGAGATAAGCCAAAAATGTGAAAACTAAATTTTACTCCAGAATTCCGTTCATATTCGACCCGGGCAAGAAAATTCCGAAAAAAATAGTAAAAATATTGAAAAAATTATAAAACCTCTTCCCGGCATTATTTTTAGCCCAAACTAGATGAGATAAACCAAAAAAGTGAAAAGAAAATTTTACTCCAAAATTCCATTCATACTCGACCCGGGAAAGAAAATTCCGAAAAAAATAGTAAAAAAATTCAAAAAATTATAAAACCTCTTCCCGGCATTATTTTTAGCCCATACAGGACGAAATAAGCCAAAAAAAGTGAAAACAAAATTTTACTCCAGAATTCCGATCATATTCGACCCGGGCAAGAAATTTCCGAAAAAAATAGTAAAAAAATTGAAAAAATTGTAAAACCTCTTCCCGGCATTATTTTTAGCCCAAACTGGATGAGATAAACCAAAAAAGTGAAAACAAAATTTTACTCCAGAATTCCGTTCATACTCGTCTCGGGAAAGAAAATTCCGAAAAAAAAAGTAAAAAAATTCAAAAAATTATAAAACCTCTTCCCGGCATTAGTTTTAGCCCAAACGGGATGCGATAAGCAAATAAAGTGAAAACAAAATTTTACTCCAGAATTCCGTTCATAGTCGATCCGGGAAAGAAAATTCTGAAAAAAATAGTAAAAAAATTCAAAAAATTATAAAACCTATTCCCGGCATTATTTTTTTCCCAAACTCCAAAAACGTGAAAACAAAATTTTACTCCAGAATTCCGTTCATATTCGACCCGGGCAAGAAAATTTCGAAAAAAATAGTTGAAAATTTGAAAAAATTATTAAACCTCTTCCCGGCATTATTTTTAGCCCAAACTGGATGACATAAACCAAAAAAGTGAAAAGAAAATTTTACTCCAGAATTCCGTTCATACTCGACCCGGGAAAGAAAATTCCGAAAAAAATAGTAAAAAAATTCAAAAAATTATAAAACCTCTTCCCGGCATTATTTTTAGCCCAAACGGGATGCGATAAGCCAATAAAGTGAAAACAAAATTTTACTCCAGAATTCCGTTCATAGTCGATCCGGGAAAGAAAATTCCGAAAAAAATAGTAAAAAAATTCAAAAAATTATAAAACCTCTTCCCGGCATTATTTTTTTCCCAAACGGGATGAGATAAGCCAAAAATGTGAAAACTAAATTTTACTCCAGAATTCCGTTCATATTCGACCCGGGCAAGAAAATTCCGAAAAAAATAGTAAAAATATTGAAAAAATTATAAAACCTCTTCCCGGCATTATTTTTAGCCCAAACTAGATGAGATAAACCAAAAAAGTGAAAAGAAAATTTTACTCCAGAATTCCATTCATACTCGACCCGGGAAAGAAAATTCCGAAAAAAATAGTAAAAAAATTCAAAAAATTATAAAACCTCTTCCCGGCATTATTTTTAGCCCATACAGGACGAGATAAGCCAAAAAAAGTGAAAACAAAATTTTACTCCAGAATTCCGATCATATTCGACCCGGGCAAGAAATTTCCGAAAAAAATAGTAAAAAAATTGAAAAAATTATAAAACCTCTTCCCGGCATTATTTTTAGCCCAAACTGGATGAGATAAACCAAAAAAGTGAAAACAAAATTTTACTCCAGAATTCCGTTCATACTCGTCTCGGGAAAGAAAATTCCGAAAAAAAAAGTAAAAAAATTCAAAAAATTATAAAACCTCTTCCCGGCTTTATTTTTAGCCCAAACGGGATGAGATAAGCAAATAAAGTGAAAACAAAATTTTACTCCAGAATTCCGTTCATAGTCGATCCGGGAAAGAAAATTCTGAAAAAAATAGTAAAAAAATTCAAAAAATTATAAAACCTCTTCCCGGCATTATTTTTTTCCCAAACTCCAAAAACGTGAAAACAAAATTTTACTCCAGAATTCCGTTCATATTCGACCCGGGCAAGAAAATTTCGAAAAAAATAGTTGAAAATTTGAAAAAATTATTAAACCTCTTCCCGGCATTATTTTTAGCCCAAACTGGATGACATAAACCAAAAAAGTGAAAAGAAAATTTTACTCCAGAATTCCGTTCATACTCGACCTGGGAAAGAAAATTCCGAAAAAAATAGTAAAAAAATTCAAAAAATTATAAAACCTCTTCCCGGCATTATTTTTAGCCCAAACGGGATGCGATAAGCCAATAAAGTGATAACAAAATTTTACTCCAGAATTCCGTTCATAGTCGATCCGGGAAAGAAAATTCCGAAAAAAATAGTAAAAAAATTCAAAAAATTATAAAACCTCTTCCCGGCATTATTTATAGCCCAAACTGGATGAGATAAACCAAAAAAGTGAAAAGAAAATTTTTCTCCAGAATTCCGTTCATACTCGACCCGGGAAAGAAAATTCCGAAGAAAAATAGTAAAAAAATTCAAAAAATTATAAAACCTCTTTCCGGCATTATTTTTAGCCCAAACGGGATGAGATAAACTAAAAAAGTGAAAACAAAATTTTACTCCAGAATTCCGTTCATACTCGACTCGGGAAAGAAAATTCCGAAAAAAAAAAGTAAAAAAATTCAAAAAATTATAAAACCTCTTCCCGGCATTATTTTTAGCCCAAACGGGATTGGATAAGCCAATAAAGTGAAAACAAAATTTTACTCCAGAATTCCGTTCATAGTCGATCCGGGAAAGAAAATTCTGAAAAAAAATAGTAAAAAAATTCAAAAAATTATAAAACCTCTTTCCGGCATTATTTTTAGCCCAAACGGGATGAGATAAGCCAAAAAAGTGAAAACAAAATTTTACTCCAGAATTCCGTTCATAGTCGACCCGGGCAAGAAAATTCAGAAAAAAATAGTAAAAAAATTCAAAAAACTATAAAACCTCTTCCCGGCATTATTTTTAGCCCAAACGGGATGCGATAAGCCAATAAAGTGAAAACAAAATTTTACTCCAGAATTCCGTTTATAGTCGATCCGGGAAAGAAAATTCCGAAAAAAATACTAAAAAAATTCAAAAAATTATAAAACCTCTTCCCGGCATTATTTTTTTCCCAAACGGGACGAGATATGCCAAAAAAGTGAAAACAAAATTTTACTCCAGAATTCCGTTCATACTCGACTCGGGAAAGAAAATTCCGAAAAAAAAAAGTAAAAAAATTCAAAAAATTATAAAACCTCTTCCCGGCATTATTTTTAGCCCAAACGGGATGCGATAAGCCAATAAAGTGAAAACAAAATTTTACTCCAGAATTCCGTTCATAGTCGATCCGGGAAAGAAAATTCCGAAAAAAATAGTAAAAAAATTCAACAAATTATAAAACCTCTTCCCGGCATTATTTTTTTCCCAAACGGGATGAGATAAGCCAAAAATGTGAAAACTAAATTTTACTCCAGAATTCCGTTCATATTCGACCCGGGCAAGAAAATTCCGAAAAAAATAGTAAAAAAATTGAAAAAATTATAAAACCTCTTCCCGGCATTATTTTTAGCCCAAACTGGATGAGATAAACCAAAAAAGTGAAAAGAAAATTTTACTCCAGAATTCCATTCATACTCGACCCGGGAAAGAAAATTCCGAAAAAAATATTAAAAAAATTCAAAAAATTATAAAACCTCTTCCCGGCATTATTTTTAGCCCATACAGGACGAGATAAGCCAAAAAAAGTGAAAACAAAATTTTACTCCAGAATTCTGATCATATTCGACCCGGGCAAGAAATTTCCGAAAAAAATAGTAAAAAAATTGAAAAAATTATAAAACCTCTTCCCGGCATTATTTTTAGCCCAAACGGGATGCGATAAGCAAATAAAGTGAAAACAAAGTTTTACTCCAGAATTCCGTTCATAGTCGATCCGGGAAAGAAAATTCTGAAAAAAATAGTAAAAAAATTGAAAAAATTATAAAACCTCTTCCCGGCATTATTTTTTTCCCAAACTCCAAAAACGTGAAAACAAAATTTTACTCCAGAATTCCGTTCATATTCGACCCGGGCAAGAAAATTTCGAAAAAAATAGTTGAAAATTTGAAAAAATTATTAAACCTCTTCCCGGCATTATTTTTAGCCCAAACTGGATGACATAAACCAAAAAAGTGAAAAGAAAATTTTACTCCAGAATTCCGTTCATACTCGACCCGGGAAAGAAAATTCCGAAAAAAATAGTAAAAAAATTCAAAAAATTATAAAACCCCTTCCCGGCATTATTTTTAGCCCAAACGGGATGCGATAAGCCAATAAAGTGAAAACAAAGTTTTACTCCAGAATTCCGTTCATAGTCGATCCGGGAAAGAAAATTCTGAAAAAAATAGTAAAAAAATTCAAAAAATTATAAAACCTCTTCCCGGCATTATTTTTTTCCCAAACGGGATGAGATAAGCCAAAAATGTGAAAACTAAATTTTACTCCAGAATTCCGTTCATATTCGACCCGGGCAAGAAAATTCCGAAAAAAATAGTAAAAAAATTGAAAAAATTATAAAACCTCTTCCCGGCATTATTTTTAGCCCAAACTGGATGAGATAAACCAAAATTGAAAAGAAATTCATACTCGACCCGGGAAAGAAAATTCCGAAAAAAAATAGTAAAAAAATTCAAAAAATTATAAAACCTCTTCCCGGCATTATTTTTAGCCCATACAGGACGAGATAAGCCAAAAAAAGTGAAAACAAAATTTTACTCCAGAATTCTGATCATATTCGACCCGGGCAAGAAATTTCCGAAAAAAATAGTAAAAAAATTGAAAAAATTATAAAACCTCTTCCCGGCATTATTTTTAGCCCAAACTGGATGAGATAAACCAAAAAAGTGAAAACAAAATTTTACTCCAGAATTCCGTTCATACTCGTCTCGGGAAAGAAAATTTCGAAAAAAAAAGTAAAAAAATTCAAAAAATTATAAAACTTCTTCCCGGCATTATTTTTAGCCCAAACGGGATGCGAGAAGCAAATAAAGTGAAAACAAAATTTTACTCCAGAATTCCGTTCATAGTCGATCCGGGAAAGAAAATTCCGAAAAAAAATAGTAAAAAAATTCAAAAAATTATAAAACCTCTTTCCGGCATTATTTTTAGCCCAAACGGGATGAGATAAGCCAAAAAAGTGAAAAGAAAATTTTAAACCAGAATTCCATTCATACTCGACCCGGGAAAGAAAATTCCAAAAAAAATAGTAAAAAAATTCAAAAAATTATAAAACCTCTTCCCGGCATTATTTTTAGCCCATACAGGACGAGATAAGCCAAAAAAAGTGAAAACAAAATTTTACTCCAGAATTCCGATCATATTCGACCCGGGCAAGAAATTTCCGAAAAAAATAGTAAAAAAATTGAAAAAATTATAAAACCTCTTCCCGGCATTATTTTTAGCCCAAACTGGATGAGATAAACCATAAAAGTGAAAACAAAATTTTACTCCAGAATTCCGTTCATACTCGTCTCGGGAAAGAAAATTCCGAAAAAAAAAGTAAAAAAATTCAAAAAATTATAAAACCTCTTCCTGGCATTATTTTTAGCCCATATAGGACGAGATAAGCCAAAAAAAGTGAAAACAAAATTTTACTCCAGAATTCCGATCATATTCGACCCGGGCAAGAAATTTCCGAAAAAAATAGTAAAAAAATTGAGAAAATTATAAAACCTCTTCCCGGCATTATTTTTAGCCCAAACTGGATGAGATAAGCCAAAAAAGTGAAAAGAAAATTTTACTCCAGAATTCCATTCATACTCGACCCGGGAAAGAAAATTCCAAAAAAAATAGTAAAAAAATTCAAAAAATTATAAAACCTCTTCCCGGCATTATTTTTAGCCCATACAGGACGAGATAAGCCAAAAAAAGTGAAAACAAAATTTTACACCAGAATTCCGATCATATTCGACCCGGGCAAGAAATTTCCGAAAAAAATAGTAAAAAAATTGAAAAAATTATAAAACCTCTTCCGGCATTATTTTTAGCCCAAACTGGATGAGATAAACCAAAAAAGTGAAAACAAAATTTTACTCCAGAATTCCGTTCATACTCGTCTCGGGAAAGAAAATTCCGAAAAAAAAAGTAAAAAAATTCAAAAAATTATAAAACCTCTTCCCGGCATTTGTTTTAGCCCAAACGGGATGCGATAAGCAAATAAAGTGAAAACAAAATTTTACTCCAGAATTCCGTTCATAGTCAATCCGGGAAAGAAAATTCTGAAAAAAATAGTAAAAAAATTCAAAAAATTATAAAACCTCTTCCCGGCATTTTTTTTTTCCCAAACTCCAAAAACGTGAAAACAAAATTTTACTCCAGAATTCCGTTCATATTCGACCCGGGCAAGAAAATTTCGAAAAAAATAGTTGAAAATTTGAAAAAATTATTAAACCTCTTCCCAGCATTATTTTTAGCCCAAACTGGATGACATAAACCAAAAAAGTGAAAAGAAAATTTTACTCCAGAATTCCGTTCATACTCGACCCGGGAAAGAAAATTCCGAAAAAAATAGTAAAAAAATTCAAAAAATTATAAAACCTCTTCCCGGCATTATTTTTAGCCCAAACGGGATGCGATAAGCCAATAAAGTGAAAACAAAATTTTACTCCAGAATTCCGTTCATAGTCGATCCGGGAAAGAAAATTCCGAAAAAAATAGTAAAAAAATTCAAAAAATTATAAAACCTCTTCCCGGCATTATCTTTAGCCCAAACTGGATGAGATAAACCAAAAAAGTGAAAAGAAAATTTTACTCCAGAATTCCGTTCATACTCGACCCGGGAAAGAAAATTCCGAAAAAAATAGTAAAAAAATTCAAAAAATTATAAAACCTCTTCCCGGCATTATTTTTAGCCCAAACTGGATGAGATAAACCAAAAAAGTGAAAAGAAAATTTTACTCCAGAATTCCGTTCATACTCGACCCGGGAAAGAAAATTCCGAAAAAAATAGTAAAAAAATTCAAAAAATTATAAAACCTCTTCCCGGCATTATTTTTAGCCAAACGGGATGCGATAAGCCAATAAAGTGAAAACAAAATTTTACTCCAGAATTCCGTTCATAGTCGATCTGGGAAAGAAAATTCCGAAAAAAATAGTAAAAAATTTCAAAAAATTATAAAACCCCTTCCCGGCATTATTTTTTTCCCAAACGGGAAGAGATAAGCCAAAAACGTGAAAATAAAATTTTACTCCAGAATTCCGTTCATAGTCGACCCGGGCAAGAAAATTCAGAAAAAAATAGTAAAAAAATTCAAAAAACTATAAATCCTCTTCCCGGAATTATTTTTAGCCCAAACGGGATGAGATAAACCAAAAAAGTGAAAACAAAATTTTACTCCAGAATTCCGTTCATACTCGACTCGGGAAAGAAAATTCCGAAAAAAAAAAGTAAAAAAATTCAAAAAATTATAAAACCTCTTCCCGGCATTATTTTTAGCCCAAACGGGATGGGATAAGCCAATAAAGTGAAAACAAAATTTTACTCCAGAATTCCGTTCATAGTCGATCCGGGAAAGAAAATTCCGAAAAAAAATAGTAAAAAAATTCAAAAAATTATAAAACCTCTTTCCGGCATTATTTTTAGCCCAAACGGGATGAGATAAGCCAAAAAAGTGAAAACAAAATTTTACTCCAGAATTCCGTTCATAGTCGACCCGGGCAAGAAAATTCAGAAAAAAATAGTAAAAAAATTCAAAAAACTATAAAACCTCTTCCCGGCATTATTTTTAGCCCAAACGGGATGCGATAAGCCAATAAAGTGAAAACAAAATTTTACTCCAGAATTCCGTTTATAGTCGATCCGGGAAATAAAATTCCGAAAAAAATACTAAAAAAATTCAAAAAATTATAAAACCTCTTCCCGGCATTATTTTTTTCCCAAACGGGACGAGATATGCCAAAAAAGTGAAAACAAAATTTTACTCCAGAATTCCGTTCATACTCGACTCGGGAAAGAAAATTCCGAAAAAAAAAAGTAAAAAAATTCAAAAAATTATAAAACCTCTTCCCGGCATTATTTTTAGCCCAAACGGGATGCGATAAGCCAATAAAGTGAAAACAAAATTTTACTCCAGAATTCCGTTCATAGTGGATCCGGGAAAGAAAATTCCGAAAAAAATAGTAAAAAAATTCAAAAAATTATAAAACCTCTTCCCGGCATTATTTTTTTCCCAAACGGGATGAGATAAGCCAAAAATGTGAAAACTAAATTTTACTCCAGAATTCCGTTCATATTCGACCCGGGAAAGAAAATTCCGAAAAAAATAGAAAAAAAATTGAAAAAATTATAAAACCTCTTCCCGGCATTATTTTTAGCCCAAACTGGATGAGATAAACCAAAAAAGTGAAAAGAAAATTTTACTCCAGAATTCCATTCATACTCGACCCGGGAAAGAAAATTCCGAAAAAAATAGTAAAAAAATTCAAAAAATTATAAAACCTCTTCCCGGCATTATTTTTAGCCCATACAGGACGAGATAAGCCAAAAAAAGTGAAAACAAAATTTTACTCCAGAATTCTGATCATATTCGACCCGGGCAAGAAATTTCCGAAAAAAATAGTAAAAAAATTGAAAAAATTATATTTCAAAAAATTATAAAACCTCTTTCCGGCATTATTTTTAGCCCAAACGGGATGAGATAAACCAAAAAAGTGAAAACAAAATTTTACTCCAGAATTCCGTTCATAGTCGATCCGGGAAAGAAAATTCCGAAAAAAAATAGTAAAAAAATTCAAAAAATTATAAAACCTCTTTCCGGCATTATTTTTTGCCCAAACGGGATGAGATAAGCCAAAAAAGTGAAAAGAAAATTTTACTCCAGAATTCCATTCATACTCGACCCGGGAAAGAAAATTCTGAAAAAAATAGTAAAAAAATTCAAAAAATTATAAAACCTCTTCCCGGCATTATTTTTAGCCCATACAGGACGAGATAAGCCAAAAAAAGTGAAAACAAAATTTTACTCCAGAATTCCGATCATATTCGACGCGGGCAAGAAATTTCCGAAAAAAATAGTAAAAAAATTGAAAAAATTATAAAACCTCTTCCCGGCATTATTTTTAGCCCAAACTGGATGAGATAAACCAAAAAAGTGAAAACAAAATTTTACTCCAGAATTCCGTTCATACTCGTCTCGGGAAAGAAAATTCCGAAAAAAAAAGTAAAAAAATTCAAAAAATTATAAAACCTCTTCCCGGCATTAGTTTTAGCCCAAACGGGGTGCGATAAGCAAATAAAGTGAAAACAAAATTTTACTCCAGAATTCCGTTCATAGTCGATCCGGGAAAGAAAATTCTGAAAAAAATAGTAAAAAAATTCAAAAAATTATAAAACCTCTTCCCGGCATTATTTTTTTCCCAAACTCCAAAAACGTGAAAACAAAATTTTACTCCAGAATTCCGTTCATATTCGACCCGGGCAAGAAAATTTCGAAAAAAATAGTTGAAAATTTGAAAAAATTATTAAACCTCTTCCCGGCATTATTTTTAGCCCAAACTGGATGACATAAACCAAAAAAGTGAAAAGAAAATTTTACTCCAGAATTCCGTTCATACTCGACCCGGGAAAGAAAATTCCGAAAAAAATAGTAAAAAAATTCAAAAAATTATAAAACCTCTTCCCGGCATTATTTTTAGCCCAAATGGGATGCGATAAGCCAATAAAGTGAAAACAAAATTTTACTCCAGAATTCCGTTCATAGTCGATCCGGGAAAGAAAATTCCGAAAAAAATAGAAAAAAAATTCAAAAAATTATAAAACCTCTTCCCGGCATTATTTTTAGCCCAAACTGGATGAGATAAACCGAAAAAGTGAAAAGAAAATTTTACTCCAGAATTCCGTTCATACTCGACCCGGGAAAGAAAATTCCGAAAAAAATAGTAAAAAAATTCAAAAAATTATAAAACCTCTTCCCGGCATTATTTTTAGCCCAAACTGGATCTCTCTCTTTTCCTCCTCCCTCCGTTGTTGTTGTTGAGAGAGATATCTCTCTCTTTTCCTCCTCCTCCGTTGTTGTTGTTGAGAGAGATAAAAATTCAAAAAATTATAAAACCTCTTCCCGGCATTATTTTTAGCCCAAACGGGATGCGATAAGCCAATAAAGTGAAAACAAAATTTTACTCCAGAATTTCGTTCATAGTCGATCCGGGAAAGAAAATTCCGAAAAAAATAGTAAAAAAATTCAAAAAATTATAAAATCCCTTCCCGGCATTATTTTTTTGCCAAACGGGACGAGATAAGCCAAAAACGTGAAAATAAAATTTTACTCCAGAATTCCGTTTATAGTCGACCCGGGCAAGAAAATTCAGAAAAAAATAGTAAAAAAATTCAAAAAACTATAAATCCTCTTCCCGGAATTATTTTTAGCCCAAACGGGATGAGATAAACCAAAAAAGTGAAAACAAAATTTTACTCCAGAATTCCGTTCATACTCGACTCGGGAAAGAAAATTCCGAAAAAAAAAAGTAAAAAAATTCAAAAAATTATAAAACCTCTTCCCGGCATTATTTTTAGCCCAAACGGGATGGGATAAGCCAATAAAGTGAAAACAAAATTTTACTCCAGAATTCCGTTCATAGTCGATCCGGGAAAGAAAATTCTGAAAAAAAATAGTAAAAAAATTCAAAAAATTATAAAACCTCTTTCCGGCATTATTTTTAGCCCAAACGGGATGAGATAAGCCAAAAAAGTGAAAACAAAATTTTACTCCAGAATTCCGTTCATAGTCGACCCGGGCAAGAAAATTCAGAAAAAAATGGTAAAAAAATTCAAAAAACTATAAAACCTCTTCCCGGCATTATTTTTAGCTCAAACGGGATGAGATAAACCAAAAAAGTGAAAATAAAATTTTACTCCAGAATTCCGTTCATACTCGACTCGGGAAAGAAAATTCCGAAAAAACAAAGTAAAAAAATTCAAAAAATTATAAAACCTCTTCCCGGCATTATTTTTAGCCCAAACGGGATGGGATAAGCCAATAAAGTGAAAACAAAATTTTACTCCAGAATTCCGTTCATAGTTGATCCGGGAAAGAAAATTCCGAAAATAAATAGTAAAAAAATTCAAAAAATTATAAAACCTCTTTCCGGCATTATTTTTGGCCCAAACGGGATGAGATAAGCCAAAAAAGTGAAAACAAAATTTTACTCCAGAATTCCGTTCATAGTTGACCCGGGCAAGAAATTCAGAAAAAAATAGTAAAAAAATTCAAAAAACTATAAAACCTCTTCCCGGCATTATTTTTAGCCCAAACGGGATGCGATAAGCCAATAAAGTGAAAACAAAATTTTACTCCAGAATTCCGTTTATAGTCGATCCGGGAAAGAAAATTCCGAAAAAAATACTAAAAAAATTCAAAAAATTATAAAACCTCGTCCCGGCATTATTTTTTTCCCAAACGGGACGAGATATGCCAAAAAAGTGAAAACAAAATTTTACTCCAGAATTCCGTTCATACTCGACTCGGGAAAGAAAATTCCGAAAAAAAAAAGTAAAAAAATTCAAAAAATTATAAAACCTCTTCCCGGCATTATTTTTAGCCCAAACGGGATGCGATAAGCCAATAAAGTGAAAACAAAATTTTACTCCAGAATTCCGTTCATAGTCGATCCGGGAAAGAAAATTCCGAAAAAAATAGTAAAAAAATTCAAAAAATTATAAAACCTCTTCCCGGCATTATTTTTTTCCCAAACGGGATGAGATAAGCCAAAAATGTGAAAACTAAATTTTACTCCAGAATTCCGTTCATATTCGACCCGGGCAAGAAAATTCCGAAAAAAATAGTAAAAAAATTGAAAAAATTATAAAACCTCTTCCCGGCATTATTTTTAGCCCAAACTGGATGAGATAAACCAAAAAAGTGAAAAGAAAATTTTATTCCAGAATTCCATTCATACTCGACCCGGGAAAGAAAATTTCCCCCGAAAAAATTAGTAAAAAAAATTCAAAAAATTATAAAACCTCTTCCCGACATTATTTTTAGCCCATACAGGACGAGATAAGCCAAAAAAAGTGAAAACAAAATTTTACTCCAGAATTCTGATCATATTCGACCCGGGCAAGAAATTTCCGAAAAAAATAGTAAAAAAATTGAAAAAATTATAAAACCTCTTCCCGGCATTATTTTTAGCCCAAACTGGATGAGATAAACCAAAAAAGTGAAAACAAAATTTTACTCCAGAATTCCGTTCATACTCGTCTCGGGAAAGAAAATTCCGAAAAAAAATTAAAAAAATTCAAAAAATTATAAAACCTCTTCCCGGCATTATTTTTAGACCAAACGGGATGCGATAAGCAAATAAAGTGAAAACAAAATTTTACTCCAGAATTCCGTTCATAGTCGATCCGGGAAAGAAAATTCTGAAAAAAATAGTAAAAAAATTCAAAAATTATAAAACCTCTTCCCGGCATTATTTTTTTCCCAAACTCCAAAAACGTGAAAACAAAATTTTACTCCAGAATTCCGTTCATATTCAACCCGGGCAAGAAAATTTCGAAAAAAATAGTTGAAAATTTGAAAAAATTATTAAACCTCTTCCCGGCATTATTTTTAGCCCAAACTGGATGACATAAACCAAAAAAGTGAAAACAAAATTTTACTCCAGAATTCTGATCATATTCGACACGGGAAAGAAAATTCCGAAAAAAATAGTAAAAAAATTCAAAAATTATAAAACCTCTTCCCGGCATTATTTTTAGCCCAAACGGGATGGGATAAGCCAATAAAGTGAAAACAAAATTTTACTCCAGAATTCCGTTCATAGTCGATCCGGGAAAGAAAATTCTGAAAAAAAATAGTAAAAAAATTCAAAAAATTATAAAACCTCTTTCCGGCATAATTTTTAGCCCAAACGGGATGAGATAAGCCAAAAAAGTGAAAACAAAATTTTACTCCAGAATTCCGTTCATAGTCGACCCCGGGCAAGAAAATTCAGAAAAAAATAGAAAAAAATTCAAAAAACTATAAAACCTCTTCCCGGCATTATTTTTAGCCCAAACGGGATGCGATAAGCCAATAAAGTGAAAACAAAATTTTACTCCAGAATTCCGTTTATAGTCGATCCGGGAAAGAAAATTCCGAAAAAAATACTAAAAAAATTCAAAAAATTATAAAACCTCTTCCCGGCATTATTTTTTTCCCAAACGGGACGAGATATGCCAAAAAAGTGAAAACAATATTTTACTCCAGAATTCCGTTCATAGTCGATCCGGAAAAGAAAACTCCGAAAAAAAATAGTAAAAAAATTCAAAAAATTATAAAACCTCTTTCCGGCATTATTTTTAGCCCAAACGGGATGAGATAAGCCAAAAATGTGAAAACAAAATTTTACTCCAGAATTCCGTTCATAGTCGACCCGGGCAAGAAAATTCAGAAAAAAATAGTAAAAAAATTCAAAAAACTATAAAACCTCTTCCCGGCATTATTTTTAGCCCAAACGGGATGCGATAAGCCAATAAAGTGAAAACAAAATTTTACTCCAGAATTCCGTTTATAGTCGATCCGGGAAAGAAAATTCCGAAAAAAATACTAAAAAAATTCAAAAAATTATAAAACCTCTTCCCGGCATTATTTTTTTCCCAAACGGGACGAGATATGCCAAAAAAGTGAAAACAAAATTTTACTCCAGAATTCCGTTCATACTCGACTCGGGAAAGAAAATTCCGAAAAAAAAAAGTAAAAAAATTCAAAAAATTATAAAACCTCTTCCCGGCATTATTTTTAGCCCAAACGGGATGGGATAAGCCAATAAAGTGAAAACAAAATTTTACTCTAGAATTCCGTTCATAGTCGATCCGGGAAAGAAAATTCTGAAAAAAAATAGTAAAAAAATTCAAAAAATTATAAAACCTCTTCCAGCATTATTTTTAGCCCAAACGGGATGAGATAAGCCAAAAAAGTGAAAACAAAATTTTACTCCAGAATTCCGTTCATAGTCGACCCGGGCAAGAAAATTCAGAAAAAAATAGTAAAAAAATTCAAAAAACTATAAAACCTCTTCCCGGCATTATTTTTAGCTCAAACAGGATGAGATAAACCAAAAAAGTGAAAACAAAATTTTACTCCAGAATTCCGTTCATACTCGACTCGGGAAAAAAAATTCCGAAAAAAAAAAGAAAAAAAATTCAAAAATTATAAAACCTCTTCCCGGCATTATTTTTAGCCCAAACGGGATGGGATAAGCCAATAAAGTGAAAACAAAATTTTACTCCAGAATTCCGTTCATAGTCGATCCGGGAAAGAAAATTCCGAAAAAAAATAGTAAAAAAATTCAAAAAATTATAAAACCTCTTTCCGGCATTATTTTTAGCCCAAACGGGATGAGATAAGCCAAAAAAGTGAAAACAAAATTTTACTCCAGAATTCCGTTCATAGTCGACCCGGGCAAGAAAATTCAGAAAAAAATAGTAAAAAAATTCAAAAAACTATAAAACCTCTTCCCGGCATTATTTTTAGCCCAAACGGGATGCGATAAGCCAATAAAGTGAAAACAAAATTTTACTCCAGAATTCCGTTTATAGTCGATCCGGGAAATAAAATTCCGAAAAAAATACTAAAAAAATTCAAAAAATTATAAAACCTCTTCCCGGCATTATTTTTTTCCCAAACGGGACGAGATATGCCAAAAAAGTGAAAACAAAATTTTACTCCAGAATTCCGTTCATACTCGACTCGGGAAAGAAAATTCCGAAAAAAAAAAGTAAAAAAATTCAAAAAATTATAAAACCTCTTCCCGGCATTATTTTTAGCCCAAACGGGATGCGATAAGCCAATAAAGTGAAAACAAAATTTTACTCCAGAATTCCGTTTATAGTCGATCCGGGAAAGAAAATTCCGAAAAAAATACTAAAAAAATTCAAAAAATTATAAAACCTCTTCCCGGCATTATTTTTAGCCCAAACGGGATGGGATAAGCCAATAAAGTGAAAACAAAATTTTACTCCAGAATTCCGTTCATAGTCGATCCGGGAAAGAAAATTCCGAAAAAAATAGTAAAAAATTCAAAAAATTATAAAACCTCTTTCCGGCATTATTTTTAGCCCAAACGGGATGAGATAAGCCAAAAAAGTGAAAACAAAATTTTACTCCAGAATTCCGTTCATAGTCGACCCGGGCAAGAAAATTCAGAAAAAATAGTAAAAAAATTCAAAAAACTATAAAACCTCTTCCCGGCATTATTTTTAGCCCAAACGGGATGCGATAAGCCAATAAAGTGAAAACAAAATTTTACTCCAGAATTCCGTTTATAGTCGATCCGGGAAATAAAATTCCGAAAAAAATACTAAAAAAATTCAAAAAATTATAAAACCTCTTCCCGGCATTATTTTTTTCCCAAACGGGACGAGATATGCCAAAAAAGTGAAAACAAAATTTTACTCCAGAATTCCGTTCATAGTCGATCCGGAAAAGAAAATTCCGAAAAAAAATAGTAAAAAAATTCAAAAAATTATAAAACCTCTTTCCGCATTATTTTTAGCCCAAACGGGATGAGATAAGCCAAAAATGTGAAAACAAAATTTTACTCCAGAATTCCGTTCATACTCGACTCGGAAAGAAAATTCCGAAAAAAAAAAGTAAAAAAATTCAAAAATTATAAAACCTCTTCCCGGCATTATTTTTAGCCCAAACGGGATGAGATAAGCCAAAAAAGTGAAAACAAAATTTTACTCTAGAATTCCGTTCATAGTCGATCCGGGAAAGAAAATTCTGAAAAAAATAGTAAAAAAATTCAAAAAATTATAAAACCTCTTCCCGGCATTATTTTTTTCCCAAATTCCAAAAACGTGAAAACAAAATTTTACTCCAGAATTCCGTTCATATTCAACCCGGGCAAGAAAATTTCGAAAAAAATAGTTGAAAATTTGAAAAAATTATTAAACCTCTTCCCGGCATTATTTTTAGCCCAAACTGGATGACATAAACCAAAAAAGTGAAAAGAAAATTTTACTCCAGAATTCCGTTCATACTCGACCCGGGAAAGAAAATTCCGAAAAAAATAGTAAAAAAATTCAAAAAATTATAAAACCTCTTCCCGGCATTATTTTTAGCCCAAACGGGATGGGATAAGCCAATAAAGTGAAAACAAAATTTTACTCCAGAATTCCGTTCATAGTCGATCCGGGAAAGAAAATTCTGAAAAAAATAGTAAAAAAATTCAAAAAATTATAAAACCTCTTTCCGGCATAATTTTTAGCCCAAACGGGATGAGATAAGCCAAAAAAGTGAAAACAAAATTTTACTCCAGAATTCCGTTCATAGTCGACCCGGGCAAGAAAATTCAGAAAAAATAGAAAAATATTCAAAAAACTATAAAACCTCTTCCCGGCATTATTTTTAGCCCAAACGGGATGCGATAAGCCAATAAAGTGAAAACAAAATTTTACTCCAGAATTCCGTTTATAGTCGATCCGGGAAAGAAAATTCCGAAAAAAATACTAAAAAAATTCAAAAAATTATAAAACCTCTTCCCGGCATTATTTTTTTCCCAAACGGGACGAGATATGCCAAAAAAGTGAAAACAATATTTTACTCCAGAATTCCGTTCATAGTCGATCCGGAAAAGAAAATTCCGAAAAAAAATAGTAAAAAAATTCAAAAAATTATAAAACCTCTTTCCGGCATTATTTTTAGCCCAAACGGGATGAGATAAGCCAAAAATGTGAAAACAAAATTTTACTCCAGAATTCCGTTCATAGTCGACCCGGGCAAGAAAATTCAGAAAAAAATAGTAAAAAAATTCAAAAAACTATAAAACCTCTTCCCGGCATTATTTTTAGCCCAAACGGGATGCGATAAGCCAATAAAGTGAAAACAAAATTTTACTCCAGAATTCCGTTTATAGTCGATCCGGGAAAGAAAATTCCGAAAAAAATACTAAAAAAATTCA
>CM070305.1:25981175-26019215 GCA_036321655.1 Quercus alba
TTTTTTACTATTTTTTTCGGAATTTTCTTGCACGGGTCGAGTATGAACGGTACTCTTGAGTAAAATTTTGTTTTCAGTTTTTCGGCCTATCTCCTCCCGTTTTGGCTAAAAATAATGCCGGGAGGAGAATTTATTATTATTCGAATTTTTTAGATATTTTTTTCGGAATTTTCTTTCTCGGGTCGAGTATTAACGGAATTCTAGAGTAAAATTTTGTTTTCATTTTTTTGGTTTATCTCATCCCGTTTGGGCTAAAAATAATGTCGGGAAGAGGTTTTATAATTTCTTGAATTTTTTTACTTTTTTTTTCGGAATTTTCATCCCCCGGGTCGAATATGAACGGAATTCTGGAGTAAAATTTTGTTTTCACTTTTTGGCTTATCTCGTCCCGTTTGGTCTAAAAATAATGCCGGGAAGAGGTTCTATAATTTTTTGAATTTTTTTACTATTTTTTTCGGAATTTTCTTTCCCGGATCGAGTATGAACGGAATTCTAGAGTAAAAATTTGTTTTCACTTTTTCAGCCTTTCTCGTCCCGTTTTGGCTAAAAATTATGCCGGGAAGAGGTTTTATTATTTTTTGAATTTCTTTATTATTTTTTTCGGAATTTTCTTGCCCGGGTCGAGTATGAACGGAATTCTGGAGTAAAATTTTGTTTTCACTTTTTCAGCCTTTCTCGTCCCGTTTTGGCTAAAAATTATGCCGGGAGGAGGTTTTATTATTTTTTGAATTTCTTTACTATTTGTTTCGGAATTTTCTTGCCTGGGTCGAGTATGAACGGAATTCTGGAGTAAAATTTTGTTTCCAGTTTTTCGGCCTATCACGTCTCGTCCCGTTTTGGCTAAAAATTATGCCGGGAGGAGGTTTTATTATTTTTTGAATTTCTTTACTATTTTTTTCGGAATTTTCTTGCCTGGGTCGAGTATGAACGGAATTCTGGAGTAAAATTTTGTTTCCAGTTTTTCGGCCTATCACGTCCCGTTTGGGCTGAAAATTATGCCGGGAAGAGTTTTTATAATTTTTTGAATTTTTTTGCTATTTTTTTTCGGAATTTTCTTGCCCGGGTCCAGTATGAATGGAATTCTGGAGTAAAATTTTGTTTTCATTTTTCTGGCTTATCACGTCCCGTTTGGGCTAAAAATAATGCCGGAAGAGGTTCTATAATTTTTTGAATTTTTTTACTATTTTTTTCAGAATTTTCTTTCCCGGATCGAGTATGAACGGAATTCTGGAGTAAAATTTTGTTTTCACTTTTTTGGCTTATCTCATCCCGTTTGGGCTAGAAATAATGCGGGGAAGAGGTTTTATAATTTTTTGAATTTTTTTACAATTTTTTTCGGAATTTTCTTGCCCCGGGATGAGTATGAACGGAATTCTGGAGTAATTTTTTTTTTTTCACTTTTCCTGCCTATCTCCTCCCGTTTTGGGTAAAACTAATGCCGGGAAGAGGTTTTATAATTTTTTGAATTTTTTACAATTTTTTTCGGAATTTTCTTGCCCGGGATGAGTATGAACGAAATTTTGGAGTAAAATTTTTTTTTCACTTTTCCTGCCTATCTTCTCCCGTTTTGGCTAAAACTAATGCCGGGAAGAGGTTTTATAATTTCTTGAATTTTTTTACTATTTTTTTCAGAATTTTCTTGCCCGGGTCGAGTATGAACGGAATTCTGGAGTAAATTTTTTTTTTTTTCACTTTTTCGGCCTATCTCAGCTTAAAATAATGCCAGGAAGAGGTTTTATAATTTTTTGAATTTTTTTACTATTTTTTCGGAATTTTCTTTCCCGGGTCGAGTATGAACGGAATTCTAGAGTAAAATTTCGTTTTCACTTTTTCGGCCTATCTCCTCCCGTTTTGTCTAAAAATAATGCCAGGAAGAGGTTTTATAATTTTTTGAATTTTTTTACTATCTTTTTTCGGAATTTTCTTTCCTGGGTTGAGTAGGAACGGAATTTTGGAGTAAAATTTTGTTTTCACTTTTTCTGCCTCTCTCCTCCCGTTTTGGCTAAAAATAATACAAGGAAGAAGGTTTATAATTTTTTTAATTGTTTTACTATTTTTTTCGAAATATTCTTTCCCGGGTCGAGTTTGAACGGAATTCTAGAGTAAAATTTTGTTTTCTCTTTTTTGGCTTATCTAATCCCGTTTGGGCTAAAAATACTGCCGGGAAGAGGTTTTATAATTTTTGAATTTTTTTACTATTTTTTCGGAATATTCTTGCCCGGGTCGAGTATGAACGGAATTCTGTAGTGAAATTTTGTTTTCACTTTTTCAGTCTATCTCATCCCATTTTGGCTAAAAATAATACCGGGAAGAGGTTTTATAATTTTTTGAATTTTTTTACAATTTTTTTCGGAATTTTCTTTCCTGGGTCGAGTATAAACAGAATTGTGGAGTGAAATTTTGTTTTCTCTTTTTCGGCCTATCTTGTCCCGTTTTGGCTAAAAATAATGCAAGGAAGAAGGTTTATAATTTTTTTAATTTTTTTACTATTTTTTTCGGAATATTATTGCCCGGGTCGAGTTTGAACAGAATTCTGGAGTAAAATTTTGTTTTCTCTTTTTTGGCTTATCTAATCCCGTTTGGGCTAAAAATACTGCCGGGAAGAGGTTTTATAATTTTTTGAATTTTTTTACTATTTTTTTCGGAATATTCTTGCCCAGGTCGAGTATGAACGGAATTCTGTAGTGAAATTTTGTTTTCACTTTTTCGATCTATCTCATCCCGTTTTGGCTAAAAATAATAACGGGAAGAGGTTTTATAATTTTTTGAATTTTTTTACTATTTTTTTCGGAATTTTCTTTCCTGGGTCGAGTATGAACGGAATTCTGGAGTGAAATTTTGTTTTCACTTTTTCGGCCTATCTGGTCCCGTTTTGGCTAAAAATAATGCCGGGAAGAGGTTTTATAATTTTTTGTATTTTTTTACTATTTTTTTCGGAATTCTCTTGCCCGAGTCGAGTATGAACGGAATTCTGGAGTAAAATTTTGTTTTCACTTTTTCAGCCTTTCTCGTCCCGTTTTGGCTAAAAATTATGGCGGGAAGAGGTTTTATTATTTTTTGAATTTCTTTACTATTTTTTTCGGAATTTTCTTGCCCGGGTCGAGTATGAACGGAATTCTGGAGTAAAATTTTGTTTCCAGTTTTTCGGCCTATCTCGTCCCGTTTGGGCTAAAAATTATGCCGGGAAGAGGTTTTATAATTTTTTGAATTTTTTGGCTATTTTTTTTCAGAATTTTCTTGCCCGGGTCTAGTATGAATGGAATTCTGGAGTAAAATTTTGTTTTCACTTTTTTGGCTTATCTCATCCCGTTTGGGCTAAAAATAATGCGGGGAAGAGGTTTTATAATTTTTGAATTTTTTTACTATTTTTTTCAGAATTTTCTTTCCCGGATCGAGTATGAACGGAATTCTGGAGTAAAATTTTGTTTTCACCTTTTAGGTTATCTCATCCCGTTTGGGCTAGAAATAATGCCGGGAAGAGGTTTTATAATTTTTTGAATTCTTTTACAATTTTTTTCGGAATTTTCTTGCCCATGATGTGTATGAACGGAATTCTGGAGTAAATTTTTTTTTTTTCACTTGTTTGGCCTATCTCCTCCCGTTTTGGTTAAAAATAATGCCAGGAAAAGGTTTTATAATATTTTGAATTTTTTTACTATCTTTTTCGGAATTTTCTTTCCTGGGTCGAGTATGAACGGAATTCTGGAGTGAAATTTTGTTTTCACTTTTTCGGCCTATCTGGTCCCGTTTTGGCTAAAAATAATGCCGGGAAGAGGTTTTATAATTTTTTGAATTTTTTTATTATTTTTTTCGGAATTTTCTTGCCCGGGTCGAGTATGAACGGAATTCTGGAGTAAAATTTTGTTTTCACCTTTTGGCTTATCTCATCCCGTTTGGGCTAGAAATAATGCGGGGAAGAGGTTTTATAATTTTTTTGAATTCTTTTACTCTTTTTTTCAGAATTTTCTTGCCCATGATGAGTATGAACGGAATTCTGGAGTAAAATTTTTTTTTTTCACTTTTTTGGCCTATCTCCTCCCGTTTTGGCTAAAAATAATGCCAGGAAAAGGTTTTATAATTTTTTGAATTTTTTTACTATTTTTTTCGGAATATTCTTGCCCAGGTCGAGTATGAACGGAATTCTGTAGTGAAATTTTGTTTTCACTTTTTCAGTCTATCTCATCCCGTTGGGCTAAAAATAATAACGGGAAGAGGTTTTATAATTTTTTGAATTTTTTTACTATTTTTTTCGGAATTTTCTTTCCTGGGACGAGTATGAACGAATTCTGGAGTGAAATTTTGTTTTCACTTTTTCGGCCTATCTGGTCCCGTTTTGGCTAAAAATAATGCCAGGAAGAGGTTTTATAATTTTTTGAATTTTTTTACAATTTTTTTTGGAATTTTCTTGCCCGGGTCGAGTATGAACGGAATTCTGGAGTAAAATTTTGTTATCACTTTTTCAGCCTTTCTCGTCCCGTTTTGGCTAAAAATTATGGCGGTAAGAGGTTTTATTATTTTTTGAATTTCTTTACTATTTTTTTCGGAATTTTCTTGCCCGGGTCGAGTATGAACGGAATTCTGGAGTAAATTTTTTTTTTTTTCACTTTTTTGGCCTATCTCCTCCCGTTTTGGCTAAAAATAATGCCAGGAAAAGGTTTTATAATATTTTGAATTTTTTTACTATTTTTTTCGGAATTTTCTTGCCCGGGTCGAATATGAACGGAATTCTGGAGTAAAATTTTGTTTTCACTTTTTTTGCCTATCTCGTCCCGTTTTGGCTAAAGATAATGCCGGGAAGAGGTTTTATAATTTTTTGAATTTTTGTACTATTTTTTTCGGAATTTTCTTGCCCGGGTCGAGTATGAATGGAATTCTGGAGTAAAATTTTGTTTTCACTTTTTTGGCTTATCTCGTCCCGTTTGGGCTATAAATAATAACTGGAAGAGGTTCTACAATTTTTTGAATTTTTTTACTATTTTTTTCGGAATTTTCTTTCCCGAATCGAGTATGAATGGAATTATGGAGTAAAAATTTGTTCTCACTTTTTCTGCTTATCTCATCCCGTTTGGGCTAAAAATAAGCCGGGAAGAGGTTTTATAATTTTTTGATTTTTTTTACTATTTTTTTCGGAACTTTCTTGCCCGGGTCGAGTATGAGTGGAATTCGGGACTAAAATTTTGTTTTCACTTTTTCGGCCTCTATGATCCCGTTTTGGCTAAAAATATTGCCGGTTGTCGGAAAGAGGTTTTATAATTTTTTGAATTTTTTTACTATTTTTTTCGGAATTTTCTTGCCCGGGTCGAGTATGAACGGAATTCTGGAGTAAAATTTTGTTTTCACTTTTTCGGCCTTTCTCATCCCCGTTTTGGCTCAAAATAATGCCGGGAAGAGGTTTTATAATTTTTCGAATATTTTTACTATTTTTTTTTGGAATTTTCTTGCACGGGTCGGGTATGAACGGTATTCTTGAGTAAAATTTTGTTTTCAGTTTTTCGGCCTATCTCCTCCCGTTCTGGCTAAAAATAATGCCGGGAGTAGGTTTTATTATTATTTGAATTTTTTAGATATTTTTTTCGGAATTTTCTTTCCCGGGTCGAGTATGAACGGAATTCTGGAGTAAAATTTTGTTTTCACTTTTTCGGTCTTTCTCATCCCGTTTTGGCTAAAAATAATGCCGGGAAGAGATTTTATAATTTTTCGAATTTTTTTACTATTTTTTTCGGAATTTTCTTGCACGGGTCGAGTATGAACGGTACTCTTGAGTAAAATTTTGTTTTCAGTTTTTCGGCCTATCTCCTCCCGTTTTGGCTAAAAATAATGCCGGGAGGAGAATTTATTATTATTTGAATTTTTTAGATATTTTTTTCGGAATTTTCTTTCCCGGGTCGAGCATGAACGGAATTCTAGAGTAAAATTTTGTTTTCATTTTTTTGGTTTATCTCATCCCGTTTGGGCTAAAAATAATGTCGGGAAGAGGTTTTATAATTTTTTGAATTTTTTTACTATTTTTTTCGGAATTTTCTTCCCCGGGTCGAATATGAACGGAATTCTGGAGTAAAATTTTGTTTTCACTTTTTTGGCTTATCTCATCCCATTCGGGCTAAAAATAATGCCGGGAAGAGGTTTTATAATTTTTTGAAATTTTTTACTATTTTTTTCGGAATTTTCTTGCCGGGATGAGTACGAACGGAATTTTGGAGTAAATTTTTTTTTTTCACTTTTCCTGCCTATCTCCTCCCGTTTTGGCTAAAAATAATGCCGGGAAGAGGTTTTATAATTTTTTGAATTTTTTACTATTTTTTTCGGAATTTTCTTGCCCGGGTCGAGTATAAATGGAATTCTGGAGTAAAATTTTGTTTTCACTTTTTTGGCTTATCTCATCCCGTATGGGCTAAAAATAATGCCGGGAAGAGGTTTTATAATTTTTTGAATTTTTTTACAATTTTTTTCGGAATTTTCTTGCCCGGATGAGTATGAACGGAATTCTGGAGTAAAATTTTTTTTTCACTTTTCCTACCTATCTCCTCCCGTTTTCGCTAAAAATAATGCCGGGAAGAGGTTTTATAATTTTTTGAATTTTTTTAATATTTTTTTCAGAATTTTCTTGCCCGGGTCGAGTATAAATGGAATTCTGGAGTAAATTTTTTTTTTTTCACTTTTTCGGCCTATCTCATCCCGTTTTGGCTTAAAATAATGCCAGGAAGAGGTTTTATAATTTTTTGAATTTTTTTACTATTTTTTCGGAATTTTCTTTCCCGGGTCGAGTATGAACGGAATTCTAGTGAAAAATTTTGTTTTCACTTTTTCGGCCTATCTCCTCCCGTTTTGGCTAAAAATAATGCCAGGAAGAGGTTTTATAATTTTTTGAATTTTTTTACTATCTTTTTTCAGAATTTTCTTTCCTGGGTCGGGTAGTAACGGAATTTTGGAGTAAAATTTTGTTTGCACTTTTTCTGCCTATCTCATCCCGTTTTGGCCAAAAATAATGCAAGGAAGAAGGTTTATAATTTTTTTAATTTTTTTACTTTTTTTTCCGGAATATTCTTGCCCGGGTCGAGTTTGAACGGAATTCTGGAGTAAAATTTTGTTTTCACTTTTTCGGTCTACCTCATCCCGTTTTGGCTATAAATAATACCGGGAAGAGGTTTTATAGTTTTTTGAATTTTTTTACTATTTTTTTTCGGAATTTTCTTTCCTGGGTCGAGTATGAACGGAATTCTGGAGTGAAATTTTGTTTTCACTTTTTCAACCTATCTTGTCCCGTTTTGGCTAAAAATTATGCCAGGAAGAGGTTTTATTATTTTTTGAATTCCTTTACTATTTTTTTCGGAATTTTCTTGCCCGGGTCGAGTATGAACGGAATTCTGGAGTAAAATTTTATTTTCACTTTTTCAGCCTTTCTCGTCCCGTTTTGGCTAAAAATTATGCCAGGAAGAGGTTTTATTATTTTTTGAATTTCTTTACTATTTTTTTCGGAATTTTCTTGCCCGTGTCGAGTATGAACGGAATTCTGGAGTAAAATTTTATTTTCACTTTTTCAGCCTTTCTCGTCCCGTTTTGGCTAAAAATTATGCCAGGAAGAGGTTTTATTATTTTTTGAATTTCTTTACTATTTTTTTCGGAATTTTCTTGCCCGGGTCGAGTATGAACGGAATTCTGGAGTAAAATTTTGTTTTCACTTTTTCAGCCTTTCTCGTCCCGTATTGGCTAAAAATTATGCCGGGAAGAGGTTTTATTATTTTTTGAATTTCTTTACTATTTTTTTCGGAATTTTCTTTCCCGGATCGAGTATGAACGGAATTCTGGAGTAAAATTTTGTTTTCACCTTTTGGCTTATCTCATCCCGTTTGGGCTAGAAATAATGCCGGGAAGAGGTTTTATAATTTTTTGAATTCTTTTACAATTTTTTTCGGAATTTTCTTGCCCATGATGTGTATGAACGGAATTCTGGAGTAAATTTTTTTTTTTCACTTTTTTGGCTTATCTCATCCCGTTTGGGCTAGAAATAATGCGGGGAAGAGGTTTTATAATTTTTTGAATTCCTTTACACTTTTTTTCGGAATTTTCTTGCCCATGATGAGTATGAATGGAATTCTGGAGTAAAATTTTTTTTTTCACTTTTTGGGCCTATCTCCTCCCGTTTTGGCTAAAAATAATGCCAGGAAAAGGTTTTATAATTTTTTGAATTTTTTTACTATTTTTTTCGGAATTTTCTTGCCCAAGTCGAGTATGAACGGAATTCTGGAGTAAAATTTTGTTTTCACTTTTTCAGCCTTTCTCGTCCCGTTTTGGCTAAAAATAATAACGGGAAGAGGTTTTATAATTTTTTGTATTTTTGTACTATTTTTTTCGGAATTTTCTTGCCCGGGTCGAGTATGAATGGAATTCTGGAGTAAAATTTTGTTTTCACTTTTTTGGCTTATCTCGTCCCGTTTGGGCTATAAATAATAACTGGAAGAGGTTCTACAATTTTTTGAATTTTTTTACTATTTTTTTCGAAATTTTGTTTCCCGAATCGAGTATGAATGGAATTATGGAGTAAAAATTTGTTCTCACTTTTTCTGCTTATCTCATCCCGTTTGGGCTAAAAATAAGCCGGGAAGAGGTTTTATAATTTTTTGATTTTTTTTACTATTTTTTTCGGAACTTTCTTGCCCGGGTCGAGTATGAGTGGAATTCGGGACTAAAATTTTGTTTTCACTTTTTCGGCCTCTATGATCCCGTTTTGGCTAAAAATATTGCCGGTTGTCGGAAAGAGGTTTTATAATTTTTTGAATTTTTTTACTATTTTTTTCGGAATTTTCTTGCCCGGGTCGAGTATGAACGGAATTCTGGAGTAAAATTTTGTTTTCACTTTTTCGGCCTTTCTCATCCCGTTTTGGCTCAAAATAATGCCGGGAAGAGGTTTTATAATTTTTCGAATATTTTTACTATTTTTTTTTGGAATTTTCTTGCACGGGTCGGGTATGAACGGTATTCTTGAGTAAAATTTTGTTTTCAGTTTTTCGGCCTATCTCCTCCCGTTCTGGCTAAAAATAATGCCGGGAGTAGGTTTTATTATTATTTGAATTTTTTAGATATTTTTTTCGGAATTTTCTTTCCCGGGTCGAGTATGAACGGAATTCTGGAGTAAAATTTTGTTTTCACTTTTTCGGTCTTTCTCATCCCGTTTTGGCTAAAAATAATGCCGGGAAGAGATTTTATAATTTTTCGAATTTTTTTACTATTTTTTTCGGAATTTTCTTGCACGGGTCGAGTATGAACGGTACTCTTGAGTAAAATTTTGTTTTCAGTTTTTCGGCCTATCTCCTCCCGTTTTGGCTAAAAATAATGCCGGGAGGAGAATTTATTATTATTTGAATTTTTTAGATATTTTTTTCGGAATTTTCTTTCCCGGGTCGAGCATGAACGGAATTCTAGAGTAAAATTTTGTTTTCATTTTTTTGGTTTATCTCATCCCGTTTGGGCTAAAAATAATGTCGGGAAGAGGTTTTATAATTTTTTGAATTTTTTTACTATTTTTTTCGGAATTTTCTTCCCCGGGTCGAATATGAACGGAATTCTGGAGTAAAATTTTGTTTTCACTTTTTTGGCTTATCTCATCCCATTCGGGCTAAAAATAATGCCGGGAAGAGGTTTTATAATTTTTTGAAATTTTTTACTATTTTTTTCGGAATTTTCTTGCCCGGGATGAGTACGAACGGAATTTTGGAGTAAATTTTTTTTTTTTTCACTTTTCCTGCCTATCTCCTCCCGTTTTGGCTAAAAATAATGCCGGGAAGAGGTTTTATAATTTTTTGAATTTTTTTACTATTTTTTTCGGAATTTTCTTGCCCGGGTCGAGTATAAATGGAATTCTGGAGTAAAATTTTGTTTTCACTTTTTTGGCTTATCTCATCCCGTATGGGCTAAAAATATTGCCGGGAAGAGGTTTTATAATTTTTTGAATTTTTTTACAATTTTTTTCGGAATTTTCTTGCCCGGGATGAGTATGAACGGAATTCTGGAGTAAAATTTTTTTTTCACTTTTCCTACCTATCTCCTCCCGTTTTCGCTAAAAATAATGCCGGGAAGAGGTTTTATAATTTTTTGAATTTTTTTAATATTTTTTTCAGAATTTTCTTGCCCGGGTCGAGTATAAATGGAATTCTGGAGTAAATTTTTTTTTTTCACTTTTTCGGCCTATCTCATCCCGTTTTGGCTTAAAATAATGCCAGGAAGAGGTTTTATAATTTTTTGAATTTTTTTACTATTTTTTCGGAATTTTCTTTCCCGGGTCGAGTATGAACGGAATTCTAGTGAAAAATTTTGTTTTCACTTTTTCGGCCTATCTCCTCCCGTTTTGGCTAAAAATAATGCCAGGAAGAGGTTTTATAATTTTTTGAATTTTTTTACTATCTTTTTTCAGAATTTTCTTTCCTGGGTCGAGTAGGAACGGAATTTTGGAGTAAAATTTTGTTTGCACTTTTTCTACCTATCTCATCCCGTTTTGGCCAAAAATAATGCAAGGAAGAAGGTTTATAATTTTTTTAATTTTTTTACTTTTTTTTCCGGAATATTCTTGCCCGGGTCGAGTTTGAACGGAATTCTGGAGTAAAATTTTGTTTTCACTTTTTCGGTCTACCTCATCCCGTTTTGGCTATAAATAATACCGGGAAGAGGTTTTATAGTTTTTTGAATTTTTTTACTATTTTTTTCGGAATTTTCTTTCCTGGGTCGAGTATGAACGGAATTCTGGAGTGAAATTTTGTTTTCACTTTTTCAACCTATCTTGTCCCGTTTTGGCTAAAAATTATGCCAGGAAGAGGTTTTATTATTTTTTGAATTTCTTTACTATTTTTTTCGGAATTTTCTTGCCCGTGTCGAGTATGAACGGAATTCTGGAGTAAAATTTTATTTTCACTTTTTCAGCCTTTCTCGTCCCGTTTTGGCTAAAAATTATGCCAGGAAGAGGTTTTATTATTTTTTGAATTTCTTTACTATTTTTTTCGGAATTTTCTTGCCCGGGTCGAGTATGAACGGAATTCTGGAGTAAAATTTTGTTTTCACTTTTTCAGCCTTTCTCGTCCCGTATTGGCTAAAAATTATGCCGGGAAGAGGTTTTATTATTTTTTGAATTTCTTTACTATTTTTTTCGGAATTTTCTTTCCCGATCGAGTATGAACGGAATTCTGGAGTAAAATTTTGTTTTCACCTTTTGGCTTATCTCATCCCGTTTGGGCTAGAAATAATGCCCGGAAGAGGTTTTATAATTTTTTGAATTCTTTTACAATTTTTTTCGGAATTTTCTTGCCCATGATGTGTATGAACGGAATTCTGGAGTAAATTTTTTTTTTTCACTTTTTTGGCTTATCTCATCCCGTTTGGGCTAGAAATAATGCGGGGAAGAGGTTTTATAATTTTTTGAATTCCTTTACACTTTTTTTCGGAATTTTCTTGCCCATGATGAGTATGAATGGAATTCTGGAGTAAAATTTTTTTTTTTCACTTTTTGGGCCTATCTCCTCCCGTTTTGGCTAAAAATAATGCCAGGAAAAGGTTTTATAATTTTTTGAATTTTTTTACTATTTTTTTCGGAATTTTCTTGCCCAAGTCGAGTATGAACGGAATTCTGGAGTAAAATTTTGTTTTCACTTTTTCAGCCTTTCTCGTCCCGTTTTGGCTAAAAATAATAACGGGAAGAGGTTTTATAATTTTTTGTATTTTTTTACTATTTTTTACGGAATTTTCTTTCCAAGGTCGAGTATGAACGGAATTCTGGAGTGAAATTTTGTTTTCACTTTTTCGGCCTATCTGGTCCCGTTTTGGCTAAAAATAATGCCGGGAAGAGGTTTTATAATTTTTTGAATTTTTTTACTATTTTTGTCGGAATTTTCTTTCCTGGGTCGAGTATGAACGGAATTCTGGAGTAAAATTTTGTTTCCAGTTTTTCGGCCTATCTCGTCTCGTTTTGGCTAAAAATTATGCCGGGAAGAGGTTTTATAATTTTTTGAATTTTTTGGCTATTTTTTTTCGAAATTTTCTTGCCCGGGTCGAGTTTGAATGGAATTCTGGAGTAAAATTTTGTTTTCACTTTTTTGGCTTATCTCATCCCGTTTGGGCTAAAAATAATGCCGGGAAGAGGTTTTATAATTTTTTGAATTTTTTTACTATTTTTTTCGGAATTTTCTTTCCCGGATCGAGTATGAACGGAATTCTGGAGTAAAATTTTGTTTTCGTCTTTTGACTTATCTCATCCCGTTTGGGCTTGAAATAATGCCGGGAAGAGGTTTTATAATTTTTTGAATTTTTTTACTATTTTTTTCGGAATTTTCTTGCCCATGATGAGTGTGAACGGAATTCTGGAGTAAATTTGTTTTTTTTTTTCACTTTTTCGGCCTATCTCCTCCCGTTTTGGCTAAAAATAATGCCAGGAAAAGGTTTTATAATATTTTGAATTTTTTTACTATTTTTTTCGGAATTTTCTTGCCCGGGTCGAATATGAACGGAATTCTGGAGTAAAATTTTGTTTTCACTTTTTTTACCTATCTCGTCCCGTTTTGGCTAAAGATAATGCCGGGAAGAGGTTTTATAATTTTTTGTATTTTTGTACTATTTTTTTCGGAATTTTCTTGCCCGGGTCGAGTATGAATGGAATTCCGGAGTAAAATTTTGTTTTCACTTTTTTGGCTTATCTCGTCCCGCTTGGGCTAAAAATAATGCCGGGAAGAAGTTCTATAATTTTTTGAATTTTTTTACTATTTTTTTCGGAATTTTCTTTCCCGAATCGAGTATGAATGGAATTATGGAGTAAAAATTTGTTCTCACTTTTTCGGCTTATCTCATCCCGTTTGGGCTAAAAATAAAGCCAGGAAGAGGTTTTATAATTTTTTGAATTTTTTTACTATTTTTTTCGGAACTTTCTTGCCCGGGTCGAGTATGAGTGGAAGTCGGGACTAAAATTTTGTTTTCACTTTTTCGGCCTCTATGATCCCGTTTTGGCTAAAAATATTGCCGGTTGTCGGAAAGAGGTTTTATAAGTTTTTGAATTTTTTTACTATTTTTTTCGGAATTTTCTTGCCCGGGTCGAGTATGAACTGAATTCTGGAGTAAAATTTTGTTTTCACTTTTTCGGCCTTTCTCATCCCGTTTTGGCTCAAAATAATGCCGGGAAGAGGTTTTATAATTTTTCGAATATTTTTACTATTTTTTTTTGGAATTTTCTTGCACTTGTCGGGTATGAACGGTATTCTTGAGTAAAATTTTGTTTTCCGTTTTTCGGCCTATCTCCTCCCGTTCTGGCTAAAAATAATGCCGGGATGAGGTTTTATTATTATTTGAATTTTTTAGATATTTTTTTCGGAATTTTCTTTCCCGGGTCGAGTATAACGGAATTCTGGAGTAAAATTTTGTTTTCACTTTTTCGGTCTTTCTCATCCCGTTTTGGCTAAAAATAATGCCGGGAAGAGATTTTATAATTTTTCGAATTTTTTTACTATTTTTTTCGGAATTTTCTTGCACGGGTCGAGTATGAACGGTACTCTTGAGTAAAATTTTGTTTTCAGTTTTTCGGCCTATCTCCTCCCGTTTTGGCTAAAAATAATGCCGGGAGGAGAATTTATTATTATTCGAATTTTTTAGATATTTTTTTCGGAATTTTCTTTCTCGGGTCGAGTATTAACGGAATTCTAGAGTAAAATTTTGTTTTCATTTTTTTGGTTTATCTCATCCCGTTTGGGCTAAAAATAATGTCGGGAAGAGGTTTTATAATTTCTTGAATTTTTTTACTTTTTTTTTCGGAATTTTCATCCCCGGGTCGAATATGAACGGAATTCTGGAGTAAAATTTTGTTTTCACTTTTTTGGCTTATCTCGTCCCGTTTGGTCTAAAAATAATGCCGGGAAGAGGTTCTATAATTTTTTGAATTTTTTTACTATTTTTTTCGGAATTTTCTTTCCCGGATCGAGTATGAACGGAATTCTAGAGTAAAAATTTGTTTTCACTTTTTCAGCCTTTCTCGTCCCGTTTTGGCTAAAAATTATGCCGGGAAGAGGTTTTATTATTTTTTGAATTTCTTTATTATTTTTTTCGGAATTTTCTTGCCCGGGTCGAGTATGAACGGAATTCTGGAGTAAAATTTTGTTTTCACTTTTTCAGCCTTTCTCGTCCCGTTTTGGCTAAAAATTATGCCGGGAGGAGGTTTTATTATTTTTTGAATTTCTTTACTATTTGTTTCGGAATTTTCTTGCCTGGGTCGAGTATGAACGGAATTCTGGAGTAAAACTTTGTTTCCAGTTTTTCGGCCTATCACGTCTCGTCCCGTTTTGGCTAAAAATTATGCTGGGAGGAGGTTTTATTATTTTTTGAATTTCTTTACTATTTTTTTCGGAATTTTCTTGCCTGGGTCGAGTATGAACGGAATTCTGGAGTAAAATTTTGTTTCCAGTTTTTCGGCCTATCACGTCCCGTTTGGGCTGAAAATTATGCCGGGAAGAGTTTTTATAATTTTTTGAATTTTTTTGCTATTTTTTTTCGGAATTTTCTTGCCCGGGTCCAGTATGAATGGAATTCTGGAGTAAAATTTTGTTTTCACTTTTCTGGCTTATCACGTCCCGTTTGGGCTAAAAATAATGCCGGGAAGAGGTTCTATAATTTTTTGAATTTTTTTACTATTTTTTTCAGAATTTTCTTTCCCGGATCGAGTATGAACGGAATTCTGGAGTAAAATTTTGTTTTCACTTTTTTGGCTTATCTCATCCCGTTTGGGCTAGAAATAATGCCGGGAAGAGGTTTTATAATTTTTTGAATTTTTTTACAATTTTTTTCGGAATTTTCTTGCCCGGGATGAGTATGAACGGAATTCTGGAGTAATTTTTTTTTTTTCACTTTTCCTGCCTATCTCCTCCCGTTTTGGCTAAAACTAATGCCGGGAAGAGGTTTTATAATTTTTTGAATTTTTTTACAATTTTTTTCGGAATTTTCTTGCCCGGGATGAGTATGAACGAAATTTTGGAGTAAAATTTTTTTTTCACTTTTCCTGCCTATCTCCTCCCGTTTTGGCTAAAACTAATGCCGGGAAGAGGTTTTACAATTTCTTGAATTTTTTTACTATTTTTTTCAGAATTTTCTTGCCCGGGTCGAGTATGAACGGAATTCTGGAGTAAATTTTTTTTTTTTTCACTTTTTCGGCCTATCTCAGCTTAAAATAATGCCAGGAAGAGGTTTTATAATTTTTTGAATTTTTTTACTATTTTTTCGGAATTTTCTTTCCCGGGTCGAGTATGAACGGAATTCTAGAGTAAAATTTCGTTTTCACTTTTTCGGCCTATCTCCTCCCGTTTTGTCTAAAAATAATGCCAGGAAGAGGTTTTATAATTTTTTGAATTTTTTTACTATCTTTTTTCGGAATTTTCTTTCCTGGGTTGAGTAGGAACGGAATTTTGGAGTAAAATTTTGTTTTCACTTTTTCTGCCTCTCTCCTCCCGTTTTGGCTAAAAATAATACAAGGAAGAAGGTTTATAATTTTTTTAATTGTTTTACTATTTTTTTCGAAATATTCTTTCCCGGGTCGAGTTTGAACGGAATTCTGGAGTAAAATTTTGTTTTCTCTTTTTTGGCTTATCTAATCCCGTTTGGGCTAAAAATACTGCCGGGAAGAGGTTTTATAATTTTTTGAATTTTTTTACTATTTTTTTCGGAATATTCTTGCCCGGGTCGAGTATGAACGGAATTCTGTAGTGAAATTTTGTTTTCACTTTTTCGGTCTATCTCATCCCATTTTGGCTAAAATAATACCGGGAAGAGGTTTTATAATTTTTTGAATTTTTTTACAATTTTTTTCGGAATTTTCTTTCCTGGGTCGAGTATAAACAGAATTGTGGAGTGATATTTTGTTTTCTCTTTTTCGGCCTATCTTGTCCCGTTTTGGCTAAAAATAATGCAAGGAAGAAGGTTTATAATTTTTTTAATTTTTTTACTATTTTTTTCGGAATATTATTGCCCGGGTCGAGTTTGAACAGAATTCTGGAGTAAAATTTTGTTTTCTCTTTTTTGGCTTATCTAATCCCGTTTGGGCTAAAAATACTGCCGGGAAGAGGTTTTATAATTTTTTGAATTTTTTTACTATTTTTTTCGGAATATTCTTGCCCAGGTCGAGTATGAACGGAATTCTGTAGTGAAATTTTGTTTTCACTTTTTCGATCTATCTCATCCCGTTTTGGCTAAAAATAATAACGGGAAGAGGTTTTATAATTTTTTGAATTTTTTTACTATTTTTTTCGGAATTTTCTTTCCTGGGTCGAGTATGAACGGAATTCTGGAGTGAAATTTTGTTTTCACTTTTTCAGCCTATCTGGTCCCGTTTTGGCTAAAAATAATGCCGGGAAGAGGTTTTATAATTTTTTGTATTTTTTTACTATTTTTTTCGGAATTTTCTTGCCCGGGTCGAGTATGAACGGAATTCTGGAGTAAAATTTTGTTTTCACTTATTCAGCCTTTCTCGTCCCGTTTTGGCTAAAAATTATGGCGGGAAGAGGTTTTATTATTTTTTGAATTTCTTTACTATTTTTTTCGGAATTTTCTTGCCCGGGTCGAGTATGAACGGAATTCTGGAGTAAAATTTTGTTTCCAGTTTTTCGGCCTATCTCGTCCCGTTTGGGCTAAAAATTATGCCGGGAAGAGGTTTTATAATTTTTTGAATTTTTTGGCTATTTTTTTTCAGAATTTTCTTGCCCGGGTCTAGTATGAATGGAATTCTGGAGTAAAATTTTGTTTTCACTTTTTTGGCTTATCTCATCCCGTTTGGGCTAAAAATAATGCGGGGAAGAGGTTTTATAATTTTTTGAATTTTTTTACTATTTTTTTCGGAATTTTCTTTCCCGGATCGAGTATGAACGGAATTCTGGAGTAAAATTTTGTTTTCACCTTTTAGGTTATCTCATCCCGTTTGGGCTAGAAATAATGCCGGGAAGAGGTTTTATAATTTTTTGAATTCTTTTACAATTTTTTTCGGAATTTTCTTGCCCATGATGTGTATGAACGGAATTCTGGAGTAAATTTTTTTTTTTTTCACTTGTTTGGCCTATCTCCTCCCGTTTTGGTTAAGAATAATGCCAGGAAAAGGTTTTATAATATTTTGAATTTTTTTACTATCTTTTTCGGAATTTTCTTTCCTGGGTCGAGTATGAACGGAATTCTGGAGTGAAATTTTGTTTTCACTTTTTCGGCCTATCTGGTCCCGTTTTGGCTAAAAATAATGCCGGGAAGAGGTTTTATAATTTTTTGAATTTTTTTATTATTTTTTTCGGAATTTTCTTGCCCGGGTCGAGTATGAACGGAATTCTGGAGTAAAATTTTGTTTTCACCTTTTGGCTTATCTCATCCCGTTTGGGCTAGAAATAATGCGGGGAAGAGGTTTTACAATTTTTTGAATTCTTTTACACTTTTTTTCAGAATTTTCTTGCCCATGATGAGTATGAACGGAATTCTGGAGTAAAATTTTTTTTTTTCACTTTTTTGGCCTATCTCCTCCCGTTTTGGCTAAAAATAATGCCAGGAAAAGGTTTTATAATTTTTTGAATTTTTTTTCTATTTTTTTCGGAATATTCTTGCCCAGGTCGAGTATGAACGGAATTCTGTAGTGAAATTTTGTTTTCACTTTTTCGGTCTATCTCATCCCGTTGGGCTAAAAATAATAACGGGAAGAGGTTTTATAATTTTTTGAAATTTTTTACTATTTTTTTCAGAATTTTCTTTCCTGGGTCGAGTATGAACGGAATTCTGGAGTGAAATTTTGTTTTCACTTTTTCGGCCTATCTGGTCCCGTTTTGGCTAAAAATAATGCCAGGAAAAGGTTTTATAATTTTTTGAATTTTTTTACAATTTTTTTCGGAATTTTCTTGCCCGGGTCGAGTATGAACGGAATTCTGGAGTAAAATTTTGTTTTCACTTTTTCAGCCTTTCTCGTCCCGTTTTGACTAAAAATTATGGCGGTAAGAGGTTTTATTATTTTTTGAATTTCTTTACTATTTTTTTCGGAATTTTCTTGCCCGGGTCGAGTATGAACGGAATTCTGGAGTAAATTTTTTTTTTTTCACTTTTTTGGCCTATCTCCTCCCGTTTTGGCTAAAAATAATGCCAGGAAAAGGTTTTATAATATTTTGAATTTTTTTACTATTTTTTTCGGAATTTTCTTGCCCGGGTCGAATATGAACGGAATTCTGGAGTAAAATTTTGTTTTCACTTTTTTTGCCTATCTCGTCCCGTTTTGGCTAAAGATAATGCCGGGAAGAGGTTTTATAATTTTTTGAATTTTTGTACTATTTTTTTCGGAATTTTCTTGCCCGGGTCGAGTATGAATGGAATTCTGGAGTAAAATTTTGTTTTCACTTTTTTGGCTTATCTCGTCCCGTTTGGGCTATAAATAATAACGGGAAGAGGTTCTACAATTTTTTGAATTTTTTTACTATTTTTTTCGGAATTTTCTTTCCCGAATCGAGTATGAATGGAATTATGGAGTAAAAATTTGTTCTCACTTTTTCGGCTTATCTCATCCCGTTTGGGCTAAAAATAAGCCGGGAAGAGGTTTTATAATTTTTTGATTTTTTTTCTATTTTTTTCGGAACTTTCTTGCCCGGGTCGAGTATGAGTGGAATTCGGGACTAAAATTTTGTTTTCACTTTTTCGGCCTCTATGATCCCGTTTTGGCTAAAAATATTGCCGGTTGTCGGAAAGAGGTTTTATAATTTTTTGAATTTTTTTACTATTTTTTTCGGAATTTTCTTGCCCGGGTCGAGTATGAACGGAATTCTGGAGTAAAATTTTGTTTTCACTTTTTCGGCCTTTCTCATCCCGTTTTGGCTCAAAATAATGCCGGGAAGAGGTTTTATAATTTTTCGAATATCTTTACTATTTTTTTTTGGAATTTTCATGCACGGGTCGGGTATGAACGGTATTCTTGAGTAAAATTTTGTTTTCAGTTTTTCGGCCTATCTCCTCCCGTTCTGGCTAAAAATAATGCCGGGAGGAGGTTTTATTATTATTTGAATTTTTTAGATATTTTTTTCGGAATTTTCTTTCCCGGGTCGAGTATGAACGGAATTCTGGAGTAAAATTTTGTTTTCACTTTTTCGGTCTTTCTCATCCCGTTTTGGCTAAAAATAATGCCGGGAAGAGATTTTATAATTTTTCGAATTTTTTTACTATTTTTTTCGGAATTTTCTTGCACGGGTCGAGTATGAACGGTACTCTTGAGTAAAATTTTGTTTTCAGTTTTTCGGCCTATCTCCTCCCGTTTTGGCTAAAAATAATGCCGGGAGGAGAATTTATTATTATTTGAATTTTTTAGATATTTTTTTCGGAATTTTCTTTCCCGGGTCGAGCATGAACGGAATTCTAGAGTAAAATTTTGTTTTCATTTTTTTGGTTTATCTCATCCCGTTTGGGCTAAAAATAATGTCGGGAAGAGGTTTTATAATTTTTTGAATTTTTTTACTATTCTTTTCGGAATTTTCTTCCCCGGGTCGAATATGAACGGAATTCTGGAGTAAAATTTTGTTTTCACTTTTTTGGCTTATCTCGTCCCGTTTGGGCTAAAAATAATGCCGGGAAGAGGTTCTATAATTTTTTGAATTTTTTTATTATTTTTTTCGGAATTTTCTTGCCCGGGTCGAGTATGAACGGAATTCTGGAGTAAAATTTTGTTTTCACCTTTTGGCTTATCTCATCCCGTTTGGGCTATAAATAATGCGGGGAAGAGGTTTTATAATTTTTTGAATTCTTTTACACTTTTTTTCAGAATTTTCTTGCCCATGATGAGTATGAACGGAATTCTGGAGTAAAATTTTTTTTTTCACTTTTTTGGCCTATCTCCTCCCGTTTTGGCTAAAAATAATGCCAGGAAAAGGTTTTATAATATTTTGAATTTTTTTACTATTTTTTTCGGAATTTTCTTGCCCGGGTCAAATATGAACGGAATTCTGGAGTAAAATTTTGTTTTCACTTTTTTTGCCTATCTCGTCCCGTTTTGGTTAAAGATAATGTCGGGAAGAGGTTTTATAATTTTTTGAATTTTTTTACTATTTTTTTCGGAATTTTCTTCCCCGGGTCGAATATGAACGGAATTCTGGAGTAAAATTTTGTTTTCACTTTTTTGGCTTATCTCGTCCCGTTTGGACTAAAAATAATGCCGGGAAGAGGTTCTATAATTTTTTGAATTTTTTTATTATTTTTTTCGGAATTTTCTTGCCCGGGTCGAGTATGAACGGAATTCTGGAGTAAAATTTTGTTTTCACCTTTTGGCTTATCTCATCCCGTTTGGGCTAGAAATAATGCGGGGAAGAGGTTTTATAATTTTTTGAATTCTTTTACACTTTTTTTCAGAATTTTCTTGCCCATGATGAGTATGAACGGAATTCTGGAGTAAAATTTTTTTTTTTCACCTTTTTGGCCTATCTCCTCCCGTTTTGGCTAAAAATAATGCCAGGAAAAGGTTTTATAATTTTTTGAATTTTTTTACTATTTTTTTCGGAATATTCTTGCCCAGGTCGAGTATGAACGGAATTCTGTAGTGAAATTTTGTTTTCACTTTTTCGGTCTATCTCATCCCGTTGGGCTAAAAATAATAACGGGAAGAGGTTTTATAATTTTTTGAATTTTTTTACTATTTTTTTCGGAATTTTCTTTACTGGGTCGAGTATGAAAGGAATTCTGGAGTGAAATTTTGTTTTCACTTTTTCGGCCTATCTGGTCCCGTTTTGGCTAAAAATAATGCCAGGAAGAGGTTTTATAATTTTTTGAATTTTTCTACAACTTTTTTCGGAATTTTCTTGCCCGGGTCGAGCATGAACGGAATTCTGGAGTAAAATTTTGTTTTCACTTTTTCAGCCTTTCTCGTCCCGTTTTGGCTAAAAATTATGGCGGTAAGAGGTTTTATTATTTTTTGAATTTCTTTACTATTTTTTTCGGAATTTTCTTGCCCGGGTCGAGTATGAACGGAATTCTGGAGTAAATTTTTTTTTTTCACTTTTTTGGCCTATCTCCTCCCGTTTTGGCTAAAAATAATGCCAGGAAAAGGTTTTGTAATATTTTGAATTTTTTTACTATTTTTTTCGGAATTTTCTTGCCCGGGTCGAATATGAACGGAATTCTGGAGTAAAATTTTGTTTTCACTTTTTTTGCCTATCTCGTCCCGTTTTGGCTAAAGATAATGCCGGGAAGAGGTTTTATAATTTTTTGAATTTTTGTACTATTTTTTTCGGAATTTTCTTGCCCGGGTCGAGTATGAATGGAATTCTGGAGTAAAATTTTGTTTTCACTTTTTTGGCTTATCTCGTCCCGTTTGGGCTATAAATAATAACGGGAAGAGGTTCTACAATTTTTTGAATTTTTTTACTATTTTTTTCGGAATTTTCTTTCCCGAATCGAGTATGAATGGAATTATGGAGTAAAAATTTGTTCTCACTTTTTCGGCTTATCTCATCCCGTTTGGGCTAAAAATAAGCCGGGAAGAGGTTTTATAATTTTTTGATTTTTTTTATTATTTTTTTCGGAACTTTCTTGCCCGGGTCGAGTATGAGTGGAATTCGGGACTAAAATTTTGTTTTCACTTTTTCGGCCTCTATGATCCCGTTTTGGCTAAAAATATTGCCGGTTGTCGGAAAGAGGTTTTATAATTTTTTGAATTTTTTTACTATTTTTTTCGGAATTTTCTTGCCCGGGTCGAGTATGAACGGAATTCAGGAGTAAAATTTTGTTTTCACTTTTTCGGCCTTTCTCATCCCGTTTTGGCTCAAAATAATGCCGGGAAGAGGTTTTATAATTTTTCGAATATTTTTACTATTTTTTTTTGGAATTTTCTTGCACGGGTCGGGTATGAACGGTATTCTTGAGTAAAATTTTGTTTTCAGTTTTTCGGCCTATCTCCTCCCGTTCTGGCTAAAAATAATGCCGGGAGGAGGTTTTATTATTATTTGAATTTTTTAGATATTTTTTTCGGAATATTCTTGCCCAGGTCGAGTATGAACGGAATTCTGTAGTGAAATTTTGTTTTCACTTTTTCGATCTATCTCATCCCGTTTTGGCTAAAAATAATAACGGGAAGAGGTTTTATAATTTTTTGAATTTTTTTACTATTTTTTTCGGAATTTTCTTTCCTGGGTCGAGTATGAACGGAATTCTGGAGTGAAATTTTGTTTTCACTTTTTCGGCCTATCTGGTCCCGTTTTGGCTAAAAATAATGCCGGGAAGAGGTTTTATAATTTTTTGTATTTTTTTACTATTTTTTTCGGAATTTTCTTGCCCGGGTCGAGTATGAACGGAATTCTGGAGTAAAATTTTGTTTTCACTTTTTCAGCCTTTCTCGTCCCTTTTTGGCTAAAAATTATGGCGGGAAGAGGTTTTATTATTTTTTGAATTTCTTTACTATTTTTTTCGGAATTTTCTTGCCCGGGTCGAGTATGAACGGAATTCTGGAGTAAAATTTTGTTTCCAGTTTTTCGGCCTATCTCGTCCCGTTTGGGCTAAAAATTATGCCGGGAAGAGGTTTTATAATTTTTTGAATTTTTTGGCTATTTTTTTTCAGAATTTTCTTGCCCGGGTCTAGTATGAATGGAATTCTGGAGTAAAATTTTGTTTTCACTTTTTTGGCTTATCTCATCCCGTTTGGGCTAAAAATAATGCGGGGAAGAGGTTTTATAATTTTTTGAATTTTTTTACTATTTTTTTCGAAATTTTCTTTCCCGGATCGAGTATGAACGGAATTCTGGAGTAAAATTTTGTTTTCACCTTTTAGGTTATCTCATCCCGTTTGGGCTAGAAATAATGCCGGGAAGAGGTTTTATAATTTTTTGAATTCTTTTACAATTTTTTTCGGAATTTTCTTGCCCATGATGTGTATGAACGGAATTCTGGAGTAAATTTTTTTTTTTTCACTTGTTTGGCCTATCTCCTCCCGTTTTGGTTAAAAATAATGCCAGGAAAAGGTTTTATAATATTTTGAATTTTTTTACTATCTTTTTCGGAATTTTCTTTCCTGGGTCGAGTATGAACGGAATTCTGGAGTGAAATTTTGTTTTCAGTTTTTCGGCCTATCTGGTCCCGTTTTGGCTAAAAATAATGCCGGGAAGAGGTTTTATAATTTTTTGAATTTTTTTATTATTTTTTTCGGAATTTTCTTGCCCGGGTCGAGTATGAACGGAATTCTGGAGTAAAATTTTGTTTTCACCTTTTGGCTTATCTCATCCCGTTTGGGCTAGAAATAATGCGGGGAAAAGGTTTTATAATTTTTTGAATTCTTTTACACTTTTTTTCAGAATTTTCTTGCCCATGATGAGTATGAACGGAATTCTGGAGTAAAATTTTTTTTTTTTCACTTTTTTGGCCTATCTCCTCCCGTTTTGGCTAAAAATAATGCCAGGAAAAGGTTTTATAATTTTTTGAATTTTTTTACTATTTTTTTCGGAATATTCTTGCCCAGGTCGAGTATGAACGGAATTCTGTAGTGAAATTTTGTTTTCACTTTTTCGGTCTATCTCATCCCGTTGGGCTAAAAATAATAACGGGAAGAGGTTTTATAATTTTTTGAATTTTTTTACTATTTTTTTCGGAATTTTCTTTCCTGGGTCGAGTATGAACGGAATTCTGGAGTGAAATTTTGTTTTCACTTTTTCGGCCTATCTGGTCCCGTTTTGGCTAAAAATAATGCCAGGAAGAGGTTTTATAATTTTTTGAATTTTTTTACAATTTTTTTCGGAATTTTCTTGCCCGGGTCGAGTATGAACGGAATTCTGGAGTAAAATTTTGTTTTCACTTTTTCAGCCTTTCTCGTCCCGTTTTGGCTAAAAATTATGGCGGTAAGAGGTTTTATTATTTTTTGAATTTCTTTACTATTTTTTTCGGAATTTTCTTGCCCGGGTCGAGTATGAACGGAATTCTGGAGTAAATTTTTTTTTTTTTTTCACTTTTTTAGCCTATCTACTCCCGTTTTGGCTAAAAATAATGCCAGGAAAAGGTTTTATAATATTTTGAATTTTTTTACTATTTTTTTCGGAATTTTCTTGCCCGGGTCGAATATGAACGGAATTCTGGAGTAAAATTTTGTTTTCACTTTTTTTGCCTATCTCGTCCCGTTTTGGCTAAAGATAATGCCGGGAAGAGGTTTTATAATTTTTTGAATTTTTGTACTATTTTTTTCGGAATTTTCTTGCACGGGTCGAGTATGAATGGAATTCTGGAGTAAAATTTTGTTTTCACTTTTTTGGCTTATGTCGTCCCGTTTGGGCTATAAATAATAACGGGAAGAGGTTCTACAATTTTTTGAATTTTTTTACTATTTTTTTCGGAATTTTCTTTCCCGAATCGAGTATGAATGGAATTATGGAGTAAAAATTTGTTCTCACTTTTTCGGCTTATCTCGTCCCGTTTGGGCTAAAAATAAGCCGGGAAGAGGTTTTATAATTTTTTGATTTTTTTTACTATTTTTTTCGGAACTTTCTTGCCCGGGTCGAGTATGAGTGGAATTCGGGACTAAAATTTTGTTTTCACTTTTTCGGCCTCTATGATCCCGTTTTGGCTAAAAATATTGCCGGTTGTCGGAAAGAGGTTTTATAATTTTTTGAATTTTTTTACTATTTTTTTCGGAATTTTCTTGCCCGGGTCGAGTATGAACGGAATTCTGGAGTAAAATTTTGTTTTCACTTTTTCGGCCTTTCTCATCCCGTTTTGGGTCAAAATAATGCCGGGAAGAGGTTTTATAATTTTTCGAATATTTTTACTATTTTTTTTTGGAATTTTCTTGCACGGGTCGGGTATGAACGGTATTCTTGAGTAAAATTTTGTTTTCAGTTTTTCGGCCTATCTCCTCCCGTTCTGGCTAAAAATAATGCCGGGAGGAGGTTTTATTATTATTTGAATTTTTTAGATATTTTTTTCGGAATTTTCTTTCCCGGGTCGAGTATGAACGGAATTCTGGAGTAAAATTTTGTTTTCACTTTTTCGGTCTTTCTCATCCCGTTTTGGCTAAAAATAATGCCGGGAAGAGATTTTATAATTTTTCGAATTTTTTTACTATTTTTTTCGGAATTTTCTTGCACGGGTCGAGTATGAACGGTACTCTTGAGTAAAATTTTGTTTTCAGTTTTTCGGCCTATCTCCTCCCGTTTTGGCTAAAAATAATGCCGGGAGGAGAATTTATTATTATTTGAATTTTTTAGATATTTTTTTCGGAATTTTCTTTCCCGGGTCGAGCATGAACGGAATTCTAGAGTAAAATTTTGTTTTCATTTTTTCGGTTTATCTCATCCCGTTTGGGCTAAAAATAATGTCGGGAAGAGGTTTTATAATTTTTTGAATTTTTTTACTATTTTTTTCGGAATTTTCTTCCCCGGGTCGAATATGAACGGAATTCTGGAGTAAAATTTTGTTTTCACTTTTTTGGCTTATCTCGTCCCGTTTGGGCTAAAAATAATGCCGGGAAGAGGTTCTATAATTTTTTGAATTTTTTTATTATTTTTTTCGGAATTTTCTTGCCCGGGTCGAGTATGAACGGAATTCTGGAGTAAAATTTTGTTTTCACCTTTTGGCTTATCTCATCCCGTTTGGGCTAGAAATAATGCGGGGAAGAGGTTTTATAATTTTTTGAATTCTTTTACACTTTTTTTCAGAATTTTCTTGCCCATGATGAGTATGAACGGAATTCTGGAGTAAAATTTTTTTTTTTCACTTTTTTGGCCTATCTCCTCCCGTTTTGGCTAAAAATAATGCCAGGAAAAGGTTTTATAATATTTTGAATTTTTTTACTATTTTTTTCGGAATTTTCTTGCCCGGGTCAAATATGAACGGAATTCTGGAGTAAAATTTTGTTTTCACTTTTTTTGCCTATCTCGTCCCGTTTTGGTTAAAGATAATGTCGGGCAGAGGTTTTATAATTTTTTGAATTTTTTTACTATTTTTTTCGGAATTTTCTTCCCCGGGTCGAATATGAACGGAATTCTGGAGTAAAATTTTGTTTTCACTTTTTTGGCTTATCTCGTCCCGTTTGGACTAAAAATAATGCCGGGAAGAGGTTCTATAATTTTTTTGAATTTTTTTATTATTTTTTTCGGAATTTTCTTGCCCGGGTCGAGTATGAACGGAATTCTGGAGTAAAATTTTGTTTTCACCTTTTGGCTTATCTCATCCCGTTTGGGCTAGAAATAATGCGGGGAAGAGGTTTTATAATTTTTTGAATTCTTTTACACTTTTTTTCAGAATTTTCTTGCCCATGATGAGTATGAACGGAATTCTGGAGTAAAATTTTTTTTTTTTCACTTTTTTGGCCTATCTCCTCCCGTTTTGGCTAAAAATAATGCCAGGAAAAGGTTTTATAATTTTTTGAATTTTTTTACTATTTTTTTCGGAATATTCTTGCCCAGGTCGAGTATGAACGGAATTCTGTAGTGAAATTTTGTTTTCACTTTTTCGGTCTATCTCATCCCGTTGGGCTAAAAATAATAACGGGAAGAGGTTTTATAATTTTTTGAATTTTTTTACTATTTTTTTCGGAATTTTCTTTCCTGGGTCGAGTATGAACGGAATTCTGGAGTGAAATTTTGTTTTCACTTTTTCGGCCTATCTGGTCCCGTTTTGGCTAAAAATAATGCCAGGAAGAGGTTTTATAATTTTTTGAATTTTTTTACAACTTTTTTCGGAATTTTCTTGCCCGGGTCGAGCATGAACGGAATTCTGGAGTAAAATTTCATTTTCATTTTTTCAGCCTTTCTCGTCCCGTTTTGGCTAAAAATTATGGCGGTAAGAGGTTTTATTATTTTTTGAATTTCTTTACTATTTTTTTCGGAATTTTCTTGCCCGGGTCGAGTATGAACGGAATTCTGGAGTAAATTTTTTTTTTTTTCACTTTTTTGGCCTATCTCCTCCCGTTTTGGCTAAAAATAATGCCAGGAAAAGGTTTTATAATATTTTGAATTTTTTTACTATTTTTTTCGGAATTTTCTTGCCCGGGTCGAATATGAACGGAATTCTGGAGTAAAATTTTGTTTTCACTTTTTTTGCCTATCTCGTCCCGTTTTGGCTAAAGATAATGCCGGGAAGAGGTTTTATAATTTTTTGAATTTTTGTACTATTTTTTTCGGAATTTTCTTGCCCGGGTCGAGTATGAATGGAATTCTGGAGTAAAATTTTGTTTTCACTTTTTTGGCTTATCTCGTCCCGTTTGGGCTATAAATAATAACGGGAAGAGGTTCTACAATTTTTTGAATTTTTTTACTATTTTTTTCGGAATTTTCTTTCCCGAATCGAGTATGAATGGAATTATGGAGTAAAAATTTGTTCTCTCTTTTTCGGCTTATCTCATCCCGTTTGGGCTAAAAATAAGCCGGGAAGAGGTTTTATAATTTTTTGATTTTTTTTATTATTTTTTTCGGAACTTTCTTGCCCGGGTCGAGTATGAGTGGAATTCGGGACTAAAATTTTGTTTTCACTTTTTCGGCCTCTATGATCCCGTTTTGGCTAAAAATATTGCCGGTTGTCGGAAAGAGGTTTTATAATTTTTTGAATTTTTTTACTATTTTTTTCGGAATTTTCTTGCCCGGGTCGAGTATGAACGGAATTCTGGAGTAAAATTTTGTTTTCACTTTTTCGGCCTTTCTCATCCCGTTTTGGCTCAAAATAATGCCGGGAAGAGGTTTTATAATTTTTCGAATATTTTTACTATTTTTTTTTGGAATTTTCTTGCACGGGTCGGGTATGAACGGTATTCTTGAGTAAAATTTTGTTTTCAGTTTTTCGGCCTATCTCCTCCCGTTCTGGCTAAAAATAATGCCGGGAGGAGGTTTTATTATTATTTGAATTTTTAGATAGTTTTTTCGGAATTTTCTTTCCCGGGTCGAGTATGAACGGAATTCTGGAGTAAAATTTTGTTTTCACTTTTTCGGTCTTTCTCATCCCGTTTTGGCTAAAAATAATGCCGGGAAGAGATTTTATAATTTTTCGAATTTTTTTACTATTTTTTTTCAGAATTTTCTTGCACGGGTCGAGTATGAACGGTACTCTTGAGTAAAATTTTGTTTTCAGTTTTTCGGTCTATCTCCTCCGTTTTGGCTAAAAATAATGCCGGGAGGAGAATTTATTATTATTTGAATTTTTTAGATATTTTTTTCGAAATTTTCTTTCCCGGGTCGAGCATGAACGGAATTCTAGAGTAAAATTTTGTTTTCATTTTTTTGGTTTATCTCTTCCCGTTTGGGCTAAAAATAATGTCGGGAAGAGGTTTTATAATTTTTTGAATTTTTTTACTATTTTTTTCGGAATTTTCTTCCCCGGGTCGAATATGAACGGAATTCTGGAGTAAAATTTTGTTTTCACTTTTTTGGCTTATCTCGTCCCGTTTGGGCTAAAAATAATGCCGGGAAGAGGTTCTATAATTTTTTGAATTTTTTTATTATTTTTTTCGGAATTTTCTTGCCCGGGTCGAGTATGAACGGAATTCTGGAGTAAAATTTTGTTTTCACCTTTTGGCTTATCTCATCCCGTTGGGCTAGAAATAATGCGGGGAAGAGGTTTTATAATTTTTTGAATTCTTTTACAATTTTTTTCAGAATTTTCTTGCCCATGATGAGTATGAACGGAATTCTGGAGTAAAATTTTTTTTTTTCACTTTTTTGGCCTATCTCCTCCCGTTTTGGCTAAAAATAATGCCAGGAAAAGGTTTTATAATTTTTTGAATTTTTTTACTATTTTTTTCGGAATATTCTTGCCCAGGTCGAGTATGAACGGAATTCTGTAGTGAAATTTTGTTTTCACTTTTTCGGTCTATCTCATCCCGTTGGGCTAAAAATAATAACGGGAAGAGGTTTTATAATTTTTTGAATTTTTTTACTATTTTTTTTCGGAATTTTCTTTCCTGGGTCGAGTATGAACGGAATTCTAGAGTGAAATTTTGTTTTCACTTTTTCGGCCTATCTGGTCCCGTTTTGGCTAAAAATAATGCCAGGAAGAGGTTTTATAATTTTTTGAATTTTTTTACAACTTTTTTCGGAATTTTCTTGCCCGGGTCGAGTATGAACGGAATTCTGGAGTAAAATTTTGTTTTCACTTTTTCAGCCTTTCTCGTCCCGTTTTGGCTAAAAATTATGGCGGTAAGAGGTTTTATTGTTTTTTGAATTTCTTTACTATTTTTTTCGGAATTTTCTTGCCCGGGTCGAGTATGAACGGAATTCTGGAGTAAATTTTTTTTTTTTCACTTTTTTGGCCTATCTCCACCCGTTTTGGCTAAAAATAATGCCTGGAAAAGGTTTTATAATATTTGAATTTTTTTACTATTTTTTTCGGAATTTTCTTGCCCGTGTCGAATATGAACGGAATTCTGGAGTAAAATTTTGTTTTCACTTTTTTTGCCTATCTCGTCCCGTTTTGGCTAAAGATAATGCCGGGAAGAGGTTTTATAATTTTTTGAATTTTTGTACTATTTTTTTCGAAATTTTCTTGCCCGGGTCGAGTATGAATGGAATTCTGGAGTAAAATTTTGTTTTCACTTTTTTGGCTTATCTCGTCCCGTTTGGGCTATAAATAATAACGGGAAGAGGTTCTACAATTTTTTGAATTTTTTTACTATTTTTTTCGGAATTTTCTTTCCCGAATCGAGTATGAATGGAATTATGGAGTAAAAATTTGTTCTCACTTTTTTCGGCTTATCTCCTCCCGTTTGGGCTAAAAATAAGCCGGGAAGAGGTTTTATAATTTTTTGATTTTTTTTACAATTTTTTTCGGAACTTTCTTGCCCGGGTCGAGTATGAGGGGAATTCGGACTAAAATTTTGTTTTCACTTTTTCGGCCTCTATGATCCCGTTTTGGCTAAAAATATTGCCGGTTGTCGGAAAGAGGTTTTATAATTTTTTGAATTTTTTTACTATTTTTTTCGGAATTTTCTTGCCCGGGTCGAGTATGAAACGGAATTCTGGAGTAAAATTTTGTTTTCACTTTTCGGCCTTTCTCATCCCGTTTTGGCTCAAAATAATGCCGGGAAGAGGTTTTATAATTTTTCGAATATTTTTACTATTTTTTTTTGGAATTTTCTTGCACGGGTCGGGTATGAACGGTATTCTTGAGTAAAATTTTGTTTTCAGTTTTTCGGCCTATCTCCTCCCGTTCTGGCTAAAAATAATGCCGGGAGGAGGTTTTATTATTATTTGAATTTTTTAGATATTTTTTTCGGAATTTTCTTTCCCGGGTCGAGTATGAACGGAATTCTGGAGTAAAATTTTGTTTTCACTTTTTCGGTCTTTCTCATCCCGTTTTGGCTAAAAATAATGCCGGGAAGAGATTTTATAATTTTTCGAATTTTTTTACTATTTTTTTTCGGAATTTTTCTTGCACGGGTCGAGTATGAACGGTACTCTTGAGTAAAATTTTGTTTTCAGTTTTTCGGCCTATCTCCTCCCGTTTTGGCTAAAAATAATGCCGGGAGGAGAATTTATTATTATTTGAATTTTTTAGATATTTTTTTCGGAATTTTCTTCCCGGGTCGAGCATGAACGGAATTCTGGAGTAAAATTTTGTTTTCATTTTTTGGTTTATCTCTTCCCGTTTGGGCTAAAAAATAATGTCGGGAAGAGGTTTTATAATTTTTTTGAATTTTTTTACTATTTTTTCCGGAATTTTCTTCCCCGGGTCGAATATGACGGAATTCTGGAGTAAAATTTTGTTTTTCACTTTTTTGGCTTATCTCGTCCCGTTTGGGCTAAAAATAATGCCGGGAAGAGGTTCTATAATTTTTTGAATTTTTTTATTATTTTTTTCGGAATTTTCTTGCCCGGGTCGAGTATGAACGGAATTCTGGAGTAAAATTTTGTTTTCACCTTTTGGCTTATCTCATCCCGTTTGGGCTAGAAATAATGCGGGGAAGAGGTTTTATAATTTTTGAATTCTTTTACACTTTTTTCAGAATTTTCTTGCCCATGATGAGTATGAACGGAATTCTGGAGTAAAATTTTTTTTTTTCACTTTTTTGGCCTATCTCCTCCCGTTTTGGCTAAAAATAATGCCAGGAAAAGGTTTTATAATTTTTTGAATTTTTTTACTATTTTTTTCGGAATATTCTTGCCCAGGTCGAGTATGAACGGAATTCTGTAGTGAAATTTTGTTTTCACTTTTTCGGTCTATCTCATCCCGTTGGGCCTAAAAATAATAACGGGAAGAGGTTTTATAATTTTTTGAATTTTTTTACTATTTTTTTTCGGAATTTTCTTTCCTGGGTCGAGTATGAACGGAATTCTGGAGTGAAATTTTGTTTTCACTTTTCGGCCTATCTGGTCCCGTTTTGGCTAAAAATAATGCCAGGAAGAGGTTTTATAATTTTTTGAATTTTTTTACAATTTTTTTCGGAATTTTCTTGCCCGGGTCGAGTATGAACGGAATTCTGGAGTAAAATTTTGTTTTCACTTTTTCAGCCTTTCTCGTCCCGTTTTGGCTAAAAATTATGGCGGTAAGAGGTTTTATTATTTTTTGAATTTCCTTACTATTTTTTTCGGAATTTTCTTGCCGGGTCGAGTATGAACGGAATTCTGGAGTAAATTTTTTTTTTTTCACTTTTTTGGCCTATCTCCTCCCGTTTTGGCTAAAAATAATGCCAGGAAAAGGTTTTATAATATTTTGAATTTTTTTACTATTTTTTTCGGAATTTTCTTGCCCGGGTCGAATATGAACGGAATTCTGGAGTAAAATTTTGTTTTCACTTTTTTTGCCTATCTCGTCCCGTTTTGGCTAAAGATAATGCCGGAAGAGGTTTTATAATTTTTTGAATTTTTGTACTATTTTTTTCGGAATTTCCTTGCCCGGGTCGAGTATGAATGGAATTCTGGAGTAAAATTTTGTTTTCACTTTTTTGGCTTATCTCGTCCCGTTTGGGCTAAAAATAATGCCGGGAAGAGGGTCTATAATTTTTTGAATTTTTTTACTATTTTTTTCGGAATTTTCTTTCCCGGATCGAGTATGAACGGAATTCTAGAGTAAAAATTTGTTTTCACTTTTTCAGCCTTTCTCGTCCCGTTTTGGCAAAAAATTATGCCGGGAAGAGGTTTTATTATTTTTTGAATTTCTTTATTATTTTTTTCGGAATTTTCTTGCCGTGTCGAGTATGAACGGAATTCTGGAGTAAAATTTTGTTTTCACTTTTTCAGCGTTTCTCGTCCCGTTTTGGCTAAAAATTGTGCCGGGAGGAGGTTTTATTATTTTTTGAATTTCTTTACTATTTTTTTCGGAATTTTCTTGCTTGGGTCGAGTATGAACGGAGTTCTGGAGTAAAATTTTGTTTCCAGTTTTTCGGCCTGTCACGTCCCGTTTGGGCTGAAAATTATGCCAGGAAGAGGTTTTATAATTTTTTGAATTTTTTTTGCTATTTTTTTTCGGATTTTTCTTGCCCGGGTCGAGTATGAATGGAATTCTGGAGTAAAATTTTGTTTTCACTTTTCTGGCTTATCTCGTCCCGTTTGGGCTAAAAATAATGCCGGGAAGAGGTTCTATAATTTTTTGAATTTTTTTACTATTTTTTTCAGAATTTTCTTTCCCGGATCGAGTATGAACGGAATTCTGGAGTAAAAATTTGTTTTCACTTTTTCGGCTTATATAATCCCATTTGGGCTAAAAATAAAGCCGGGAAGAGGTTTTATAATTTTTTGAATTTTTTTACTATTTTTTTCAGAATTTTCTTTCCCGGATCGACTATGAACGGAATTCTGGAGTAAAATTTTGTTTTCACTTTATTGGCTTATCGCATCCCGTTTGGGCTAAAAATAATGCCGGGAAGAGGTTTTATAATTTTTTGAATTTTTTTACTATTTTTTTTGTAATTTTCTTTCCCAGGTCGAGTATGAACGGAATTCTGGAGTAAAATTTTGTTTTCACTTTTTGGTTTATGTCATCCAGTTTGGGCTAAAAATAATGCCGGGAAGAGGTTTTATAATTTTTTCAATTTTTCGTCTATTTTTTTCGGAATTTTCTTGCTCGGGTCGAATATGAACGGAATTCTGGAGTAAAATTTTGTTTTCACGTTTTTGGCTTATCTCGTCCCGTTTGGGAAAAAAATAATGCTGGGAAGAGGTTTTATAATTTTTTGAATTTTTTTACTATTTTTTTCGGAATTTTCTTTCCCGGATCGACTATGAACGGAATTCTGGAGTAAAATTTTGTTTTCACTTTATTGGCTTATCCCATCCCGTTCGGGCTAAAAATAATGCCGGGAAGAGGATTTATAATTTTTTGAATTTTTTTACTTTTTTTTTTCCGGAATTTTCTTTCCCGAGTCGAGTATGAACGGAATTCTGGAGTAAAATTTTGTTTTCACTTTTTCGGTTTATCTCATCCCGTTTGGGCTAAAAATAATGCCGGGAAGAGGTTTTATAGTTTTTTAAATTTTTTTAATATTTTTTTCTGAATTTTCTTGCCTCGGGTCGAGTATGAACGGAATTCTGGAATAAAATTTTGTTTTCACTTTTTTGGCTTATCTCATCCTGTATGGGCTAAAAATAATGCCGGGAAGAGGTTTTATAATTTTTCAATTTTTTTACTATTTTTTTCGAATTTTCTTTCCCGGGTCGAGTATGAACGGAATTCTGGAGTAAAATTCTCTTTTCACTTTTTTGGTTTATGTCATCCAGTTTGGGCTAAAATAATGTCGGGAAAAGGTTTTATAATTTTTTCAATTTTTCAACAATTTTTTTTCGGAATTTTCTTGCCCGGGTCGAATATGAACGGAATTCTGGAGTAAAAATTTTGTTTTCACGTTTTTGGCTTATCTCGTCCCGTTTGGGAAAAAAATATTGCCGGGAAGAGGTTTTATAATTTTTTGAATTTTTTTTACTATTTTTTTAAGAATTTTCCTTTCCCGGATCGACTATGAACGGAATTCTGGAGTAAAATTTGGTTTTCACTTTATTGGCTTATCGCATCCCGTTTGGGCTAAAAATAATGCCGGGAAGAGGTTTTATAATTTTTTGAATTTTTTTACTTTTTTTTTCGGAATTTTCTTCCCTAGACGAGTATGAACGGAATTCTGGAGTAAAATTTTGTTTTCACTTTTTTGGTTTATCTCATCCTGTTTGGGCTAAAAATAATGCCGGGAAGAGGTTTTATAATTTTTTCAATTTTTTTATAATTTTTTTCGGATTTTCTTGCCCGGGTCGAATATGATCGGAATTCTGGAGTAAAATTTTGTTTTCACTTTTTTTGGCTTATCTCGTCCTGTATGGGCTAAAAATAATGCCGGGAAGAGGTTTTATAATTTTTTGAATTTTTTTAATATTTTTTTCGGAATTTTCTTTCCCGGGTCTAGTATGAATGGAATTCTGGAGTAAAATTTTCTTTTCACTTTTTTGGTTTATCTCAACCAGTTTGGGCTAAAAATAATGCCGGGAAGAGGTTTTATAATTTTTTCAATTTTTTTACTATTTTTTTCGGAATTTTCTTTCCCGAGTCGAGTATGAACGGAATTCTGGAGTAAAATTTTGTTTTCACTTTTTTGGTTTATCTCATCCCGTTTGGGCTAAAAATAATGCCGGGAAGAGGTTTTATAGTATTTTGAATTTTTTTACTATTTTTTTCTGAATTTTCTTTCTCGGATCGACTATGAACGGAATTCTGGAGTAAAATTTTGTTTTCACTTTATTGGCGTATCGCATCCCGTTTGGGCTAAAAATAATGCCGGGAAGAGGTTTTATAATTTTTGAATTTTTTTACTTTTTTTTTCGGAATTTTCTTTCCCGAGTCGAGTATGAACGGAATTCTGGAGTAAAATTTTGTTTTCACTTTTTTGGTTTATCTCATCCCGTTTGGGCTAAAAATAATGCCGGGAAGAGGTTTTATAGTTTTTTGAATTTTTTTACTATTTTTTTCTGAATTTTCTTGCCCAGGTCGACTATGAACGGAATTCTGGAGTAAAATTTTGTTTTCACTTTTTTGGTTTATCTCATCCAGTTTGGGCTAAGAATAATGCCGGGAAGAGGTTTTATAATTTTTTGAATTTTTTTACTTTTTTTTTTTCGGAATTTTCTTTCCCGAGTCGAGTATGAACGGAATTCTGGAGTAAATTTTGTTTTCACTTTTTTGGTTTATCTCATCCCGTTTGGGCTAAAAATAATGCCGGGAAGAGGTTTTATAGTTTTTGAATTTTTTTACTATTTTTTTCTGAATTTTCTTGCCCGGGTCGACTATGAAGGGAATTCTGGAGTAAAATTTTGTTTTCACTTTTTTGGCTTATCTCATCCCGTTTGGGCTAAAAATAATGCCGGGAAGAGGTTTTATAATTTTTTGAATTTTTTTACTTTTTTTTTTTCGGAATTTTCTTTCCCGAGTCGAGTATGAACGGAATTCTGGAGTAAAATTTTGTTTTCACTTTTTTGGTTTATCTCATCCCGTTTGGGCTAAAAATAATGCCGGGAAGAGGTTTTATAGTTTTTTGAATTTTTTTTCTATTTTTTTCTGATTTTCTTGCCCGGGTCGACTATGAACGTAATTCTGGAGTAAAATTTTCTTTTCACTTTTTTGGTTTATCTCATCCCGTTTGGGCTAAAAATAATGCCGGGAATAGGTTTTATAATTTTTTGAATTTTTTTACTTTTTTTTTTCGGAATTTTCTTTCCCGAGTCGAGTATGAACGGAATTCTGGAGTAAAATTTTGTTTTCACTTTTTTGGTTTATCTCATCCGTTTGGGCTAAAAATAATGCCAGGAAGAGGTTTTATAGTTTTTTTAATTTTTTTACTATTTTTTTCTGAATTTTCTTGCCCGGGTAGACTATGAACGGAGTTCTGGAGTAAAATTTTGTTTTCACTTTTTTGGTTTATCTCATCCAGTTTGGGCTAAAAATAATGCCGGGAAGAGGTTTTATAATTTTTTCAATTTTTTTACTATTTTTTTCGGAATTTTCTTGCCCGGGTCGAATATGAACGGAATTCTGGAGTAAAATTTTGTTTTCACTTTTTTGGCATATCTCGTCCCGTTTGGGAAAAAAGTAATGCCCGGATGAGGTTTTATAGTTTTTTGAATTTTTTACTATTTTTTTTGAATTTTCTTTCCCGGATCGTCTATGAACGGAATTCTGGAGTAAAATTTTGGTTTCACTTTATTGGCTTCTCGCATCCCGTTTGTGCTAAAAATAATGCCGGGAAGAGGTTTTATAGTTTTTTGAATTTTTTTACTTTTTTTTTTCGAAATTTTCTTTTCCGAGTCGAGTATGAACGGAATTCTGGAGTAAAATTTTGTTTTCACTTTTTCAGCCTTTCTCGTCCCGTTTTGGCTAAAAATTATGCCGGGAAGAGGTTTTATTATTTTTTGAATATCTTTACTATTTTTTTCGGAATTTTCTTGCCCGGGTCGAGTATGAACGGAATTCTGGAGTAAAATTTTGTTTCCAGTTTTTCGGCATTCCACGTCCCGTTTGGGCTGAAAATTATGGAGTAAAATTTTGTTTTCACTTTTTTGGCTTATCTCATCCCGTTTGGGCTAAAAATAATGCCGGAAAGAGATTTTATAATTTTTTGAATTTTTTTACTATTTTTTTCGGAAATTCTTTCCCGGATCGAGTATGAACGGAATTCTGGAGTAAAATTTTGTTTTCACCTTTTGGGTTATCTCATCCCGTTTGGGCTAGAAATAATGCCGGGAAGAGGTTTTTATAATTTTTTGAATTCTTTTACAATTTTTTTTCGGAATTTTCTTGCCCATGATGTGTATGAACGGAATTCTGGAGTAAATTTTTTTTTTTTTAACTTGTTTGGCCTATCTCCTCCCGTTTTGGTTAAAAATAATGCCGGGAAGAGGTTTTATAATTTTTTGAATTTTTTTTACTATTTTTTTCGGAGTTTTCTTTCCCGGTTCGAGTATGAACGGAATTCTGGAGTAAAATTTTCTTTTCAGTTTTTTGGTTTATCTCATCCAGTTTGGGCCAAAAATAATGCCGGGAAGAGGTTTTATAATTTTTTCAATTTTTTTACTATTTTTTTCGGAATTTCTTGCCCGGGTCGAATATGAACGGAATTCTGGAGTAAAATTTTTGTTTTCACTTTTTTGGCATATCTCGTCCCGTTTGGGAAAAAAATAATGCCGGGAAGAGGCTTTATAATTTTTTGAATTTTTTTACTATTTTTTTCGGAATTTTCTTTCCCGGATCGACTATAAACAGAATTCTGGAGTAAAATTTTGTTTTCACTTTATTGGCTTATCGCATCCCGTTTGGGCTAAAAATAATGCCGGGAAGAGGTTTTATAATTTTTTGAATTTTTTACTTTTTTTTTTCGGAATTTTCTTTCCCGAGTCGAGTATGAACGGAATTCTGGAGTAAAATTTTGTTTTCACTTTTTGGTTTATCTCATCCCGTTTGCGCTAAAAATAATGCAGAGAAGAGGTTTTATAGTTTTTTGAATTTTTTTACTATTTTTTTCTGAATTTCTTGCCGGGTCGACTATGAACGGAATTCTGGAGTAAAATTTTGTTTTCACTTTTTTGGTTTATCTCATCCCGTTTGGGCTAAAAATAATGCCGGAAAGAGATTTTATAATTTTTTGAATTTTTTTACTTTTTTTTTTTCGGAATTTTCTTTCCCGAGTCGAGTATGAACGGAATTCTGGAGTAAAATTTTGTTTTCACTTTTTTGGTTTATCTCATCCCGTTTGGGCTAAAAATAATGCCAGGAAGAGGTTTTATAGTTTTTTGAATTTTTTTACTATTTTTTTCTGAATTTTCTTGCTCGGGTAGACTATGAACGGAGTTCTGGAGTAAAATTTTGTTTTCACTTTTTGGCTTATCTCATCCCATTTGGGCTAAAAATAATGCCAGAAAGAGGTTTTATAATTTTTTGAATTTTTTTACTATTTTTTTCGGAATTTTCTTTCCCGGATCGAGTATGAACGGAATTCTGGAGTAAAATTTTGTTTTCACTTTTCTGGCTTATCTCATCCTGTATGGGCAAAAAATGATGCCGGGAAGAGGTTTTATAATTTTTTTGAATTTTTTTACTATTTTTTTCGGAATTTTCTTTCCCGGGTCGAGTATGAACGGAATTCTGGGGTAAAATTTTCTT
>CM070305.1:26019715-26128267 GCA_036321655.1 Quercus alba
TCGGAATTTTCTTGCCCATGATGAGTATGAACGGAATTCTGGAGTAAAATTTTTTTTTTTTCACTTTTTTGGCCTATCTCCTCCCGTTTTGGCTAAAAATAATGCCAGGAAAAGGTTTTATAATTTTTTGAATTTTTTTATTATTTTTTTCGGAATTTCTTGCCCGAGTCGAGTATGAACGGAATTCTGGAGTAAAATTTTGTTTCACCTTTTGGCTTATCTCATCCCGTTTGGGCTAGAAATAATGCGGGGAAGAGGTTTTTTAATTTTTTGAATTCTTTTACACTTTTTTTCGGAATTTTCTTGCCCATGATGAGTATGAACGGAATTCTGGAGTAAAATTTTTTTTTTTCACTTTTTTGGCCTAGCTCCTCCCGTTTTGGCTAAAAATAATGCCAGGAAAAGGTTTTATAATTTTTTGAATTTTTTTACTATTTTTTTCGGAATATTCTTGCCCAGGTCGAGTATGAACGGAATTCTGTAGTGAAATTTTGTTTTCACTTTTTCGGTCTATCTCATCCCGTTGGCCTAAAATAATAACGGGAAGAGGTTTTATTAATTTTTTGAATTTTTTACTATTTTTTCGGAATTTTCTTTCCTGGGTCGAGTATGAACGGAATTCTGGAGGTGAATTTTGTTTTCACTTTTTCGGCCTATCTGGTCTCGTTTTGGCTAAAAATAATGCCGGGAAGAGGTTTTATAATTTTTTTGAATTTTTTTACAATTTTTTTTCGGAATTTTCTTGCCCGGGTCGAGTATGAACGGAATTCTGGAGTATAATTTTGTTTTCACTTTTTCAGCCTTTCTCGTCCCGTTTTGGCTAAAAATTATGGCGGTAAGAGGTTTTATTATTTTTTGAATTTCTTTACTATTTTTTTCGGAATTTTCTTGCCCGGGTCGAGTATGAACGGAATTCTGTAGTGAAATTTTGTTTTCACTTTTTCGGTCTATCTCATCCCGTTTTGGCTTAAAATAATAACGGGAAGCGGTTTTATAATTTTTGAATTTTTTTACTATTTTTTTCGGAATTTTCTTTCCTGGGTCGAGTATGAACGGAATTCTGGAGTGAAATTTTGTTTTCACTTTTTCGGCCTATCTGGTCCCGTTTTGGCTAAAAATAATGCCGGGAAGAGGTTTTATAATTTTTTGAATTTTTTTACTATTTTTTTCGGAATTTTCTTTCCTGGTCGAGTATGAACGGAATTCTGAGTGAAATTTTGTTTTCACTTTTTCGGCCTATCTGGTCCCGTTTTGGCTAAAAATAATGCCGGGAAGAGGTTTTATAATTTTTTGAATTTTTTTACAATTTTTTTCGGAATTTTCATGCCCGGGTCGAGTATGAACGGAATTCTGGAGTATAATTTTGTTTTCTCTTTTTCAGCCTTTCTCGTCCCGATTTGGCTAAAAATTATGGCGGTAAGAGGTTTTATTATTTTTTGAATTTCTTTACTATTTTTTTCGGAATTTTTCTTGCCCGGGTCGAGTATGAACGGAATTCTGTAGTGAAATTTTGTTTTCACTTTTTCGGTCTATCTCATCCCGTTTTGGCTTAAAATAATAACGGGAAGCGGTTTTATAATTTTTGAATTTTTTTACTATTTTTTTCGGAATTTTCTTTCCTGGGTCGAGTATGAACGGAATTCTGGAGTGAAATTTTGTTTTCACTTTTTCGGCCTATCTGGTCCCGTTTTGGCTAAAAAATAATGCCGGGAAGAGGTTTTATAATTTTTTGAATTTTTTTACTATTTTTTTCGGAATTTTCTTTCCTGGGTCGGAGTATGAACGGAATTCTGGAGTAAAATTTTGTTTCCAGTTTTTCGGCCTATCTCATCCCGGTTGGACTAAAAATTATGTCGGGAAGAGGTTTTATAATTTTTTGAATTTTTTGGCTATTTTTTTCGGAATTTTCTTGCCCGGGTCGAGTATGAATGGAATTCTGGTGTAAAATTTTGTTTTCACTTTTTTGGCTTATCTCATCCCGTTTGGGCTAAAAATAATGCCGGGAAGAGGTTTTATAATTTTTTGAACTTTTTTTACTATTTTTTTTCGGAATTTTCTTTCCCGGATCGAGTATGAACGGAATTCTGGAGTAAAATTTTGTTTTCACCTTTTGGCTTATCTCATCCCGTTTGGGCTAGAAATAATGCCGGGAAGAGGTTTTATAATTTTTTGAATTTTTTTACTATTTTTTTCGGAATTTTCTTGCCATGATGAGTATGAACGGAATTCTGGAGTAAAATTTTTTTTTTTTTTCACTTTTTTGGCCTATCTCCTCCCGTTTTGGCTAAAAATAATGCCAGGAAAAGGTTTTATAATATTTTGAATTTTTTTACTATTTTTTTCGGAATTTTCTTGCCCGGGTCGAATATGAACGGAATTCTGGAGTAAAATTTTGTTTTCACTTTTTTTGCCTATCTCGTCCCGTTTTTGGCTAAAGATAATGCCGGGAAGAGGTTTTATAATTTTTTGAATTTTTGTACTATTTTTTCGGAATTTTCTTGCCCGGGTCGAGTATGAATGGAATTCTGGAGTAAAATTTTGTTTTCACTTTTTTGGCTTATCTTGTCCCGTTTGGGCTATAAATAATGCCGGAAGAGGTTCTACAATTTTTTGAATTTTTTTACTATTTTTTTCAGAATTTTCTTTCCCGAATCGAGTATGAATGGAATTATGGAGTAAAAATTTGTTCTCACTTTTTCGGCTTATCTCGTCCCGTTTGGGCTAAAAATAAGCCGGGAAGAGGTTTTATAATTTTTTGATTTTTTTTACTATTTTTTTCGGAACTTTCTTGCCCGGGTCGAGTATGAGTGGAATTCGGGACTAAAATTTTGTTTTCACTTTTTCGGCCTCTATGATCCCGTTTTGGCTAAAAATATTGCCGGTTGTCGGAAAGAGGTTTTATAATTTTTTGAATTTTTTTACTATTTTTTTCGGAATTTTCTTGCCCGGGTCGAGTATGAACGGAATTCGGGAGTAAAATTTTGTTTTCACTTTTTCGGCCTTTCTCTCCCGTTTTGGGTCAAAATAATGCCGGGAAGAGGTTTTATAATTTTTCGAATATTTTTACTATTTTTTTTTGAATTTTCTTGCACGGGTCGGGTATGAACGGTATTCTTGAGTAAAATTTTTGTTTTCAGTTTTTCGGCCTATCTCCTCCCGTTCTGGCTAAAAATAATGCCGGGAGGAGGTTTTATTATTATTTGAATTTTTTAGATATTTTTTTCGAATTTTCTTTCCCGGGTCGAGTATGAACGGAATTCTGGAGTAAAATTTTGTTTTCACTTTTTCGGTCTTTCTCATCCCGTTTTGGCTAAAAATAATGCGGGAAGAGATTTTATAATTTTTCGAATTTTTTTACTATTTTTTTCGGAATTTTCTTGCACGGGTCGAGTATGAACGGTACTCTTGAGTAAAATTTTGTTTTCAGTTTTTCGGCCTATCTCCTCCCGTTTTGGCTAAAAATAATGCCGGGGAGGAGAATTTATTATTATTTGAATTTTTTAGATATTTTTTTGGGAATTTTCTTTCCCGGGTCGAGCATGAACGGAATTCTAGAGTAAAATTTTGTTTTCATTTTTTTGGTTTATCTCATCCCGTTTGGGCTAAAAATAATGCCGGGAAGAGGTTCTATAATTTTTTGAATTTTTTTACTATTTTTTTCGGAATATTCTTTCCCGGATCGAGTATGAACGGAATTCTAGAGTAAAAATTTGTTTTCACTTTTTCAGCCTTTCTCGTCCGTTTTGGCTAAAAATTATGCCGGGAAGAGGTTTTATTATTTTTTGAATTTCTTTATTATTTTTTTCGGAATTTTCTTGCCCGTGTCGAGTATGAACGGAATTCTGGAGTAAAATTTTGTTTTCACTTTTTCAGCCTTTCTCGTCCCGTTTTGGCTAAAAATTATGCCGGGAGGAGGTTTTACTATTTTTTGAATTTCTTTACAATTTTTTTCGGAATTTTCTTGCCTGGGTCGAGTATGAACGGAATTCTGGAATAAAATTTTGTTTCCAGTTTTTCGGCCTATCACGTCCCGTTTGGGCTGAAAATTATGCCGGGAAGAGGTTTTATAATTTTTTGAATTTTTTTGCTATTTTTTTTCGGAATTTTCTTGCCCGGGTCGAGTATGAACGGAATTCTGGAGTAAAATTTTGTTTTCACTTTTTCAGCCTTTCTCGTCCCGTTTTGGCTAAAAATTATGCCGGGAGAGGTTTACTATTTTTTGAATTTCTTTACAATTTTTTTCGGAATTTTCTTGCCTGGGTCGAGTATGAACGGAATTCTGAGTAAAATTTTGTTTCCAGTTTTTCGGCCTATCACGTCCCGTTTGGGCTGAAAATTATGCCGGGAAGAGGTTTTATAATTTTTTTGAATTTTTTTGCTATTTTTTTTCGGAATTTCTTGCCCGGGTCGAGTATGAATGGAATTCTGGAGTAAAATTTTGTTTTCACTTTTCTGGCTTATCTCGTCCCGTTTGGGCTAAAAAATAATGCCGGGAAGAGGTTCTATAATTTTTTGAATTTTTTTACTATTTTTTTCAGAATTTTCTTTCCCGGATCGAGTATGAACGGAATTCTGGAGTAAAAATTTGTTTTCACTTTTTCGGCTTATCTAATCCCATTTGGGCTAACAATAAAGCCGGGAAGAGGTTTTATAATTTTTTGAATTTTTTACTATTTTTTTCAGAATTTTCTTTCCCGGATCGACTATGAACGGAATTCTGGAGTAAAATTTTGTTTCACTTTATTGGCTTATCGCATCCCGTTTGGGCTAAAAATAATGCCGGGAAGAGGTTTTATAATTTTTTGAATTTTTTTACTATTTTTTTTGGAATTTTCTTTCTCGGGTCGAGTATGAACGGAATTCTGGAGTAAAATTTTGTTTTCACTTTTTTGGTTTATGTCATCCAGTTTGGGCTAAAAATAATGCCGGGAAGAGGTTTTATAATTTTTTCAATTTTTCTTCTATTTTTTTCGGAATTTTCTTGCCCGGGGCGAATACGAACGGAATTCTGGAGTAAAATTTTGTTTTCACGTTTTTGGCTTATCTCGACCCGTTTGGGAAAAAAATAATGCCGAGAAGAGGTTTTATAATTTTTTGAATTTTTTTACTATTTTTTTTCGGAATTTCTTTCCCGGATCGACTATGAACGGAATTCTGGAGTAAAATTTTGTTTTCACTTTATTGGCTTATCCCATCCCGTTTGGGCTAAAAATATTGCCGGGAAGAGGATTTATAATTTTTTGAATTTTTTTACTTTATTTTTTCGAATTTTCTTTCCCGAGTCGAGTATGAACGGAATTCTGGACTAAAATTTTGTTTTCACTTTTTTGGCTTATCTCATCCTGTATGGGCTAAAAATAATGCCGGGAAGAGGTTTTATAATTTTTCAATTTTTTTACTATTTTTTTCGGAATTTCTTTCCCGGGTCGAGTATGAACGGAATTCTGGAGTAAAATTTTCTTTTCACTTTTTTGGTTTATCTCATCCCGTTTGGGCTAAAAATAATGCCGGGAAGAGGTTTTATAGTTTTTTGAATTTTTTTACTATTTTTTTCTGAATTTTCTTGCCCGGGTCGAGTATGAACGAATTCTGGAATAAATTTTGTTTTCCCTTTTTTGGCTTATCTCATCCTGTATGGGCTAAAAATAATGCCGGGAAGAGGTTTTATAATTTTTCAATTTTTTTACTATTTTTTTCGGAATTTTCTTTCCCGGGTCGAGTATGAACGGAATTCTGGAGTAAAATTTTCTTTTCACTTTTTTGGTTTATGTCATCCAGTTTGGGCTAAAAATAATGCCGGGAAAAGGTTTTATAATTTTTTCAATTTTTCAACTATTTTTTTCGGAATTTTCTTGCCCGGGTCGAATATGAACGGAATTCTGGAGTAAAATTTTGTTTTCACATTTTTGGCTTATCTCGTCCCGTTTGGGAAAAAAATAATGCCGGGAAGAGGTTTTATAATTTTTTGAATTTTTTTACTATTTTTTTCAGAATTTCTTTCCCGGATCGACTATGAACGGAATTCTGGAGTAAAATTTTGTTTTCACTTTATTGGCTTATCGCATCCCGTTTGGGCTAAAAATAATGCCGGAAGAGGTTTTATAATTTTTTGAATTTTTTTCCTTTTTTTTTCGAATTTTCTTTCCCTAGACGAGTATGAAACTTTTTTGGTTTATCTCATCCTGTTTGGGCTAAAAATAATGCCGGGAAGAGGTTTTATAATTTTTTCAATTTTTTTATAATTTTTTTCGGAATTTTCTTTCCCGGGTCGAATATGATCGGAATTCTGGAGTAAAATTTTGTTTTCACTTTTTTTGGCTTATCTCGTCCTGTATGGGCTAAAAATAATGCCGGGAAGAGGTTTTATAATTTTTTGAATTTTTTTACTATTTTTTTCGGAATTTTCTTTCCCGGGTCGAGTATGAATGGAATTCTGGAGTAAAATTTTCTTTTCACTTTTTTGGTTTATCTCAACCAGTTTGGGCTAAAAATAATGCCGGGAAGAGGTTTTATAATTTTTTCAATTTTTTTACTATTTTTTCGGAATTTTCTTGCCCGGGTCGAATATAAACGGAATTCTGGAGTAAAATTTAGTTTTCACGTTTTTGGCTTATCCCATCCCGTTTGGGAAAAAAATAATGCCGGGAAGAGGTTTTATAATTTTTTGAATTTTTTTACTATTTTTTTCGGAATTTTCTTTCCCGGATCGACTATGAACGGAATTCTGGAGTAAAATTTTGTTTTCACTTTATTGGCTTATCGCATCCCGTTTGGGCTAAAAATAATGCCGGGAAGAGGTTTTATAATTTTTTGAATTTTTTTACTTTTTTTTTTCGGAATTTTATTTCCCGAGTCAAGTATGAACGGAATTCTGGAGTAAAATTTTGTTTTCACTTTTTTGGTTTATCTCATCCCGTTTGGGCTAAAAATAATGCCGGGAAGAGGTTTTATAGTTTTTTGAATTTTTTTACTATTTTTTTCTGAATTTTCTTGCCCGGGTCGACTATGAACGGAATTCTGGAGTAAAATTTTGTTTTCACTTTTTTGCTTTATCTCATCCCGTTTGGGCTAAGAATAATGCCGGGAAGAGGTTTTATAATTTTTTGAATTTTTTTACTTTTTTTTTTTCGGAATTTTCTTTCCCGAGTCCAGTATGAACGGAATTCTGGAGTAAAATTTTGTTTTCACTTTTTTGGTTTATCTCATCCCGTTTGGGCTAAAAATAATGCCGGGAAGAGGTTTTATAGTTTTTTGAATTTTTTTACTATTTTTTTCTGAATTTTCTTGCCCGGGTCGACTATGAACGGAATTCTGGAGTAAAATTTTGTTTTCACTTTTTTGGTTTATCTCATCCCGTTTGGGCTAAAAATAATGCCGGGAAGAGGTTTTATAATTTTTTGACTTTTTTTACTTTTTTTTTTTCGGAATTTTCCTTCCCGAGTCGAGTATGAACGGAATTCTGGAGTAAAATTTTGTTTTCACTTTTTTGGTTTATGTCATCCCGTTTGGGCTAAAAATAATGCCGGGAAGCGGTTTTTTAGTTTTTTGAATTTTTTTACTATTTTTTTCTGAATTTCCTTGCCCGGGTCGACTATGAACGGAATTCTGGAGTAAAATTTTGTTTTCACTTTTTTGGTTTATCTCATCCCGTTTGAGCTAAAAATAATGCCGGGAATAGGTTTTATAATTTTTTGAATTTTTTTACTTTTTTTTTTTCGGAATTTTCTTTCCCGAGTCGAGTATGAACGGAATTCTGGAGTAAAATTTTGTTTTCACTTTTTTGGCTTATCGCGTCCCGTTTGGGAAAAAAATAATGCCAGGATGAGGTTTTATAAATTTTTTGAATTTTTTTACTATTTTTTTCGGAATTTTCTTTCCCGGATCGACTATGAACGGAATTCTGGAGTAAAATTTTGTTTTCACTTTATTGGCTTATCGCATCCCGTTTGTGCTAAAAATAATGCCGGGAAGAGGTTTTATAGTTTTTTGAATTTTTTTACTTTTTTTTTCGAAATTTTCTTTCCCGAGTCGAGTATGAACGGAATTCTGGAGTAAAATTTTGTTTTCACTTTTTCAGCCTTTCTCGTCCCGTTTTGGCTAAAAATTATGCCGGGAAGAGGTTTTATTATTTTTTGAATTTCTTTACTATTTTTTTCGGAATTTTCTTGCCTGGGTCGAGTATGAACGGAATTCTGGAGTAAAATATTGTTTCCCGTTTTTCGGCCTACCACGTCCCGTTTGGGCTGAAAATTATGGAGTAAAATTTTGTTTTCAGTTTTTTGGCTTATCTCATCCCGTTTGGGCTAAAAATAATGCCGGAAAGAGATTTTATAATTTTTTGAATTTTTTTACTATTTTTTTCAGAATTTTCTTTCCCGGATCGAGTATGAACGGAATTCTGGAGTAAAATTTTGTTTTCACTTTTTTGGCATATCTCGTCCCGTTTGGGAAAAAAATAATGCTGGGAAGAGGTTTTATAATTTTTTGAATATTTTTACTATTTTTTTCGGAATTTTCTTTCCCAGATCGACTATGAACGGAATTCTGGAGTAAAATTTTGTTTTCACTTTTTTGGCTTATCTCATCCTGTATGGGCTAAAAATAATGCCGGGAAGAGGTTTTATAATTTTTTGAATTTTTTTACTATTTTTTTCAGAATTTTCTTTCCCGGATCGACTATGAACGGAATTCTGGAGTAAAATTTTGTTTTCACTTTATTGGCTTATCGCATCCCGTTTGGGCTAAAAATAATGCCGGGAAGAGGTTTTATAATTTTTTGAATTTTTTTACTTTTTTTTTCGGAATTTTCTTTCCCTAGACGAGTATGAACGGAATTCTGGAGTAAAATTTTGTTTTCACTTTTTTGGTTTATCTCATCCTGTTTGGGCTAAAAATAATGCCGGGAAGAGGTTTTATAATTTTTTCAATTTTTTTATAATTTTTTTCGGAATTTTCTTGCCCGGGTCGAATATGATCGGAATTCTGGAGTAAAATTTTGTTTTCACTTTTTTTGGCTTATCTCGTCCTGTATGGGCTAAAAATAATGCCGGGAAGAGGTTTTATAATTTTTTGAATTTTTTTACTATTTTTTTCGGAATTTTCTTTCCCGGGTCGAGTATGAATGGAATTCTGGAGTAAAATTTTCTTTTCACTTTTTTGGTTTATCTCAACCAGTTTGGGCTAAAAATAATGCCGGGAAGAGGTTTTATAATTTTTCAATTTTTTTACTATTTTTTTCAGAATTTTCTTGCCCGGGTCGAATATAAACGGAATTCTGGAGTAAATTTTAGTTTTCACGTTTTTGGCTTATCCCATCCCGTTTAGGAAAAAAATAATGCCGGGAAGAGGTTTTATAATTTTTTGAATTTTTTTACTATTTTTTTCGGAATTTTCTTTCCCGGATCGACTATGAACGGAATTCTGGAGTAAAATTTTGTTTTCACTTTATTTGCTTATCGCATCCCGTTTGGGCTAAAAATAATGCCGGGAAGAGGTTTTATAATTTTTTGAATTTTTTTACTTTTTTTTTCGGAATTTTCTTTCCCGAGTCGAGTATGAACGGAATTCTGGAGTAAAATTTGGTTTTCACTTTTTTGGTTTATCTCATCCCGTTTGGGCTAAAAATAATGCCGGGAAGAGGTTTTATAGTTTTTTGAATTTTTTTACTATTTTTTTCTGAATTTTCTTGCCCGGGTCGACTATGAACGGAATTCTGGAGTAAAATTTTGTTTTCACTTTTTTGGTTTATCTCATCCCGTTTGGGCTAAGAACAATGCCGGGAAGAGGTTTTATAATTTTTAGAATTTTTTTACTTTTTTTTTTTCGGAATTTTCTTTCCCGAGTCCAGTATGAACGGAATTCTGGAGTAAAATTTTGTTTTCACTTTTTTGGTTTATCTCATCCCGTTTGGGCTAAAAATAATGCCGGGAAGAGGTTTTATAGTTTTTTGAATTTTTTTACTATTTTTTTCTGAATTTTCTTGCCCGGGTCGACTATGAACGGAATTCTGGAGTAAAATTTTGTTTTCACTTTTTTGGTTTATCTCATTCCGTTTGGGCTAAAAATAATGCCGGGAAGAGGTTTTATAATTTTTTGAAATTTTTTACTTTTTTTTTTTCGGAATTTTCCTTCCCGAGTCGAGTATGAACGGAATTCTGGAGTAAAATTTTGTTTTCACTTTTTTGGTTTATCTCATCCCGTTTGGGCTAAAAATAATGCCGGGAAGAGGTTTTATAGTTTTTTGAATTTTTTTACTATTTTTTTCTGAATTTCCTTGCCCGGGTCGACTATGAACGGAATTCTGGAGTAAAATTTTGTTTTCACTTTTTTGGTTTATCTCATCCCGTTTGAGCTAAAAATAATGCCGGGAATAGGTTTTATAATTTTTTGAATTTTTTTATTTTTTTTTTTCGGAATTTTCTTTCCCGAGTCGAGTATGAACGGAATTCTGGAGTAAAATTTTGTTTTCACTTTTTTGGTTTATCTCATCCAGTTTGGGCTAAAAATAATGCCGGGAAGAGGTTTTATAATTTTTACTATTTTTTTCGGAATTTTCTTGCCCGGGTCGAATATGAAGGGAATTCTGGAGTAAAATTTTGTTTTCACTTTTTTGGCATATCTCGTCCCGTTTGGGAAAAAAATAATGCCAGGATGAGGTTTTATAATTTTTTGAATTTTTTTACTATTTTTTTCGGAATTTTCTTTCCCGGATCGACTATGAACGGAATTCTGGAGTAAAATTTCGTTTTCACTTTATTGGCTTATCGCATCCCGTTTGTGCTAAAAATAATGCCGGGAAGAGGTTTTATAGTTTTTTGAATTTTTTTACTTTTTTTTTCGAAATTTTCTTTCCCGAGTCGAGTATGAACGGAATTCTGGAGTAAAATTTTGTTTTCACTTTTTCAGCCTTTCTCGTCCCCTTTTGGCTAAAAATTATGCCGGAAGAGGTTTTATTATTTTTTGAATTTCTTTACTATTTTTTTCGGAATTTTCTTGCCTGGGTCGAGTATGAACGGAATTCTGGAGTAAAATATTGTTTCCAGTTTTTCGGCCTACCACGTCCCGTTTGGGCTGAAAATTATGGAGTAAAATTTTGTTTTCAGTTTTTTGGCTTATCTCATCCCGTTTGGGCTAAAAATAATGCCGGAAAGAGATTTTATAATTTTTTGAATTTTTTTACTATTTTTTTCGGAATTTTCTTTCCCGGATCGAGTATGAACGGAATTCTGGAGTAAAATTTTGTTTTCACTTTTTTGGCATATCTCGTCCCGTTTGGGAAAAAAATAATGCTGGGAAGAGGTTTTATAATTTTTTGAATTTTTTTACTATTTTTTTCGGAATTTTCTTTCCCAGATCGACTATGAACGGAATTCTGGAGTAAAATTTTGTTTTCACTTTTTTGGCTTATCTCATCCTGTATGGGCTAAAAATAACGCCGGGAAGAGGTTTTATAATTTTTTGAATTTTTTTACTATTTTTTTCAGAATTTTCTTTCCCGGATCGACTATGAACGGAATTCTGGAGTAAAATTTTGTTTTCACTTTATTGGCTTATCGCATCCCGTTTGGGCTAAAAATAATGCCGGGAAGAGGTTTTATAATTTTTGAATTTTTTACTTTTTTTTTCGGAATTTTCTTTCCCTAGACGAGTATGAACGGAATTCTGGAGTAAAATTTTGTTTTCACTTTTTTGGTTTATCTCATCCTGTTTGGGCTAAAAATAATGCCGGGAAGAGGTTTTATAATTTTTTCAATTTTTTATAATTTTTTTCGGAATTTTCTTGCCCGGGTCGAATATGATCGGAATTCTGGAGTAAAATTTTGTTTTCACTTTTTTTGGCTTATCTCGTCCTGTATGGGCTAAAAATAATGCCGGGAAGAGGTTTTATAATTTTTTGAATTTTTTTACTATTTTTTTCGGAATTTTCTTTCCCGGGTCGAGTATGAATGGAATTCTGGAGTAAAATTTTCTTTTCACTTTTTTGGTTTATCTCAACCAGTTTGGCCTAAAAATAATGCCGGGAAGAGGTTTTATAATTTTTTCAATTTTTTTACTATTTTTTTCGGAATTTTTTTGCCCGGGTCGAATATAAACGGAATTCTGGAGTAAAATTTAGTTTTCACGTTTTTGGCTTATCCCATCCCGTTTGGGAAAAAAATAATGCCGGGAAGAGGTTTTATAATTTTTGAATTTTTTTACTATTTTTTTCGGAATTTTCTTTCCCGGATCGACTATGAACGGAATTCTGGAGTAAAATTTTGTTTTCACTTTATTGGCTTATCGCATCCCGTTTGGGCTAAAAATAATGCCGGGAAGAGGTTTTATAATTTTTTGAATTTTTTTACTTTTTTTTTTCGGAATTTTCTTTCCCGAGTCAAGTATGAACGGAATTCTGGAGTAAAATTTGGTTTTCACTTTTTTGGTTTATCTCATCCCGTTTGGGCTAAAAATAATGCCGGGAAGAGGTTTTATAGTTTTTTGAATTTTTTTACTATTTTTTTCTGAATTTTCTTGCCCGGGTCGACTATGAACGGAATTCTGGAGTAAAATTTTGTTTTCACTTTTTTGGTTTATCTCATCCCGTTTGGGCTAAGAATAATGCCGGGAAGAGGTTTTATAATTTTTAGAATTTTTTTACTTTTTTTTTTTCGGAATTTTCTTTCCCGAGTCCAGTATGAACGGAATTCTGGAGTAAAATTTTGTTTTCACTTTTTTGGTTTATCTCATCCCGTTTGGCTAAAAATAATGCCGGGAAGAGGTTTTATAGTTTTTTGAATTTTTTTACTATTTTTTTCTAAATTTTCTTGCCCGGGTCGACTATGAACGAAATTCTGGAGTAAAATTTTGTTTTCACTTTTTGGTTTATCTCATCCCGTTTGGGCTAAAAATAATGCCGGGAAGAGGTTTTATAATTTTTTGAAATTTTTTACTTTTTTTTTTTCGGAATTTTCCTTCCCGAGTCGAGTATGAACGGAATTCTGGAGTAAAATTTTGTTTTCACTTTTTTGGTTTATCTCATCCCGTTTGGGCTAAAAATAATGCCGGGAAGAGGTTTTATAGTTTTTTGAATTTTTTTTACTATTTTTTTCTGAATTTCCTTGCCCGGGTCGACTATGAACGGAATTCTGGAGTAAAATTTTGTTTTCACTTTTTTGGTTTATCTCATCCCGTTTGAGCTAAAAATAATGCCGGGAATAGGTTTTATAATTTTTTGAATTTTTTATTTTTTTTTTTCGGAATTTTCTTTCCCGAGTCGAGTATGAACGGAATTCTGGAGTAAAATTTTGTTTTCACTTTTTTGGTTTATCTCATCCAGTTTGGGCTAAAAATAATGCCGGGAAGAGGTTTTATAATTTTTACTATTTTTTTCGGAATTTTCTTGCCCGGGTCGAATATGAACGGAATTCTGGAGTAAAATTTTGTTTTCACTTTTTTGGCATATCTCGTCCCGTTTGGGAAAAAAATAATGCCAGGATGAGGTTTTATAATTTTTTGAATTTTTTTTACTATTTTTTTCGGAATTTTCTTTCCCGGATCGACTATGAACGGAATTCTGGAGTAAAATTTTGTTTTCACTTTATTGGCTTATCGCATCCCGTTTGTGCTAAAAATAATGCCGGGAAGAGGTTTTATAGTTTTTTGAATTTTTTTACTTTTTTTTTTCGAAATTTTCTTTCCCGAGTCGAGTATGAACGGAATTCTGGAGTAAAATTTTGTTTTCACTTTTTCAGCCTTTCTCGTCCCGTTTTGGCTAAAAATTATGCCGGGAAGAGGTTTTATTATTTTTTGAATTTCTTTACTATTTTTTTCGGAATTTTCTTGCCTGGGTCGAGTATGAACGGAATTCTGGAGTAAAATATTGTTTCCAGTTTTTCGGCCTACCACGTCCCGTTTGGGCTGAAAATTATGGAGTAAAATTTTGTTTTCACTTTTTTGGCTTATCTCATCCCGTTTGGGCTAAAAATAATGCCGGAAAGAGATTTTATAATTTTTTGAATTTTTTTACTATTTTTTTCGGAATTTTCTTTCCTGGATCGAGTATGAACGGAATTCTGGAGTAAAATTTTGTTTTCACTTTTTTGGCATATCTCGTCCCGTTTGGGAAAAAAATAATGCTGGGAAGAGGTTTTATAATTTTTGAATTTTTTTACTATTTTTTTCGGAATTTTCTTTCCCAGATCGACTATGAACGGAATTCTGGAGTAAATTTTGTTTTCACTTTTTTGGCTTATCCAATCCTGTATGGGCTAAAATAATGCCGGGAAGAGGTTTTATAATTTTTGAATTTTTTTACTACTTTTTTCAGAATTTTCTTTCCCGGATCGACTATGAACGGAATTCTGGAGTAAAATTTTGTTTTCACTTTATTGGCTTATCGCATCCCGTTTGGGCTAAAAATAATGCCGGGAAGAGGTTTTATAATTTTTTGAATTTTTTTACTTTTTTTTTCGGAATTTTCTTTCCCTAGACGAGTATGAACGGAATTCTGGAGTAAAATTTTGTTTTCACTTTTTTGGTTTATCTCATCCTGTTTGGGCTAAAAATAATGCCGGGAAGAGGTTTTATAATTTTTTCAATTTTTTTATAATTTTTTTCGGAATTTTCTTGCCCGGGTCGAATATGATCGGAATTCTGGAGTAAAATTTTGTTTTCACTTTTTTTGTCTTAGCTCGTCCTGTATGGGCTAAAAATAATGCCGGGAAGAGGTTTTATAATTTTTTGAATTTTTTTACTATTTTTTTCAGAATTTTCTTTCCCGGGTCGAGTATGAATGGAATTCTGGAGTAAAATTTTCTTTTCACTTTTTTGGTTTATCTCAACCAGTTTGGGCTAAAAATAATGCCGGGAAGAGGTTTTATAATTTTTTCAATTTTTTTACTATTTTTTTCGGAATTTTCTTGCCCGGGTCGAATATAAACGGAATTCTGGAGTAAAATTTAGTTTTCACGTTTTGGCTTATCCCATCCCGTTTGGGAAAAAAATAATGCCGGGAAGAGGTTTTATAATATTTTGAATTTTTTTACTATTTTTTTTCGGAATTTTCTTTCCCGGATCGACTATGAACGGAATTCTGGAGTAAAATTTTGTTTTCACTTTACTGGCTTATCGCATCCCGTTTGGGCTAAAAATAATGCCGGGAAGAGGTTTTATAATTTTTTCAATTTTTTTACTTTTTTTTTTCGGAATTTTCTTTCCCGAGTCAAGTATGAACGGAATTCTGGAGTAAAATTTTGTTTTCACTTTTTTGGTTTATCTCATCCCGTTTGGGCTAAAAATAATGCCGGGAAGAGGTTTTATAGTTTTTTGAATTTTTTTACTATTTTTTTCTGAATTTTCTTGCCCGAGTCGACTATGAACGGAATTCTGGAGTAAAATTTTGTTTTCACTTTTTTGCTTTATCTTATCCCGTTTGGGCTAAGAATAATGCCGGGAAGAGGTTTTATAATTTTTTGAATTTTTTTACTTTTTTTTTTTCGGAATTTTCTTTCCCGAGTCCAGTATGAACGGAATTTTGGAGTAAAATTTTGTCTTCACTTTTTTGGTTTATCTCATCCCGTTTGGGCTAAAAATAATGCCGGGAAGAGGTTTTATAGTTTTTTGAATTTTTTTACTATTTTTTTCTGAATTTTCTTGCCCGGGTCGACTATGAACGGAATTCTGGGGTAAAATTTTGTTTTCACTTTTTTGGTTTATCTCATCCCGTTTGGGCTAAAAATAATGCCGGGAAGAGGTTTTATAATTTTTTGAATTTTTTTACTTTTTTTTTTTCGGAATTTTCCTTCCCGAGTCGAGTATGAACGGAATTCTGGAGTAAAATTTTGTTTTCACTTTTTTGGTTTATCTCATCCCGTTTGGGCTAAAAATAATGCCGGGAAGAGGTTTTATAGTTTTTTGAATTTTTTTACTATTTTTTTCTGAATTTCCTTGCCCGGGTCGACTATGAACGGAATTCTGGAGTAAAATTTTGTTTTCACTTTTTTGGTTTATCTCATCCCGTTTGAGCTAAAAATAATGCCGGGAATAGGTTTTATAATTTTTTGAATTTTTTTACTTTTTTTTTTTCGGAATTTTCTTTCCCGAGTCGAGTATGAACGGAATTCTGGAGTAAAATTTTGTTTTCACTTTTTTGGTTTATCTCATCCAGTTTGGGCTAAAAATAATGCCGGGAAGAGGTTTTATAATTTTTTCAATTTTTTTACTATTTTTTTCGGAATTTTCTTGCCCGGGTCGAATATGAACGGAATTCTGGAGTAAAATTTTGTTTTCACTTTTTTGGCATATCTCGTCCCGTTTGGGAAAAAAATAATGCCAGGATGAGGTTTTATAATTTTTTGAATTTTTTTACTATTTTTTTCGGAATTTTCTTTCCCGGATCGACTATGAACGGAATTTTGGAGTAAAATTTTGTTTTCACTTTATTGGCTTATCGCATCCCGTTTGTGCTAAAAATAATGCCGGGAAGAGGTTTTATAATTTTTTCAATTTTTTTATAATTTTTTTCGGAATTTTCTTGCCCGGGTCGAATATGATCGGAATTCTGGAGTAAAATTTTGTTTTCACTTTTTTTGGCTTATCTCGTCTTGTATGGGCTAAAAATAATGCCGGGAAGAGGTTTTATAATTTTTTGAATTTTTTTACTATTTTTTTCGGAATTTTCTTTCCCGGGTCGAGTATGAATGGAATTCTGGAGTAAAATTTTCTTTTCACTTTTTTGGTTTATCTCAACCAGTTTGGGCTAAAAATAATGCCGGGAAGAGGTTTTATAATTTTTTCAATTTTTTTACTATTTTTTTCGGAATTTTCTTGCCCGGGTCGAATATAAACGGAATTCTGGAGTAAAATTTAGTTTTCACGTTTTTGGCTTATCCCATCCCGTTTGGGAAAAAAATAATGCCGGGAAGAGGTTTTATAATTTTTTGAATTTTTTTACTATTTTTTTCGGAATTTTCTTTCCCGGATCGACTATGAACGGAATTCTGGAGTAAAATTTTGTTTTCACTTTACTGGCTTATCGCATCCCGTTTGGGCTAAAAATAATGCCGGGAAGAGGTTTTATAATTTTTTGAATTTTTTTACTTTTTTTTTTCGGAATTTTCTTTCCCGAGTCCAGTATGAACGGAATTTTGGAGTAAAATTTTGTCTTCACTTTTTTGGTTTATCTCATCCCGTTTGGGCTAAAAATAATGCCGGGAAGAGGTTTTATAGTTTTTTGAATTTTTTTACTATTTTTTTCTGAATTTTCTTGCCCGGGTCGACTATGAACGGAATTCTGGGGTAAAATTTTGTTTTCACTTTTTTGGTTTATCTCATCCCGTTTGGGCTAAAAATAATGCCGGGAAGAGGTTTTATAATTTTTTGAATTTTTTTACTTTTTTTTTTTCGGAATTTTCCTTCCCGAGTCGAGTATGAACGGAATTCTGGAGTAAAATTTTGTTTTCACTTTTTTGGTTTATCTCATCCCGTTTGGGCTAAAAATAATGCCGGGAAGAGGTTTTATAGTTTTTTGAATTTTTTTACTATTTTTTTCTGAATTTCCTTGCCCGGGTCGACTATGAACGGAATTCTGGAGTAAAATTTTGTTTTCACTTTTTTGGTTTATCTCATCCCGTTTGAGCTAAAAATAATGCCGGGAATAGGTTTTATAATTTTTTGAATTTTTTTACTTTTTTTTTTTCGGAATTTTCTTTCCCGAGTCGAGTATGAACGGAATTCTGGAATAAAATTTTGTTTTCACTTTTTTGGTTTATCTCATCCAGTTTGGGCTAAAAATAATGCCGGGAAGAGGGTTTATAATTTTTTCAATTTTTTTACTATTTTTTTCGGAATTTTCTTGCCCGGGTCGAATATGAACGGAATTCTGGAGTAAAATTTTGTTTTCACTTTTTTGGCATATCTCGTCCCGTTTGGGAAAAAAATAATGCCAGGATGAGGTTTTATAATTTTTTGAATTTTTTTACTATTTTTTTCGGAATTTTCTTTCCCGGATCGATTATGAACGGAATTTTGGAGTAAAATTTTGTTTTCACTTTATTGGCTTATCGCATCCCGTTTGTGCTAAAAATAATGCCGGGAAGAGGTTTTATAGTTTTTTGAATTTTTTTACTTTTTTTTTTCGAAATTTTCTTTCCCGAGTCGAGTATGAACGGAATTCTGGAGTAAAATTTTGTTTTCACTTTTTCAGCCTTTCTCGTCCCGTTTTGGCTAAAAATTATGCCGGGAAGAGGTTTTTTTATTTTTTGAATTTCTTTACTATTTTTTTCGGAATTTTCTTGCCTGGGTCGAGTATGAACGGAATTCTGGAGTAAAATATTGTTTCCAGTTTTTCGGCCTACCACGTCCCGTTTGGGCTGAAAATTATGGAGTAAAATTTTGTTTTCACTTTTTTGGCTTATCTCATCCCGTTTGGGCTAAAAATAATGCCGGAAAGAGATTTTATAATTTTTTGAATTTTTTTACTATTTTTTTCGGAATTTTCTTTCCCGGATCGTGTATGAACGGAATTCTGGGGTAAAATTTTGTTTTCACTTTTTTGGCATATCTCGTCCCGTTTGGGAAAAAAATAATGCTGGGAAGAGGTTTTATAATTTTTTGAATTTTTTTACTATTTTTTTCGGAATTTTCTTTCCCAGATCGACTATGAACGGAATTCCGGAGTAAAATTTTGTTTTCACTTTTTTAGCTTATCTCATCCTGTATGGGCTAAAAATAATGCCTGGAAGAGGTTTTATAATTTTTTGAATTTTTTTACTATTTTTTTCGGAGTTTTCTTTCCCGGTTCGAGTATGAACGGAATTCTGGAGTAAAATTTTCTTTTCACTTTTTTGGTTTATCTCATCCAGTTTGGGCAAAAAATAATGCCGGGAAGAGGTTTTATAATTTTTTCAATTTTTTTACTATTTTTTTCGGAATTTTCTTGCCCGGGTCGAATATGAACGGAATTCTGGAGTAAAATTTTGTTTTCACTTTTTTGGCATATCTCGTCCCGTTTGGGAAAAAAATAATGCCGGGAAGAGGTTTTATAATTTTTTGAATTTTTTTACTATTTTTTTCGGAATTTTCTTTCTCGGATCGACTATAAACGGAATTCTGGAGTAAAATTTTGTTTTCACTTTATTGGCTTATCGCATCCCGTTTGTGCTAAAAATAATGCCGGGAAGAGGTTTTATAATTTTTTGAATTATTTTACTTTTTTTTTTCGGAATTTTCTTTCCCGAGTCCAGTATGAACGGAATTCTGGAGTAAAATTTTGTTTTCACTTTTTTGGTTTATCTCATCCCGTTTGCGCTAAAAATAATGCCGGGAAGAGGTTTTATAGTTTTTTGAATTTTTTTACTATTTTTTTCTGAATTTTCTTGCCCAGGTCGACTATGAACGGAATTCTGGAGTAAAATTTTGTTTTCACTTTTTTGGCTTATCTCATCCCGTTTGGGCTAAAAATAATGCCGGAAAGAGATTTTATAATTTTTTAAATTTTTTTACTATTTTTTTCGGAAATTTCTTTCCCGGATCGAGTATGAACGGAATTCTGGAGTAAAATTTTGTTTTCACTTTTTTGGCATATCTCGTCCCGTTTGGGAAAAAAATAATGCCGGGAAGAGGTTTTATAATTTTTTGAATTTTTTTACTATTTTTTTCGGAATTTTCTTTCCCGGATCGAATATGAACGGAATTCTGGAGGAAAATTTTGTTTTCACTTTATTGGCTTATCCCATCCCGTTTGGGCTAAAAATAATGCCGGGAAGAGGTTTTATAATTTTTTGAATTTTTTTACTTTTTTTTTTTCGGAATTTTCTTTCCCGAGTCGAGTATGAACGGAATTCTGGAGTAAAATTTTGTTTTCAATTTTTTGGTTTATCTCATCCCGTTTGGGCTAAAAATAATGCCGGGAAGAGGTTTTATAGTTTTTTGAATTTTTTTACTATTTTTTTCTGAATTTTCTTGCCCGGGTCGACTATGAACGGAATTCTGGAGTAAAATTTTGTTTTCACTTTTTTGGTTTATCTAATCCCGTTTGGGCTAAAAATAATGCCGGGAAGAGGTTTTATAATTTTTTGAATTTTTTTACTTTTTTTTTTCGAAATTTTCTTTCCCGAGTCGAGTATGAACGGAATTCTGGAGTAAAATTTTGTTTTCACTTTTTTGGTTTATCTCATCCCGTTTGGGCTAAAAATATTGCCGGGAAGAGGTTTTATAGTTTTTTGAATTTTTTTACTATTTTTTTCTGAATTTTCTTGCCCGGGTCGACTAGGAACGGAATTCTGGAGTAAAATTTTGTTTTGACTTTTTTGGCTTATCTCATCCCGTTTGGGCAACAAATAATGCCGGAAAGAGGTTTTATAATTTTTTGAATTCTTTTACTATTTTTTTCGGAATTTTCTTTCCCGGATCGAGTATGAACGGAATTCTGAAGTAAAATTTTGTTTTCACTTTTTTGGCTTATCTCATCCAGTTTGGGCTAAAAATAATGCCGGGAAGAGGTTTTACAATTTTTTCAATTTTTTTACTATTTTTTTCGGAATTTTCATGCCCGGGTCGAATATGAACGGAATTCTGGAGTAAAATTTTGTTTTCACTTTTTTGGCATATCTCGTCCCGTTTGGGAAAAAAATAATGCCGGGAAGAGGTTTTATAATTTTTTGAATTTTTTTACTATTTTTTTCGGAATTTTCTTTCTCGGATCGACAATAAACGAAATTCTGGAGTAAAATTTTGTTTTCACTTTATTGGCTTATCGCATCCCGTTTGGGCTAAAAATAATGCCGGGAAGAGGTTTTATAATTTTTTGAATTTTTTTACTTTTTTTTTTCGGAATTTTCTTTCCCGAGTCGAGTATGAACGGAATTCTGGAGTAAAATTTTGTTTTCACTTTTTTGGTTTATCTCATCCCGTTTGCGCTAAAAATAATGCCGGGAAGAGGTTTTATAGTTTTTTGAATTTTTTTACTATTTTTTTCTGAATTTTCTTGCCCAGGTCGACTATGCACGGAATTCTGGAGTAAAATTTTGTTTTCACTTTTTTGACTTATCTCATCCCGTTTGGGCAACAAATAATGCCGGAAAGAGGTTTTATAATTTTTTGAATTCTTTTACTATTTTTTTCGGAATTTTCTTTCCCGAATTGAGTATGAACGGAATTCTGGAGTAAAATTTTGTTTTCACTTTTTTGGCTTATCTCATCCAGTTTGGGCTAAAAATAATGCCGGGAAGAGGTTTTATACTTTTTTCAATTTTTTTACTATTTTTTTCGGAATTTTCTTGCCCGGGTCGAATATGAACGGAATTCTGGAGTAAAATTTTGTTTTCACTTTTTTGGCATATCTCGTCCCGTTTGGGAAAAAAATAATGCCGGGAAGAGGTTTTATAATTTTTTGAATTTTTTTACTATTTTTTTCGGAATTTTCTTTCCCGGATCGACTATAAACGGAATTCTGGAGTAAAATTTTGTTTTCACTTTATTGGCTTATCACATCCCGTTTGGGCTAAAAATAATGCCGGGAAGAGGTTTTATAATTTTTTGAATTTTTTTACTTTTTTTTTTCGGAATTTTCTTTCCCGAGTCGAGTATGAACGGAATTCTGGAGTAAAATTTTGTTTTCACTTTTTTGGTTTATCTCATCCCGTTTGCGCTAAAAATAATGCCGGGAAGAGGTTTTATAGTTTTTTGAATTTTTTTACTATTTTTTTCTGAATTTTCTTGCCCAGGTCGACTATGAACGGAATTCTGGAGTAAAATTTTGTTTTCACTTTTTTGACTTATCTCATCCCGTTTGGGCTAAAAATAATGCCGGAAAGAGATTTTATAATTTTTTAAATTTTTTTACTATTTTTTTCGGAAATTTCTTTCCCGGATCGAGTATGAACGGAATTCTGGAGTTAAATTTTGTTTTCACTTTTTTGGCATATCTCGTCCCGTTTGGGAAAAAAATAATGCCGGGAAGAGGTTTTATAATTTTTTGAATTTTTTTACTATTTTTTTCGGAATTTTCTTTCCCGGATCGAATATGAACGGAATTCTGGAGTAAAATTTTGTTTTCACTTTATTGGCTTATCCCATCCCGTTTGGGCTAAAAATAATGCCGGGAAGAGGTTTTATAATTTTTTGAATTTTTTTACTTTTTTTTTTTCGGAATTTTCTTTCCCGAGTCGAGTATGAACGGAATTCTGGAGTAAAATTTTGTTTTCACTTTTTTGATTTATCTCATCCCGTTTGGGCTAAAAATAATGCCGGGAAGAGGTTTTATAGTTTTTTGAATTTTTTTACTATTTTTTTCTGAATTTTCTTGCCCGGGTCGACTATGAACGGAATTCTGGAGTAAAATTTTGTTTTCACTTTTTTGGTTTATCTCATCCCGTTTGGGCTAAAAATAATGCCGGGAAGAGGTTTTATAATTTTTTCAATTTTTTTACTATTTTTTTCGGAATTTTCTTGCCCGGGTCGAATATGAACGGAATTCTGGAGTAAAATTTTGTTTTCACTTTTTTGGCATATCTCGTCCCGTTTGGGAAAAAAATAATGCCAGGAAGAGGTTTTATAATTTTTTGAATTTTTTTACTATTTTTTTCGGAATTTTCTTTCCCAGATCGACTATGAACGGAATTCTGGAGTAAAATTTTGTTTTCACTTTATTGGCTTATCGCATCCCGTTTGTGCTAAAAATAATGCCGGGAAGAGGTTTTATAGTTTTTTGAATTTTTTTACTTTTTTTTTTCGAAATTTTCTTTCCCGAGTCGAGTATGAACGGAATTCTGGAGTAAAATTTTGTTTTCACTTTTTTGGTTTATCTCATCCCGTTTGGGCAAAAAATAATGCCAGGAAGCGGTTTTACAGTTTTTTGAATTTTTTTACTATTTTTTTCTGAATTTTCTTGCCCGGGTCGACTATGAACGGAATTCAGGAGTAAAATTTTGTTTTCACTTTTTTGGCTTAGCTCATCCCGTTTGGGCTAAAAATAATGCCGGAAAGAGGTTTTATAATTTTTTGAATTTTTTTACTATTTTTTTCGGAATTTTCTTTCCCGGGTCGAGTATGAACGGAATTCTGGAGTAAAATTTTCTTTTCACTTTTTTGGTTTATCTCATCCAGTTTGGGCTAAAAATAATGCCGGGAAGAGGTTTTATAATTTTTTCAATTTTTTTACTATTTTTTTCGGAATTTTCTTGCCCGGGTCGAATATGAACAGAATTCTGGAGTAAAATTTTGTTTTCACTTTTTTGGCATATCTCGTCCCGTTTGGGAAAAAAATAATGCCAGGAAGAGGTTTTATAATTTTTTGAATTTTTTTACTATTTTTTTCGGTATTTTCTTTCCCAGATCGACTATGAACGGAATTCTGGAGTAAAATTTTGTTTTCACTTTATTGGCTTATCGCATCCCGTTTGTGCTAAAAATAATGCCGGGAAGAGGTTTTATAGTTTTTTGAATTTTTTTACTTTTTTTTTTCGAAATTTTCTTTCCCGAGTCGAGTATGAACGGAATTCTGGAGTAAAATTTTGTTTTCACTTTTCTGGTTTATCTCATCCCGTTTGGGCTAAAAATAATGCCGGGAAGAGGTTTTATAGTTTTTTGAATTTTTTTACTATTTTTTTCTGAATTTTCTTGCCCGGGTCGACTATGAACGGAATTCTGGAGTAAAATTTTGTTTTGACTTTTTTGGCTTATCTCATCCCGTTTGGGCAACAAATAATGCCGGAAAGAGGTTTTATAATTTTTTGAATTCTTTTACTATTTTTTTCGGAATTTTCTTTCCCGGATCGAGTATGAACGGAATTCTGGAGTAAAATTTTGTTTTCACTTTTTTGGCTTATCTCATCCAGTTTGGGCTAAAATAATGCCGGGAAGAGGTTTTATAATTTTTTCAATTTTTTTACTATTTTTTTCGGAATTTTCATGCCCGGGTCGAATATGAACGGAATTCTGGAGTAAAATTTTGTTTTCACTTTTTTGGCATATCTCGTCCCGTTTGGGAAAAAAATAATGCCGGGAAGAGGTTTTATAATTTTTTGAATTTTTTTACTATTTTTTTCGGAATTTTCTTTCCCGGATCGACAATAAACGGAATTCTGGAGTAAAATTTTGTTTTCACTTTATTGGCTTATCGCATCCCGTTTGGGCTAAAAATAATGCCGGGAAGAGGTTTTATAATTTTTTGAATTTTTTTACTTTTTTTTTTCGGAATTTTCTTTCCCGAGTCGAGTATGAACGGAATTCTGGAGTAAAATTTTGTTTTCACTTTTTTGGTTTATCTCATCCCGTTTGCGCTAAAAATAATGCCGGGAAGAGGTTTTATAGTTTTTTGAATTTTTTTACTATTTTTTTCTGAATTTTCTTGCCCAGGTCGACTATGAACGGAATTCTGGAGTAAAATTTTGTTTTCACTTTTTTGACTTATCTCATCCCGTATGGGCTAAAAATAATGCCGGAAAGAGATTTTATAATTTTTTAAATTTTATTACTATTTTTTTCGGAAATTTCTTTCCCGGATCGAGTATGAACGGAATTCTGGAGTAAAATTTTGTTTTCACTTTTTTGGCATATCTCGTCCCGTTTGGGAAAAAAATAATGCCAGGAAGAGGTTTTATAATTTTTTGAATTTTTTTACTATTTTTTTCGGAATTTTCTTTCCCGGATCGACAATAAACGGAATTCTGGAGTAAAATTTTGTTTTCACTTTATTGGCTTATCGCATCCCGTTTGGGCTAAAAATAATGCCGGGAAGAGGTTTTATAATTTTTTGAATTTTTTTACTTTTTTTTTTCGGAATTTTCTTTCCCGAGTCGAGTATGAACGGAATTCTGGAGTAAAATTTTGTTTTCACTTTTTTGGTTTATCTCATCCCGTTTGCGCTAAAAATAATGCCGGGAAGAGGTTTTATAGTTTTTTGAATTTTTTTACTATTTTTTTCTGAATTTTCTTGCCCAGGTCGACTATGAACGGAATTCTGGAGTAAAATTTTGTTTTCACTTTTTTGACTTATCTCATCCCGTATGGGCTAAAAATAATGCCGGAAAGAGATTTTATAATTTTTTAAATTTTATTACTATTTTTTTCGGAAATTTCTTTCCCGGATCGAGTATGAACGGAATTCTGGAGTAAAATTTTGTTTTCACTTTTTTGACTTATCTCATCCCGTATGGGCTAAAAATAATGCCGGAAAGAGATTTTATAATTTTTTAAATTTTATTACTATTTTTTTCGGAATTTTCTTTCCCAGATCGACTATGAACGGAATTCTGGAGTAAAATTTTGTTTTCACTTTATTGGCTTATCGCATCCCGTTTGTGCTAAAAATAATGCCGGGAAGAGGTTTTATAGTTTTTTGAATTTTTTTACTTTTTTTTTTCGAAATTTTCTTTCCCGAGTCGAGTATGAACGGAATTCTGGAGTAAAATTTTGTTTTCACTTTCTTGGTTTATCTCATCCCGTTTGGGCTAAAAATAATGCCAGGAAGAGGTTTTACAGTTTTTTGAATTTTTTTACTATTTTTTTCTGAATTTTCTTGCCCGGGTCGACTATGAACGGAATTCTGGAGTAAAATTTTGTTTTCACTTTTTCGGCTTAGCTCATCCCGTTCGGGCTAAAAATAATGCCAGAAAGAGGTTTTATAATTTTTTGAATTTTTTTACTATTTTTTTCGGAATTTTCTTTCCCGGGTCGAGTATGAACGGAATTCTGGAGTAAAATTTTCTTTTCACTTTTTTGGTTTATCTCATCCAGTTTGGGCTAAAAATAATGCCGGGAAGAGGTTTTATAATTTTTTCAATTTTTTTACTATTTTTTTCGGAATTTTCTTGCCCGGGTCGAATATGAACAGAATTCTGGAGTAAAATTTTGTTTTCACTTTTTTGGCATATCTCGTCCCGTTTGGGAAAAAAATAATGCCAGGAAGAGGTTTTATAATTTTTTGAATTTTTTTACTATTTTTTTCGGAATTTTCTTTCCCAGATCGAGTATGAATGGAATTCTAGAGTAAAATTTTGTTTTCACTTTATTGGCTTATCGCATCCCGTTTGTGCTAAAAATAATGCCGGGAAGAGGTTTTATAGTTTTTTGAATTTTTTTACTTTTTTTTTTCGAAATTTTCTTTCCCGAGTCGAGTATGAACGGAATTCTGGAGTAAAATTTTGTTTTCACTTTTTTGGTTTATCTCATCCCGTTTGGGCTAAAAATAATGCCGCGAAGAGGTTTTATAGTTTTTTGAATTTTTTTACTATTTTTTTCTGAATTTTCTTGCCCGGGTCGACTATGAACGGAATTCTGGAGTAAAATTTTGTTTTGAATTTTTTGGCTTATCTCATCCCGTTTGGGCAACAAATAATGCCGGAAAGAGGTTTTATAATTTTTTGAATTCTTTTACTATTTTTTTCGGAATTTTCTTTCCCGGATCGAGTATGAACGGAATTCTGGAGTAAAATTTTGTTTTCACTTTTTTGGCTTATCTCATCCAGTTTGGGCTAAAAATAATGCCGGGAAGAGGTTTTATAATTTTTTCAATTTTTTTACTATTTTTTTCGGAATTTTCTTGCCCGGGTCGAATATGAACGGAATTCTGGAGTAAAATTTTGTTTTCACATTTTTGGCATATCTCGTCCCGTTTGGGAAAAAAATAATGCCGGGAAGAGGTTTTATAATTTTTTGAATTTTTTTACTATTTTTTTCGGAATTTTCTTTCCCGGATCGACAATAAACGGAATTCTGGAGTAAAATTTTGTTTTCACTTTATTGGCTTATCGCATCCCGTTTGGGCTAAAAATAATGCCGGGAAGAGGTTTTATAATTTTTTGAATTTTTTTACTTTTTTTTTTCGGAATTTTCTTTCCCGAGTCGAGTATGAACGGAATTCTGGAGTAAAATTTTGTTTTCACTTTTTTGGTTTATCTCATCCCGTTTGCGCTAAAAATAATGCCGGGAAGAGGTTTTATAGTTTTTTGAATTTTTTTACTATTTTTTTCTGAATTTTCTTGCCCAGGTCGACTATGAACGGAATTCTGGGGTAAAATTTTGTTTTCACTTTTTTGACTTATCTCATCCCGTTTGGGCAACAAATAATGCCGGAAAGAGGTTTTATAATTTTTTGAATTCTTTTACTATTTTTTTCGGAATTTTCTTTCCCGGATCGAGTATGAACGGAATTCTGGAGTAAAATTTTGTTTTCACTTTTTTGGCTTATCTCATCCAGTTTGGGCTAAAAATAATGCCGGGAAGAGGTTTTATACTTTTTTCAATTTTTTTACTATTTTTTTCGGAATTTTCTTGCCCGGGTCGAATATGAACGGAATTCTGGAGTAAAATTTTGTTTTCACTTTTTTGGCATATCTCATCCCGTTTGGGAAAAAAATAATGCCGGGAAGAGGTTTTATAATTTTTTGAATTTTTTTACTATTTTTTTCGGAATTTTGTTTCCCGGATCGACTATAAACGGAATTCTGGAGTAAAATTTTGTTTTCACTTTATTGGCTTATCGCATCCCGTTGGGGCTAAAAATAATGCCGGGAAGAGGTTTTATAATTTTTTGAATTTTTTTACTTTTTTTTTTCGGAATTTTCTTTCCCGAGTCGAGTATGAACGGAATTCTGGAGTAAAATTTTGTTTTCACTTTTTTGGTTTATCTCATCCCGTTTCCGCTAAAAATAATGCCGGGAAGAGGTTTTATAGTTTTTTGAATTTTTTTACTATTTTTTTCTGAATTTTCTTGCCCAGGTCGACTATGAACGGAATTCTGGAGTAAAATTTTGTTTTCACTTTTTTGACTTATCTCATCCCGTTTGGGCTAAAAATAATGCCGGAAAGAGATTTTATAATTTTTTAAATTTTTTTACTATTTTTTTCGGAAATTTCTTTCCCGGATCGAGTATGAACGGAATTCTGGAGTAAAATTTTGTTTTCACTTTTTTGGCATATCTCGTCCCGTTTGGGAAAAAAATAATGCCGGGAAGAGGTTTTATAATTTTTTGAATTTTTTTACTATTTTTTTCGGAATTTTCTTTCCCGGATCGAATATGAACGGAATTCTGGAGTAAAATTTTGTTTTCACTTTATTGGCTTATCCCATCCCGTTTGGGCTAAAAATAATGCCGGGAAGAGGTTTTATAATTTTTTGAATTTTTTTACCTTTTTTTTTTCTGAATTTTCTTTCCCGAGTCGAGTATGAACGGAATTCTGGAGTAAAATTTTGTTTTCACTTTTTTGATTTATCTCATCCCGTTTGGGCTAAAAATAATGCCGGGAAGAGGTTTTATAGTTTTTTGAATTTTTTTACTATTTTTTTCTGAATTTTCTTGCTCGGGTCGACTATGAACGGAATTCTGGAGTAAAATTTTGTTTTCACTTTTTTGGTTTATCTCATCCCGTTTGGGCTAAAAATAATGCCGGGAAGAGGTTTTATAATTTTTTGAATTTTTTTACTTTTTTTTTTTCGGAATTTTCTTTCCCAAGTCGAGTATGAACGGAATTCTGGAGTAAAATTTTGTTTTCACTTTTTTGGTTTATCTCATCCCGTTTGGGCTAAAACTAATGCTGGGAAGAGGTTTTATAGTTTTTTGAATTTTTTTACTATTTTTTTCTGAATTTTCTTGCCCGGGTCGACTATGAACGGAATTCTGGAGTAAAATTTTGTTTTCACGTTTTTGGTTTATCTCATCCCGTTTGGGCTAAAAATAATGCCGGGAATAGGTTTTATAATTTTTTGAATTTTTTTACTTTATTTTTTTTCGGAATTTTCTTTCACGAGTCGAGTATGAACGGAATTCTGGAGTAAAATTTTGTTTTCACTTTTTTGGTTTATCTCATCCCGTTTGGGCTAAAAATAATGCCAGGAAGAGGTTTTACAGTTTTTTGAATTTTTTTACTATTTTTTTCTGAATTTTCTTGCCCGGGTCGACTATGAACGGAATTCTGGAGTAAAATTTTGTTTTCACTTTTTTGGCTTAGCTCACCCCGTTTGGGCTAAAAATAATGCCGGAAAGAGGTTTTGTAATTTTTTGAATTTTTTTACTATTTTTTTCGGAATTTTCTTTCCCGGGTCGAGTATGAACGGAATTCTGGAGTAAAATTTTCTTTTCACTTTTTTGGTTTATCTCATCCAGTTTGGGCTAAAAATAATGCCGGGAAGAGGTTTTATAATTTTTTCAAGTTTTTTACTATTTTTTTCGGAATTTTCTTACCCGGGTCGAATATGAACGGAATTCTGGAGTAAAATTTTGTTTTCACTTTTTTGGCATAGCTCGTTCCGTTTGGGAAAAAAATAATGCCAGGAAGAGGTTTTATAATTTTTTGAATTTTTTTACTATTTTTTTCGGAATTTTCTTTCCCAGATCGACTATGAACGGAATTCTGGAGTAAAATTTTGTTTTCACTTTTCTGGCTTATCTCATCCTGTATGGGCAAAAAATGATGCCGGGAAGAGGTTTTATAATTTTTTGAATTTTTTTACTATTTTTTTCGGAATTTTCTTTCCCGGGTCGAGTATGAACGAAATTCTGGGGTAAAATTTTCTTTTCACTTTTTTGGTTTATCTCATCCAGTTTGGGCTAAAAATAATGCCGGGAAGAGGTTTTATAATTTTTTCAATTTTTTTACTATTTTTTTCGGAATTTTCTTGCCCAGGTCGACTATGAGCGGAATTCTGGAGTAAAATTTTGTTTTCACTTTTTTGGCTTATCTCATCCCGTTTGGGCTAAAAATAATGCCGGAAAGAGATTTTATAATTTTTTGAATTTTTTTACTATTTTTTTCGGAAATTTCTTTCCCGGATCGAGTATGAACGGAATTCTGGAGTAAAATTTTGTTTTCACCTTTTGGGTTATCTCATCCCGTTTGGGCTAGAAATAATGCCGGGAAGAGGTTTTATAATTTTTTGAATTCTTTTACAATTTTTTTCGGAATTTTCTTGCCCATGATGTGTATGAACGGAATTCTGGAGTAAATTTTTTTTTTTTAACTTGTTTGGCCTATCTCCTCCCGTTTTGGTTAAAAATAATGCCAGGAAAAGGTTTTATAATATTTTGAATTTTTTTACTATCTTTTTCGGAATTTTCTTTCCTGGGTCGAGTATGAACGGAATTCTAGAGTGAAATTTTGTTTTCACTTTTTCGGCCTATCTGGTCCCGTTTTGGCTAAAAATAATGCCGGGAAGAGGTTTTATAATTTTTTGAATTTTTTTATTATTTTTTTCAGAATTTTCTTGCCCGGGTCGAGTATGAACGAAATTCTGGAGTAAAATTTTGTTTCACCTTTTGGCTTATCTCATCCCGTTTGGGCTAGAAATAATGCGGGGAAGAGGTTTTATAATTTTTTGAATTCTTTTACACTTTTTTTCGGAATTTTCTTGCCCATGATGAGTATGAACGGAATTCTGGAGTAAAATTTTTTTTTTTCACTTTTTTGGCCTAGCTCCTCCCGTTTTGGCTAAAAATAATGCCAGGAAAAGGTTTTATAATTTTTTGAATTTTTTTACTATTTTTTTTCGGAATATTCTTGCCCAGGTCGAGTATGAACGGAATTCTGTAGTGAAATTTTGTTTTCACTTTTTCGGTCTATCTCATCCTGTTGGGCTAAAAATAATAACGGGAAGAGGTTTTATAATTTTTTGAATTTTTTTACTATTTTTTTCGGAATTTTCTTTCCTGGGTCGAGTATGAACGGAATTCTGGAGTTAAATTTTGTTTTCACTTTTTCGGCCTATCTGGTCCCGTTTTGGCTAAAAATAATGCCGGGAAGAGGTTTTATAATTTTTTGAATTTTTTTACAATTTTTTTCGGAATTTTCTTGCCCGGGTCGAGTATGAACGGAATTCTGGAGTAAAATTTTGTTTTCACTTTTTCAGCCTTTCTCGTCCCGTTTTGGCTAAAAATTATGGCGGTAAGAGGTTTTATTATTTTTTGAATTTCTTTACTATTTTTTTCGGAATTTTCTTGCCCGGGTCGAGTATGAACGGAATTCTGTAGTGAAATTTTGTTTTCACTTTTTCGGTCTATCTCATCCCGTTTTGGCTTAAAATAATAACGGGAAGCGGTTTTATAATTTTTTGAATTTTTTTACTATTTTTTTCTTAATTTTCTTTCCTGGGTCGAGTATGAACGGAATTCTGGAGTGAAATTTTATTTTCACTTTTTCGGCCTATCTGGTCCCGTTTTGGCTAAAAATAATGCCGGGAAGAGGTTTTATAATTTTTTGAATTTTTTTACTATTTTTTTCGGAATTTTCTTTCCTGGGTCGAGTATGAACGGAATTCTGGAGTAAAATTTTGTTTCCAGTTTTTCGGCCTATCTCATCCCGGTTGGACTAAAAATTATGTCGGGAAGAGGTTTTATAATTTTTTGAATTTTTTGGCTATTTTTTTTCGGAATTTTCTTGCCCGGGTCGAGTATGAATGGAATTCTGGTGTAAAATTTTGTTTTCACTTTTTTGGCTTATCTCATCCCGTTTGGGCTAAAAATAATGCCGGGAAGAGGTTTTATAATTTTTTGAATTTTTTTACTATTTTTTTCGGAATTTTCTTTCCCGGATCGAGTATGAACGGAATTCTTGAGTAAAATTTTGTTTTCACCTTTTGGCTTATCTCATCCCGTTTGGGCTAGAAATAATGCCGGGAAGAGGTTTTATAATTTTTTGAATTTTTTTACTATTTTTTTCGGAATTTTCTTGCCCATAATGAGTATGAACGGAATTCTGGAGTAAATTTTTTTTTTTTCACTTTTTTGGCCTATCTCCTCCCGTTTTGGCTAAAAATAATGCCAGGAAAAGGTTTTATAATATTTTGAATTTTTTTACTATTTTTTTCGGAATTTTCTTGCCCGGGTCGAATATGAACGGAATTCTGGAGTAAAATTTTGTTTTCACTTTTTTTGCTTATCTCGTCCCGTTTTGGCTAAAGATAATGCCGGGAAGAGGTTTTATAATTTTTTGAATTTTTGTACTATTTTTTTCGGAATTTTCTTGCCCGGGTCGAGTATGAATGGAATTCTGGAGTAAAATTTTGTTTTCACTTTTTTGGCTTATCTCGTCCCGTTTGGGCTATAAATAATGCCGGGAAGAGGTTCTACAATTTTTTGAATTTTTTTACTATTTTTTTCGGAATTTTCTTTCCCGAATCGAGTATGAATGGAATTATGGAGTAAAAATTTGTTCTCACTTTTTCGGCTTATCTCATCCCGTTTGGGCTAAAAATAAGCCGGGAAGAGGTTTTATAATTTTTTGATTTTTTTTACTATTTTTTTCGGAACTTTCTTGCCCGGGTTGAGTATGAGTGGAATTCGGGACTAAAATTTTGTTTTCACTTTTTCGGCCTCTATGATCCCGTTTTGGCTAAAAATATTGCCGGTTGTCGGAAAGAGGTTTTATAATTTTTTGAATTTTTTTACTATTTTTTTCGGAATTTTCTTGCCCGGGTCGAGTATGAACGGAATTCTGGAGTAAAATTTTGTTTTCACTTTTTCGGCCTTTCTCATCCCGTTTTGGCTCAAAATAATGCCGGGAAGAGGTTTTATAATTTTTCGAATATTTTTACTATTTTTTTTTGGAATTTTCTTGCACGGGTCGGGTATGAACGGTATTATTGAGTAAAATTTTGTTTTCAGTTTTTCGGCCTATCTCCTCCCGTTCTGGCTAAAAATAATGCCGGGAGGAGGTTTTATTATTATTTGAATTTTTTAGATATTTTTTTCGGAATTTTCTTTCCCGGGTCGAGTATGAACGGAATTCTGGAGTAAAATTTTGTTTTCACTTTTTCGGTCTTTCTCTTCCCGTTTTGGCTAAAAATAATGCCGGGAAGAGATTTTATAATTTTTCGAATTTTTTTACTATTTTTTTCGGAATTTTCTTGCACGGGTCGAGTATGAACGGTACTCTTGAGTAAAATTTTGTTTTCAGTTTTTCGGCCTATCTCCTCCCGTTTTGGCTAAAAATAATGCCGGGAGGAGAATTTATTATTATTTGAATTTTTTAGATATTTTTTTCGGAATTTTCTTTCCCGGGTCGAGCATGAACGGAATTCTAGACTAAAATTTTGTTTTCATTTTTTTGGTTTATCTCATCCCGTTTGGGCTAAAAATAATGCCGGGAAGAGGTTCTATAATTTTTTGAATTTTTTTACTATTTTTTTCGGAATTTTCTTTCCCGGATCGAGTATGAACGGAATTCTAGAGTAAAAATTTGTTTTCACTTTTTCAGGCTTTCTCGTCCCGTTTTGGCTAAAAATTATGCCGGGAAGAGGTTTTATTATTTTTTGAATTTCTTTATTATTTTTTCCGGAATTTTCTTGCCCGTGTCGAGTATGAACGGAATTCTGGAGTAAAATTTTGTTTTCACTTTTTCAGCCTTTCTCGTCCCGTTTTGGCTAAAAATTATGCCGGGAGGAGGTTTTACTATTTTTTTGAATTTCTTTACTATTTTTTTCGGAATTTTCTTGCCTGGGTCGAGTATGAACGGAATTCTGGAGTAAAATTTTGTTTCCAGTTTTTCGGCCTATCACGTCCCGTTTGGGCTGAAAATTATGCCGGGAAGAGGTTTTATAATTTTTTGAATTTTTTTGCTATTTTTTTTCGGAATTTTCTTGCCCGGCTCGAGTATGAATGGAATTCTGGAGTAAAATTTTGTTTTCACTTTTCTGGCTTATCTCGTCCCGTTTGGGCTAAAAATAATGCCGGGAAGAGGTTCTATAATTTTTTGAATTTTTTTACAATTTTTTTCAGAATTTTCTTTCCCGGATCGAGTATGAACGGAATTCTGGAGTAAAAATTTGTTTTCACTTTTTCGGCTTATCTAATCCCATTTGGGCTAAAAATAAAGCCGGGAAGAGGTTTTATAATTTTTTGAATTTTTTTACTATTTTTTTCAGAATTTTCTTTCCCGGATCGACTATGAACGGAATTCTGGAGTAAAATTTTGTTTTCACTTTATTGGCTTATCGCATCCCGTTTGGGCTAAAAATAATGCCGGGAAGAGGTTTTATAATTTTTTGAATTTTTTTTACTATTTTTTTTGGAATTTTCTTTCTCGGGTCGAGTATGAACGGAATTCTGGAGTAAAATTTTGTTTTCACTTTTTTGGTTTATGTCATCCAGTTTGGGCTAAAAATAATGCCGGGAAGAGGTTTTATAATTTTTTCAATTTTTCTTCTATTTTTTTCGGAATTTTCTTGCCCGGGTCGAATATGAACGGAATTCTGGAGTAAAATTTTGTTTTCACGTTTTTGGATTATCTCGTCCCGTTTGGGAAAAAAATAATGCCGGGAAGAGGTTTTATAATTTTTTGAATTTTTTTACTATTTTTTTCGGAATTTTCTTTCCCGGATCGACTATGAACGGAATTCTGGAGTAAAATTTTGTTTTCACTTGATTGGCTTATTCCATCCCGCTTGGGCTAAAAATATTGCCGGGAAGAGGATTTATAATTTTTTGAATTTTTTTACTTTTTTTTTTTCGGAATTTTCTTTCCCGAGTCGAGTATGAACGGAATTCTGGAGTAAAATTTTGTTTTCACTTTTTTGGCTTATCTCATCCTGTATGGGCTAAAAATAATGCCGGGAAGAGGTTTTATAATTTTTCAATTTTTTTACTATTTTTTTCGGAATTTTCTTTCCCGGGTCGAGTATGAACGGAATTCTGGAGTAAAATTTTCTTTTCACTTTTTTGGTTTATCTCATCCCGTTTGGGCTAAAAATAATGCCGGGAAGAGGTTTTATAGTTTTTTGAATTTTTTTACTATTTTTTTCTGAATTTTCTTGCCCGGGTCGAGTATGAACGGAATTCTGGAATAAAATTTTATTTTCACTTTTTTGGCTTATCTCATCCTGTATGGGCTAAAAATAATGCCGGGAAGAGGTTTTATAATTTTTCAATTTTTTTACTATTTCTTTCGGAATTTTCTTTCCCGGGTCGAGTATGAACGGAATTCTGGAGTAAAATTTTCTTTTCACTTTTTTGGTTTATGTCATCCAGTTTGGGCTAAAAATAATGCCGGGAAAAGGTTTTATAATTTTTTCAATTTTTCAACTATTTTTTTCGGAATTTTCTTGCCCGGGTCGAATATGAACGGAATTCTGGAGTAAAATTTTGTTTTCACGTTTTTGGCTTATCTCGTCCCGTTTGGGAAAAAAATAATGCCGGGAAGAGGTTTTATAATTTTTTGAATTTTTTTACTATTTTTTTCAGAATTTTCTTTCCCGGATCGACTATGAACGGAATTCTGGAGTAAAATTTTGTTTTCACTTTATTGGCTTATCGCATCCCGTTTGGGCTAAAAATAATGCCGGGAAGAGGTTTTATAATTTTTTGAATTTTTTTTACTTTTTTTTTCGGAATTTTCTTTCCCTAGACGAGTATGAACGGAATTCTGGAGTAAAATTTTGTTTTCACTTTTTTGGTTTATCTCATCCTGTTTGGGCTAAAAATAATGCCGGGAAGAGGTTTTATAATTTTTTCAATTTTTTTATAATTTTTTTCGGGATTTTCTTGCCCGGGTCGAATATGATCGGAATTCTGGAGTAAAATTTTGTTTTCACTTTTTTTGGCTTATCTCGTCCTGTATGGGCTAAAAATAATGCCGGGAAGAGGTTTTATAATTTTTTGAATTTTTTTACTATTTTTTTCGGAATTTTCTTTCCCGGGTCGAGTATGAATGGAATTCTGGAGTAAAATTTTCTTTTCACTTTTTTGGTTTATCTCAACCAGTATGGGCTAAAAATAATGCCGGGAAGAGGTTTTATTATTTTTTCAATTTTTTTACTATTTTTTTCGGAATTTTCTTGCCCGGGTCGAATATAAACGGAATTCTGGAGTAAAATTTAGTTTTCACGTTTTTGGCTTATCCCATCCCGTTTGGGAAAAAAATAATGCCGGGAAGAGGTTTTATAATTTTTTGAATTTTTTTATTATTTTTTTCGGAATTTTCTTTCCCGGATCGACTATGAACGGAATTCTGGAGTAAAATTTTGTTTTCACTTTATTGGCTTATCGCATCCCGTTTGGGCTAAAAATAATGCCGGGAAGAGGTTTTATAATTTTTTGAATTTTTTTACTTTTTTTTTTCGGAATTTTCTTTCCCGAGTCAAGTATGAACGGAATTCTGGAGTAAAATTTTGTTTTCACTTTTTTGGTTTATCTCATTCCGTTTGGGCTAAAAATAATGTCGGGAAGAGGTTTTATAGTTTTTTGAATTTTTTTACTATTTTTTTCTGAATTTTCTTGCCCGGGTCGACTATGAACGGAATTCTGGAGTAAAATTTTGTTTTCACTTTTTTGCTTTATCTCATCCCGTTTGGGCTAAGAATAATGCCGGGAAGAGGTTTTATAATTTTTTGAATTTTTTTACTTTTTTTTTTTCGGAATTTTCTTTCCCGAGTCCAGTATGAACGGAATTCTGGAGTAAAATTTTGTTTTCACTTTTTTGGTTTATCTCATACCGTTTGGGCTAAAAATAATGCCGGGAAGAGGTTTTATAGTTTTTTGAATTTTTTTACTATTTTTTTCTGAATTTTCTTGCCCGGGTCGACTATGAACGGAATTCTGGAGTAAAATTTTGTTTTCACTTTTTTGGTTTATCTCATCCCGTTCGGGCTAAAAATAATGCCGGGAAGAGGTTTTATAATTTTTTGAATTTTTTTACTTTTTTTTTTTCGGAATTTTCCTTTCCGAGTCGAGTATGAACGGAATTCTGGAGTAAAATTTTGTTTTCACTTTTTTGGTTTATCTCATCCCGTTTGGGCTAAAAATAATGCCGGGAAGAGGTTTTATAGTTTTTTGAATTTTTTTACTATTTTTTTCTGAATTTCCTCGCCCGAGTCGACTATGAACGGAATTCTGGAGTAAAATTTTGTTTTCACTTTTTTGGTTTATCTCATCCCGTTTGAGCTAAAAATAATGCCGGGAATAGGTTTTATTATTTTTTGAATTTTTTTAATTTTTTTTTTTCGGAATTTTCTTTCCCGAGTCGAGTATGAACGGAATTCTGGAGTAAAATTTTGTTTTCACTTTTTTGGTTTATCTCATCCAGTTTGGGCTAAAAATAATGCCGGGAAGAGGTTTTATAATTTTTTCAATTTTTTTACTATTTTTTTCGGAATTTTCTTGCCCGGGTCGAATATGAACGGAATTCTAGAGTAAAATTTTGTTTTCACTTTTTTGGCATATCTCGTCCCGTTTGGGAAAAAAATAATGCCAGGATGAGGTTTTATAATTTTTTGAATTTTTTTACTATTTTTTTCGGAATTTTCTTTCCCGGATCGACTATGAACGGAATTCTGGAGTAAAATTTTGTTTTCACTTTATTGGCTTATCGCATCCCGTTTGTGCTAAAAATAATGCCGGGAAGAGGTTTTATAGTTTTTTGAATTTTTTTACTTTTTTTTTTCGAAATTTTCTTTCCTGAGTCGAGTATGAACGGAATTCTGGAGTAAAATTTTGTTTTTACTTTTTCAGCCTTTCTCGTCCCGTTTTGGCTAAAAATTATGCCGGGAAGAGGTTTTATTATTTTTTGAATTTCTTTACTATTTTTTTCGGAATTTTCTTGCCTGGGTCGAGTATGAACGGAATTCTGGAGTAAAATATTGTTTCCAGTTTTTTGGCTTATCTCATCCCGTTTGGGCTAAAAATAATGCCGAAAAGAGATTTTATAATTTTTTGAATTTTTTTACTATTTTTTTCGGAATTTTATTTCCCGGATCGAGTATGAACGGACTTCTGGAGTAAAATTTTGTTTTCACTTTTTTGGCATATCTCGTCCCGTTTGGGAAAAAAATAATGCTGGGAAGAGGTTTTATAATTTTTTGAATTTTTTTACTATTTTCTTCGGAATTTTCTTTCCCAGATCGACTATGAACGGAATTCTGGAGTAAAATTTTGTTTTCACTTTATTGGCTTATCTCATCCTGTATGGGCTAAAAATAATGCCGGGAAGAGGTTTTATAATTTTTTGAATTTTTTTACTATTTTTTTCAGAATTTTCTTTCCCGGATCGACTATGAACGGAATTCTGGAGTAAAATTTTGTTTTCACTTTATTGGCTTATCGCATCCCGTTTGGGCTAAAAATAATGCCGGGAAGAGGTTTTATAATTTTTTGAATTTTTTTACTTTTTTTTTTCGGAATTTTCTTTCCCTAGACGAGTATGAACGGAATTCTGGAGTAAAATTTTGTTTTCACTTTTTTGGTTTATCTCATCCTGTTTGGGCTAAAAATAATGCCGGGAAGAGGTTTTATAATTTTTTCAATTTTTTTATAATTTTTTTCGGAATTTTCTTGCCCGGGTCGAATATGATCGGAATTCTGGAGTAAAATTTTGTTTTCACTTTTTTTGGCTTATCTCGTCCTGTATGGGCTAAAAATAATGCCGGGAAGAGGTTTTATAATTTTTTGAATTTTTTTACTATTTTTTTCGGAATTTTCTTTCCCGGGTCGAGTATGAATGGAATTCTGGAGTAAAATTTTCTTTTCACTTTTTTGGTTTATCTCAACCAGTTTCGGCTAAAAATAATGCCGGGAAGAGGTTTTATAATTTTTTCAATTTTTTTACTATTTTTTTTCGGAATTTTCTTGTCCCGGGTCGAATATAAACGGAATTCTGGAGTAAAATTTAGTTTTCACGTTTTTGGCTTATCCATCCCGTTTGGGAAAAAAATAATGCCGGGAAGAGGTTTTATAATTTTTTGAATTTTTTAACTATTTTTTCGGAATTTTCTTTCCCGGATCGACTATGAACGGAATTCTGGAGTAAAATTTTGTTTTCACTTTATTGGCATATCTCGTCCCCGTTTGGGCTAAAAATAATGCCGGGAAGAGGTTTTATAATTTTTTTGAATTTTTTTACTATTTTTTTCGGAATTTTCTTTCCCGGATCGAATATGAACTGAATTCTGGAGGAAAATTTTGTTTTCACTTTATTGGCTTATCCCATCCCGTTTGGGCTAAAAATAATGCCGGAAGAGGTTTTATAATTTTTTGAATTTTTTTACTTTTTTTTTTTCGGAATTTTCTTTCCCGAGTCGAGTATGAACGGAATTCTGGAGTAAAATTTTGTTTTCACTTTTTTGGTTTATCTCATCCCGTTTGGGCTAAAAATAATGCCGGGAAGAGGTTTTAATAGTTTTTTGAATTTTTTTACTATTTTTTTCTGAATTTTCTTTCCCGGGTCGACTATGAACGGAATTCTGGAGTAAAATTTTGTTTTCACTTTTTTGGTTTATCTCATCCCGTTTGGGCTAAAAATAATGCCGGGAAGAGGTTTTATAATTTTCTGAATTTTTTTACTTTTTTTTTTTTCGGAATTTTCTTTCCCGAGTCGAGTATGAACGGAATTCTGGAGTAAAATTTTGTTTTCACTTTTTTGGTTTATCTCATCCCGTTTGGGCTAAAACTAATGCTGGGAAGAGGTTTTATAGTTTTTTGAATTTTTTTACTATTTTTTTCTGAATTTTCTTGCCCGGGTCGACTATGAACGAATTCTGGAGTAAAATTTTGTTTTCACGTTTTGGGTTTATTCATCCCGTTTGGGCTAAAAATAATGCCGGAATAGGTTTTATAATTTTTTGAATTTTTTTACTTTTTTTTTTCGGAATTTTCTTTCACGAGTCGAGTATGAACGGAATTCTGGAGTAAAATTTTGTTTTTCCTTTTCTCTTTGGTTTATCTCATCCCGTTTGGGCAAAAAATAATGCCAGGAAGAGGTTTTACAGTTTTTTGAATTTTTTTACTATTTTTTTCTGAATTTTCTTGCCCGGGTCGACTATGAACGGAATTCTGGAGTAAAATTTTGTTTTCACTTTTTTGGCTTAGCTCATCCCGTTTGGGCTAAAAATAATGCCGGAAAGAGGTTTTATAATTTTTGAATTTTTTTACTATTTTTTTCGGAATTTTCTTTCCCCGGGTCGAGTATGAACGGAATTCCGGAGTAAAATTTTCTTTTCAGTTTTTTGGTTTATCTCATCCAGTTTGGGCTAAAAATAATGCCGGGAAGAGGTTTTATAATTTTTTCAATTTTTTTACTATTCTTTCGGAATTTTCTTTCCCGGATCGAATATGAACGGAATTCTGGAGGAAAATTTTGTTTTCACTTTATTGGCTTATCCCATCCCGTTTGGGCTAAAAATAATGCCGGGAAGAGGTTTTATAATTTTTTGAATTTTTTTACTTTTTTTTTTTTGAATTTTCTTTCCCGAGTCGAGTATGAACGGAATTCTGGAGTACAATTTTGTTTTCACTTTTTTGGTTTATCTCATCCCGTTTGGCTAAAAATAATGCCGGGAAGAGGTTTTTATAGTTTTTTGAATTTTTTTACTATTTTTTTCTGAATTTTCTTGCCCGGGTCGACTATGAAACGGAATTCTGGAGTAAAATTTTGTTTTCACTTTTTTGGTTTATCTCATCCCGTTTGGGCTAAAAATAATGCCGGGAAGAGGTTTTATAATTTTTTGAATTTTTTTACTTTTTTTTTTTCGGAATTTTCTTTCCCGAGTCGAGCATGAACGGAATTCTGGAGTAAAATTTTGTTTTCACTTTTTTGGTTTATCTCATCCCGTTTGGGCTAAAACTAATGCTGGGAAGAGGTTTTATAGTTTTTTGAATTTTTTTACTATTTTTTTCTGAATTTTCTTGCCCGGGTCGACTATGAACGGAATTCTGGAGTAAAATTTTGTTTTCACTTTTTTGGTTTATCTCATCCCGTTTGGGCTAAAAATAATGCCGGGAATAGGTTTTATAATTTTTTGAATTTTTTTACTTTTTTTTTTTCGGAATTTTCTTTCACGAGTCGAGTATGAACGGAATTCTGGAGTAAAATTTTGATTTCACTTTTTTTGGTTTATCTCATCCCGTTTGGGCTAAAAATAATGCCAGGAAGAGGTTTTACAGTTTTTTGAATTTTTTTACTATTTTTTCTGAATTTTCTTGCCCGGGTCGACTATGAACGGAATTCTGGAGTAAAATTTTGTTTTCACTTTTTTGGCTTAGCTCATCCCGTTTGGGCTAAAAATAATGTCGGAAAGAGGTTTTATAATTTTTTGAATTTTTTTACTATTTTTTTCGGAATTTTCTTTCCCGGGTCGAGTATGAACGGAATTCTGGAGTAAAATTTTCTTTTCACTTTTTTGGTTTATCTTATCCAGTTTGGGCTAAAAATAATGCCGGGAAGAGGTTTTATAATTTTTTCAATTTTTTTACTATTTTTTTCGGAATTTTCTTGCCCGGGTCGAATATGAACGGAATTCTGGAGTAAAATTTTGTTTTCACTTTTTTTGGCATATCTCGTCCCGTTTGGGAAAAAATAATGCCAGGAAGAGGTTTTATAATTTTTTGAATTTTTTTTACTATTTTTTTCGGAATTTTCTTTCCCAGAACGACTATGAACGGAATTCTGGAGTAAAATTTTGTTTTCACTTTATTGGCTTATCGCATCCCGTTTGTGCTAAAAATAATGCCGGGAAGAGGTTTTATAGTTTTTTGATTTTTTTTACTTTTTTTTTTCGAAATTTTCTTTCCCGAGTCGAGTATGAACGGAATTCTGGAGTAAAATTTTGTTTTCACTTTTTTGGTTTATCTCATCCCGTTTGGGCTAAAATAATGCCGGGAAGAGGTTTTATAGTTTTTTGAATTTTTTTACTATTTTTTTCTGAATTTTCTTGCTCGGGTCGACTATGAACGGGAATTCTGGAGTAAAATTTTGTTTTGACTTTTTTGGCTTATCTCATCCCGTTTGGGCAACAAATAATGCCGGAAAGAGGTTTTATAATTTTTTGAATTCTTTTACTATTTTTTTCGGAATTTTCTTTCCCGGATCGAGTATGAACGGAATTCTGGAGTAAAATTTTGTTTTCACTTTTTTGGCTAATCTCATCCAGTTTGGGCTAAAAATAATGCCGGGAAGAGGTTTTATAATTTTTTCAATTTTTTTACTATTTTTTTCGGAATTTTATTGCCGGGTCGAATATGAACGGAATTCTGGAGTAAAATTTTGTTTTCACTTTTTTGGCATATCTCGTCCCGTTTGGGAAAAAAATAATGCCGGGAAGAGGTTTTATAATTTTTTGAATTTTTTTACTATTTTTTTCGGAATTTTCTTCCCGGATCGACTATAAACGGAATTCTGGAGTAAAATTTTGTTTTCACTTTATTGGCTTATCGCATCCCGTTTGGGCTAAAAATAATGAAAGGAAGAGGTTTTATAATTTTTTGAATTTTTTTAATTTTTTTTTTCGGAATTTTCTTTCCCGAGTCGAGTATGAACGGAATTCTGGAGTAAAAATTTTGTTTTCACTTTTTGGGTTTATCTCATCCCGTTTTGCGCTAAAATAATGCCGGGAAGAGGTTTTATAGTTTTTTGAATTTTTTTACTATTTTTTTCTGAATTTTCTTGCCAAGGTCGACTATGAACGGAATTCTGGAGTAAAATTTTGTTTTCACTTTTTTGGCTTATCTCATCCCGTTTGGCTAAAAATAATGCCGGAAAGAGATTTTATAATTTTTTAAATTTTTTTACTATTTTTTTCGGAAATTTCTTTCTCGGATCGAGTATGAACGGAATTCTGGAGTAAAATTTTGTTTTCACTTTTTTGGCATATCTCGTCCCGTTTGGGAAAAAAATAATGCCGGGAAGAGGTTTTATAATTTTTTGAATTTTTTTACTATTTTTTTCGGAATTTTCTTTCCCGGATCGAATATGAACGGAATTCTGGAGTAAAATTTTGTTTTCACTTTATTGGCTTATCCCATCCCGTTTGGGCTAAAAATAATGCCGGGAAGAGGTTTTATAATTTTTTGAATTTTTTTACTTTTTTTTTTTCGGAATTTTCTTTCCCGAGTCGAGTATGAACGGAATTCTGGAGTAAAATTTTGTTTTCACTTTTTTGGTTTATCTCATCCCGTTTGGGCTAAAAATAATGCCGGGAAGAGGTTTTATAGTTTTTTGAATTTTTTTACTATTTTTTTCTGAATTTTCTTGCCCGGGTCGACTATAAACGGAATTCTGGAGTAAAATTTTGTTTTCACTTTTTTGGTTTATCGGAGTTTGGGCTAAAAATAATGCCGGGAATAGGTTTTATAATTTTTTGAATTTTTTTCCTTTTTTTTTTTCGGAATTTTCTTTCACGAGTCGAGTATGAACGGAATTCTGGAGTAAAATTTTGTTTTCACTTTTTTGGTTTATCTCATCCCGTTTGGGCTAAAAATAATGCCAGGAAGAGGTTTTACAGTTTTTTGAATTTTTTTACTATTTTTTTCTGAATTTTCTTGTCCGGGTCGACTATGAACGGAATTCTGGAGTAAAATTTTGTTTTCACTTTTTTGGCTTAGCTCATCCCGTTTGGGCTAAAAATAATGCCGGAAAGAGGTTTTGTAATTTTTTGAATTTTTTTACTATTTTTTTCGGAATTTTCTTTCCCGGGTCGAGTATGAACGGAATTCTGGAGTAAAATTTTCTTTTCACTTTCTTGGTTTATCTCATCCAGTTTGGGCTAAAAATAATGCCGGGAAGAGGTTTTATAATTTTTTCAATTTTTTTACAATTTTTTTCGGAATTTTCTTGCCCGGGTCGAATATGAACGGAATTCTGGAGTAAAATTTTGTTTTCACTTTTTTGGCATATCTCGTCCGTTTGGGAAAAAAATAATGCCAGGAAGAGGTTTTATAATTTTTTGAATTTTTTTACTATTTTTTTCGGAATTTTCTTTCCCAGATCGACTATGAATGGAATTCTGGACTAAAATTTTGTTTTCACTTTATTGGCTTATCGCATCCCGTTTGTGCTAAAAATAATGCCGGGAAGAGGTTTTATAGTTTTTTGAATTTTTTTACTTTTTTTTTTCGAAATTTTCTTTCCCGAGTCGAGTATGAACGGAATTCTGGAGTAAAATTTTGTTTTCACTTTTTTGGTTTATCTCATCCCGTTTGGGCTAAAAATAATGCCGGGAAGAGGTTTTATAGTTTTTTGAATTTTTTTACTATTTTTTTCTTAATTTTCTTGCCCGGGTCGACTATGAACGGAATTCTGGAGTAAAATTTTGTTTTGACTTTTTTGGCTTATCTCATCCCGTTTGGGCAACAAATAATGCCGGAAAGAGGTTTTATAATTTTTTGAATTCGTTCACTATTTTTTTCGGAATATTCTTTCCCGGATCGAGTATGAACGGAATTCTGGAGTAAAATTTTGTTTTCACTTTTTTGGCTTATCTCATCCTGTATGGGATAAAAATAATGCCGGGAAGAGGTTTTATAATTTTTTGAATTTTTTTACTATTTTTTTCGGAATTTTCTTTCCCGGGTCGAGTATGAACGGAATTCTGGAGTAAAATTTTGTTTTCACTTTTTTGGTTTATCTCATCCAGTTTGGGCTAAAAATAATGCCGGGAAGAGGTTTTACAATTTTTTCAATTTTTTTACTATTTTTTTCGGAATTTTCTTGCCCGGGTCGACAATGAACGGAATTCTGGAGTAAAATTTTGTTTTCACGTTTTTGGCTTATCTCGTCCCGTTTGGGAAAAAAATAATGCCGGGAAGAGGTTTTACAATTTTTTTGAATTTTTTTACTATTTATTTCAGAATTTTCTTTCCCGGATCGACTATGAACGGAATTCTGGAGTAAAATTTTGTTTTCACTTTATTGGCTTATCGCATCCCGTTTGGGCTAAAAATAATGCCGGGAAGAGGTTTTATAATTTTTTGAATTTTTTTACTTTTTTTTTTCGGAATTTTCTTTCCCGAGTCGAGTATGAACGGAATTCTGGAGTAGAATTTTGTTTCCACTTTTTTGGTTTATCTCATCCCGTTTGGGCTAAAAATAATGCCGGGAAGAGGTTTTATAGTTTTTTGAATTTTTTTATTATTTTTTTCTGAATTTTCTTGCCCGGGTCGACTATGAACGGAATTCTAGAGAAAAATTTTGTTTTCACTTTTTTGGCTTATCTCAACTCGTTTGGGCTAAAAATAATGCCGGGAAGAGGTTTTATAGTTTTTTGAATTTTTTTATTATTTTTTTCTGAATTTTCTTGCCCGGGTCGACTATGAACGGAATTCTGGAGTAAAATTTTGTTTTCACTTTTTTGGTTTATCTCATCCCGTTTGGGCTAAAAATAATGCCGGGAAGAGGTTTTATAATTTTTTGAATTTTTTTATTTTTTTTTTTTCGGAATTTTCTTTCCCGGGTCGAATATGAACGGAATTCTAGAGTAAAATTTTGTTTTCACTTTTTTGGTTTATCTCATCCCGTTTGGGCTAAAAATAGTGCCGGGAAGAGGTTTTATAGTTTTCTGAATTTTTTTACTATTTATTTCTGAATTTTCTTGCCCGAGTCGACTATGAACGGAATTCTGGAGTAAAATTTTGTTTTCACTTTTTTGGCTTATCTCAACCCGTTTGGGCTAAAAATACTGCCGGAAAGAGGTTTTATAATTTTTTGAATTTTTTTACTATTTTTTTCGAAATTTTCTTTCCCGGATCGAGTATGAACGGAATTCTGGAGTAAAATTTTGTTTTCACTTTTCTGGCTTATCTCATCCTGTATGGGCTAAAAATGATGCCGGGAAGAGGTTTTATAATTTTTTGAATTTTTTTACTATTTTTTTCGGAATTTTCTTTCCCGGGTCGAGTATGAACGGAATTCTGGAGTAAAATTTTCTTTTCACTTTTTTGGTTTATCTCATCCAGTTTGGGCTGAAAATAATGCCGGGAAGAGGTTTTATTATTTTTTCAATTTTTTTACTATTTTTTTCGGAATTTTCTTGCCCGGGTCGACTATGAACGGAATTCTGGAGTAAAATTTTGTTTTGACTTTTTTGGCTTATCTCATCCCGTTTGGGCAACAAATAATGCCGGAAAGAGGTTTTATAATTTTTTGAATTCGTTCACTATTTTTTTCGGAATATTCTTTCCCGGATCGAGTATGAACGGAATTCTGGAGTAAAATTTTGTTTTCACTTTTTTGGCTTATCTCATCCTGTATGGGATAAAAATAATGCCGGGAAGAGGTTTTATAATTTTTTGAATTTTTTTACTATTTTTTTCGGAATTTTCTTCCCCGGGTCGAGTATGAACGGAATTCTGGAGTAAAATTTTCTTTTCACTTTTTTGGTTTATCTCATCCAGTTTGGGCTAAAAATAATGCCGGGAAGAGGTTTTACAATTTTTTCAATTTTTTTACTATTTTTTTCGGAATTTTCTTGCCCGGGTCGACAATGAACGGAATTCTGGAGTAAAATTTTGTTTTCACGTTTTTGGCTTATCTCGTCCCGTTTGGGAAAAAAATAATGCCGGGAAGAGGTTTTACAATTTTTTTGAATTTTTTTACTATTTATTTCAGAATTTTCTTTCCCGGATCGACTATGAACGGAATTCTGGAGTAAAATTTTGTTTTCACTTTATTGGCTTATCGCATCCCGTTTGGGCTAAAAATAATGCCGGGAAGAGGTTTTATAATTTTTTGAATTTTTTTACTTTTTTTTTTCGGAATTTTCTTTCCCGAGTCGAGTATGAACGGAATTCTGGAGTAGAATTTTGTTTCCACTTTTTTGGTTTATCTCATCCCGTTTGGGCTAAAAATAATGCCGGGAAGAGGTTTTATAGTTTTTTGAATTTTTTTATTATTTTTTTCTGAATTTTCTTGCCCGGGTCGACTATGAACGGAATTCTAGAGAAAAATTTTGTTTTCACTTTTTTGGCTTATCTCAACCCGTTTGGGCTAAAAATAATGCCGGGAAGAGGTTTTATAGTTTTTTGAATTTTTTTATTATTTTTTTCTGAATTTTCTTGCCCGGGTCGACTATGAACGGAATTCTGGAGTAAAATTTTGTTTTCACTTTTTTGGTTTATCTCATCCCGTTTGGGCTAAAAATAATGCCGGGAAGAGGTTTTATAATTTTTTGAATTTTTTTATTTTTTTTTTTTCGGAATTTTCTTTCCCGGGTCGAATATGAACGGAATTCTAGAGTAAAATTTTGTTTTCACTTTTTTGGTTTATCTCATCCCGTTTGGGCTAAAAATAGTGCCGGGAAGAGGTTTTATAGTTTTCTGAATTTTTTTACTATTTATTTCTGAATTTTCTTGCCCGAGTCGACTATGAACGGAATTCTGGAGTAAAATTTTGTTTTCACTTTTTTGGCTTATCTCAACCCGTTTGGGCTAAAAATACTGCCGGAAAGAGGTTTTATAATTTTTTGAATTTTTTTACTATTTTTTTCGGAATTTTCTTTCCCGGATCGAGTATGAACGGAATTCTGGAGTAAAATTTTGTTTTCACTTTTCTGGCTTATCTCATCCTGTATGGGCTAAAAATGATGCCGGGAAGAGGTTTTATAATTTTTTGAATTTTTTTACTATTTTTTTCGGAATTTTCTTTCCCGGGTCGAGTATGAACGGAATTCTGGAGTAAAATTTTCTTTTCACTTTTTTGGTTTATCTCATCCAGTTTGGGCTGAAAATAATGCCGGGAAGAGGTTTTATTATTTTTTCAATTTTTTTACTATTTTTTTCGGAATTTTCTTGCCCGGGTCGAATATGAACGGAATTCTGGAGTAAAATTTTGTTTTCACTTTTTTGGCATATCTCGTCCCGTTTGGGAAAAAAATAATGCCAGGAAGAGGTTTTATAATTTTTTGAATTTTTTTACTATTTTTTTCGGAATTTTCTTTCCCGGATCGAGTATGAACGGAATTCTGGAATAAAATTTTGTTTTCACTTTTTTGGTTTATCTCATCCCGTTTGGGCTAAAAATAATGCCGGGAAGAGGTTTTATAATTTTTTGAATTTTTTTACTTTTTTTTTTTCGGAATTTTCTTTCCCGGGTCGAATATGAACGGAATTCTAGAGTAAAATTTTGTTTTCACTTTTTTGGTTTATCTCATCCCGTTTGGGCTAAAAATAGTGCCGGGAAGAGGTTTTATAGTTTTCTGAATTTTTTTACTATTTATTTCTGAATTTTCTTGCCCGAGTCGACTATGAACGGAATTCTGGAGTAAAATTTTGTTATCACTTTTTTGGCTTATCTCAACCCGTTTGGGCTAAAAATACTGCCGGAAAGAGGTTTTATAATTTTTTGAATTTTTTTACTATTTTTTTCGGAATTTTCTTTCCCGGATCGAGTATGAACGGAATTCTGGAGTAAAATTTTGTTTTCACTTTTCTGGCTTATCTCATCCTGTATGGGCTAAAAATGATGCCGGGAAGAGGTTTTATAATTTTTTGAATTTTTTTACTATTTTTTTCGGAATTTTCTTTCCCGGGTCGAGTATGAACGGAATTCTGGAGTAAAATTTTCTTTTCACTTTTTTGGTTTATCTCATCCAGTTTGGGCTAAAAATAATGCCGGGAAGAGGTTTTATTATTTTTTCAATTTTTTTACTATTTTTTTCGGAATTTTCTTGCCCGGGTCGAATATGAACGGAATTCTGGAGTAAAATTTTGTTTTCACTTTTTTGGCATATCTCGTCCCGTTTGGGAAAAAAATAATGCCAGGAAGAGGTTTTATAATTTTTTGAATTTTTTTACTATTTTTTTCGGAATTTTCTTTCCCGGATCGAGTATGAACGGAATTCTGGAGTAAAATTTTGTTTTCACTTTATTGGCTTATCTCATCCCGTTTGGGCTAAAAATAATGCCGGGAAGAGGTTTTATAGTTTTTTGAATTTTTTTACTATTTTTTTCTGAATTTTGTTGCCCGGGTCGACTATGAACGGAATTCTGGAGTAAAATTTTGCTTTGACTTTTTTGGCTTATCTCATCCCGTTTGGGCAACAAATAATGCCGGAAAGAGGTTTTATAATTTTTTGAATTTTTTTACTATTTTTTTCGGAATTTTCTTTCCCGGATCGAGTATGAACGGAATTCTGGAGTAAAATTTTGTTTTCACTTTTTTGGCTTATCTCATCCTGTATGGGCTAAATATAATGCCGGGAAGATGGTTTATAATTTTTTAAATTTTTTTACTATTTTCTTCGGAATTTTCTTTCCCGGGTCGAGTATGAACGGAATTCTGGAGTAAAATTTTGTTTTCACTTTTTTGGTTTATCTCATCCAGTTTGGGCTAAAAATAATGCCGGGAAGTGGTTTTACAATTTTTTCAATTTTTTTACTATTTTTTTCGGAATTTTCTTGCCCGGGTCGACAATGAACGGAATTCTGGAGTAAAATTTTGTTTTCACGTTTTTGGCTTATCTCGTCCCGTTTGGGAAAAAAATAATGCCGGGAAGAGGTTTTATAATTTTTTTGAATTTTTTTACTATTTTTTTCAGAATTTTCTTTCCCGGATCGACTATGAACGGAATTCTGGAGTAAAATTTTGTTTTCACTTTATTGGCTTATCGCATCCCGTTTGGGCTAAAAATAATGCCGGGAAGAGGTTTTATAATTTTTTGAATTTTTTTACTTTTTTTTTTCGGAATTTTCTTTCCCGAGTCGAGTATGAACGGAATTCTGGAGTAAAATTTTGTTTCCACTTTTTTGGTTTATCTCATCCCGTTTGGACTAAAAATAATGCCGGGAAGAGGTTTTATAGTTTTTTGAATTTTTTTATTATTTTTTTCTGAATTTTCTTGCCCGGGTCGACTATGAACGGAATTCTGGAGTAAAATTTTGTTTTCACTTTTTTGGTTTATCTCATCCCGTTTGGGCTAAAAATAATGCCGGGAAGAGGTTTTATAATTTTTTGAATTTTTTTACTTTTTTTTTTTCGGAATTTTCTTTCCCGAGTCGAATATGAACGGAATTCTAGAGTAAAATTTTGTTTTCACTTTTTTGGTTTATCTCATCCCGTTTGGGCTAAAAATAGTGCCGGGAAGAGGTTTTATAGTTTTTTGAATTTTTTTACTATTTTTTTCTGAATTTTCTTGCCCGGGTCGACTATGAACGGAATTCTGGAGTAAAATTTTGTTTTCACGTTTTTGGCTTATCTCATCCCGTTTGGGCTAAAAATAATGCCGGAAAGAGATTTTATAATTTTTTGAATTTTTTTACTATTTTTTTCGGAATTTTCTTTCCCGGATCGAGTATGAACGGAATTCTGGAGTAAAATTTTGTTTTCACTTTTTTGGCGTATCTCGTCCCGTTTGGGAAAAAAATAATGCCGGGAAGAGGTTTTATAATTTTTTGAATTTTTTTACTATTTTTTTCGGAATTTTCTTTCCCGTATCGACTATGAACGGAATTCTGGAGTAAAATTTTGTTTTCACTTTATTGGATTATCCCATCCTGTTTGGGCTAAAAATAATGCCGGGAAGAGGTTTTATAGTTTTTTGAATTTTTTTATTATTTTTTTCTGAATTTTCTTGCCCGGGTCGACTATGAACGGAATTCTGGAGTAAAATTTTGTTTTCACTTTTTTGGTTTATCTCATCCCGTTTGGGCTAAAAATAATGCCGGGAAGAGGTTTTATAATTTTTTGAATTTTTTTACTTTTTTTTTTTCGGAATTTTCTTTCCCGAGTCGAATATGAACGGAATTCTAGAGTAAAATTTTGTGTTCACTTTTTTGATTTATCTCATCCCGTTTGGGCTAAAAATAGTGCCGGGAAGAGGTTTTATAGTTTTCTGAATTTGTTTACTATTTTTTTCTGAATTTTCTTGCCCGGGTCAACTATGAACGGAATTCTGGAGTAAAATTTTGTTTTCACTTTTTTGGCTTATCTCATCCCGTTTGGGCTAAAAATAATGCCGGAAAGAGATTTTATAATTTTTTGAATTTTTTTACTATTTTTTTCGGAATTTTCTTTCCAGTATCGACTATGAACGGAATTCTTGAGTAAAATTTTGTTTTCACTTTATTGTCTTATCCCATCCCGTTTGGGCTAAAAATAATGCCGGGAAGAGGTTTTATAGTTTTTTGAATTTTTTTACTATTTTTTTCTGAATTTTCTTGCCCGGGTCGACTATGAACGGAATTCTGGAGTAAAATTTTGTTTTCACTTTTTTGGTTTATCTCATCCAGTTTGGGCTAAAAATAATGCCGGGAAGAGGTTTTATAATTTTTTGAATTTTTTTACTTTTTTTTTCGAAATTTTCTTTCCCGAGTCGAGTATGAACGGAATTCTGGAGTAAAATTTTGTTTTCACTTTTTTGGTTTATCTCATCACGTTTGGGCTAAAAATAATGCCAGGAAGAGGTTTTATAGTTTTTCGAATTTTTTTACTATTTTTTTTTGAATTTTCTTGCCCGAGTCGACTATGAACGGAATTCTGGAGTAAAATTTTGTTTTCACTTTTTTGGCTTATCTCAACCCGTTTGGGCTAAAAATAATGCCGGAAAGAGGTTTTATAATTTTTTGAATTTTTTTACTATTTGTTTCGTAATTTTCTTTCCCGGATCGAGTATGAACGGAATTCTGGAGTAAAATTTTGTTTTCACTTTTCTGGCTTATCTCATCCTGTATGGGCTAAAAATGATGCCGGGAAGAGGTTTTATAATTTTTTGAATTTTTTTACTATTTTTTTCGGAATTTTCTTTCCCGGGTCGAGTATGAACGGAATTCTGGAGTAAAATTTTCTTTTCACTTTTTTGGTTTATCTCATCCAGTTTGGGCTGAAAATAATGCCGGGAAGAGGTTTTATAGTTTTTTGAATTTTTTTACTATTTTTTTCTTAATTTTCTTGCCCGGGTCGACTATGAACGGAATTCTGGAGTAAAATTTTGTTTTGACTTTTTTGGCTTATCTCATCCCGTTTGGGCAACAAATAATGCCGGAAAGAGGTTTTATAATTTTTTGAATTCGTTCACTATTTTTTTCGGAATATTCTTTCCCGGATCGAGTATGAACGGAATTCTGGAGTAAAATTTTGTTTTCACTTTTTTGGCTTATCTCATCCTGTTTGGGCTAAAAATAATGCCGGGAAGAGGTTTTATAGTTTTTTGAATTTTTTTACTATTTTTTTCGGAATATTCTTTCCCGTATCGAGTATGAACGGAATTCTGGAGTAAAATTTTCTTTTCACTTTTTTGGTTTATCTCATCCAGTTTGGGCTAAAAATAATGCCGGGAAGAGGTTTTATTATTTTTTCAATTTTTTTACTTTTTTTTTCGGAATTTTCTTGCCCGGGTCGAATATGAACGGAATTCTGGAGTAAAATTTTGTTTTCACTTTTTTGGCATATCTCGTCCCGTTTGGGAAAAAAATAATGCCGGGAAGAGGTTTTATAATTTTTTTGAATTTTTTTACTATTTTTTTCAGAATTTTCTTTCCCGGATCGACTATGAACGGAATTCTGGAGTAAAATTTTGTTTTCACTTTATTGGCTTATCCCATCCCGTTTGGGCTAAAAATAATGCCGGGAAGAGGTTTTATAGTTTTTTGAATTTTTTTACTATTTTTTTCTGAATTTTCTTGCCCGGGTCGACTATGAACGGAATTCTGGAGTAAAATTTTGTTTTCACTTTTTTGGTTTATCTCATCCCGTTTGGGCTAAAAATAATGCCGGGAAGAGGTTTTATAGTTTTTTGAATTTTTTTACTATTTTTTTCTGAATTTTCTTGCCCGGGTCGACTATGAACGGAATTCTGGAGTAAAATTTTGTTTTGACTTTTTGGGCTTATCTCATCCCGTTTGGGCAACAAATAATGCCGGAAAGAGGTTTTATAATTTTTTGAATTTTTTTACTATTTTTTTCGGAATTTTCTTTCCCGGATCGACTATGAACGGAATTCTGGAGTAAAATTTTGTTTTCACTTTATTGGCTTATCTCATCCTGTATGGGCTAAATATAATGCCGGGAAGATGGTTTATAATTTTTTGAATTTTTTTACTATTTTCTTCGGAATTTTCTTTCCCGGGTCGAGTATGAACGGAATTCTGGAGTAAAATTTTCTTTTCACTTTTTTGGTTTATCTCATCCAGTTTGGGCTAAAAATAATGCCGGGAAGAGGTTTTACAATTTTTTCAATTTTTTTACTATTTTTTTCGGAATTTTCTTGCCCGGGTCGACAACGAACGGAATTCTGGAGTAAAATTTTGTTTTCACGTTTTTGGCTTATCTCGTCCCGTTTGGGAAAAAAATAATGCCGGGAAGAGGTTTTATAATTTTTTGAATTTTTTTACTTTTTTTTTTTTCGGAATTTTCTTTCCCGAGTCGAATATGAACGGAATTCTAGAGTAAAATTTTGTTTTCACTTTTTTGGTTTATCTCATCCCGTTTGGGCTAAAAATAGTGCCGGGAAGAGGTTTTATAGTTTTCTGAATTTTTTTACTATTTTTTTCTGAATTTTCTTGCCCGGATCGACTATGAACGGAATTCTGGAGTAAAATCTTGTTTTCACTTTTTTGGCTTATCTCATCCCGTTTGGGCTAAAAATAATGCCAGAAAGAGATTTTATAATTTTTTGAATTTTTTTACTATTTTTTTAGGAATTTTCTTTCCCGGATCGAGTATGAACGGAATTCTGGAGTAAAATTTTGTTTTCACTTTTTTGGCATATCTCGTCCCGTTTGGGAAAAAAATAATGCCGGGAAGAGGTTTTATAATTTTTTGAATTTTTTTACTATTTTTTTCGGAATTTTCTTTCCCGTATCGACTATGAACGGAATTCTGGAGTAAAATTTTGTTTTCACTTTATTGGCTTAGCCCATCCCGTTTGGGCTATAAATAATGCCGGGAAGAGGTTTTATAGTTTTTTGAATTTTTTTACTATTTTTTTCTGAATTTTCTTGCCCGGGTCGACTATGAGCGGAATTCTGGAGTAAAATTTTGTTTTCACTTTTTTGGTTTATCTCAGCCAGTTTGGGCTAAAAATATTGCCGGGAAGAGGTTTTATAATTTTTTGAATTTTTTCACTTTTTTTTTTCGGAATTTTCTTTCCCGAGTCGAGTATGAACGGAATTCTGGAGTAAAATTTTGTTTTCACTTTTTTGGTTTATCTCATCCCGTTTGGGCTTAAAATAATGCCAGGAAGAGGTTTTATAGTTTTTCGAATTTTTTTACTATTTTTTTCTGAATTTTCTTGCCCGAGTCGACTATGAACGGAATTCTGGAGTAAAATTTTGTTTTCACTTTTTTGGCTTATCTCAACCTGTTTGGGCTAAAAATAATGCCGGAAAGAGGTTTTATAATTTTTTGAATTTTTTTACTTTTTTTTTCGGAATTTTCTTTCCCGGATCGAGTATGAACGGAATTCTGGAGTAAAATTTTGTTTTCACTTTTCTGGCTTATCTCATCCTGTATGGGCTAAAAATGATGCCGGGAAGAGGTTTTATAATTTTTTGAATTTTTTTACTATTTTTTTCGGAATTTTCTTTCCCGGGTCGAGTATGAACGGAATTTTGGAGTAAAATTTTCTTTTCACTTTTTTGGTTTTTCTCATCCAGTTTGGGCTAAAAATAATGCCGGGAAGAGGTTTTATAATTTTTTGAATTTTTTTACTATTTTTTTCAGAATTTTCTTTCCCGGATCGACTATGAACGGAATTCTGGAGTAAAATTTTGTTTTCACTTTATTGGCTTATCCCATCCCGTTTGGGCTAAAAATAATGCCGGGAAGAGGTTTTATAGTTTTTTGAATTTTTTTACTATTTTTTTCTGAATTTTCTTGCCCGGGTCGACTATGAACGGAATTCTGGAGTAAAATTTTGTTTTCACTTTTTTGGTTTATCTCATCCCGTTTGGGCTAAAAATAATGCCGGGAAGAGGTTTTATAGTTTTTTGAATTTTTTTACTATTTTTTTCTGAATTTTCTTGCCCGGGTCGACTATGAACGGAATTCTGGAGTAAAATTTTGTTTTGACTTTTTGGGCTTATCTCATCCCGTTTGGGCAACAAATAATGCCGGAAAGAGGTTTTATAATTTTTTGAATTTTTTTACTATTTTTTTCGGAATTTTCTTTCCCGGATCGACTATGAACGGAATTCTGGAGTAAAATTTTGTTTTCACTTTATTGGCTTATCTCATCCTGTATGGGCTAAATATAATGCCGGGAAGATGGTTTATAATTTTTTGAATTTTTTTACTATTTTCTTCGGAATTTTCTTTCCCGGGTCGAGTATGAACGGAATTCTGGAGTAAAATTTTCTTTTCACTTTTTTGGTTTATCTCATCCAGTTTGGGCTAAAAATAATGCCGGGAAGAGGTTTTACAATTTTTTCAATTTTTTTACTATTTTTTTCGGAATTTTCTTGCCCGGGTCGACAACGAACGGAATTCTGGAGTAAAATTTTGTTTTCACGTTTTTGGCTTATCTCGTCCCGTTTGGGAAAAAAATAATGCCGGGAAGAGGTTTTATAATTTTTTGAATTTTTTTACTTTTTTTTTTTTCGGAATTTTCTTTCCCGAGTCGAATATGAACGGAATTCTAGAGTAAAATTTTGTTTTCACTTTTTTGGTTTATCTCATCCCGTTTGGGCTAAAAATAGTGCCGGGAAGAGGTTTTATAGTTTTCTGAATTTTTTTACTATTTTTTTCTGAATTTTCTTGCCCGGATCGACTATGAACGGAATTCTGGAGTAAAATCTTGTTTTCACTTTTTTGGCTTATCTCATCCCGTTTGGGCTAAAAATAATGCCAGAAAGAGATTTTATAATTTTTTGAATTTTTTTACTATTTTTTTAGGAATTTTCTTTCCCGGATCGAGTATGAACGGAATTCTGGAGTAAAATTTTGTTTTCACTTTTTTGGCATATCTCGTCCCGTTTGGGAAAAAAATAATGCCGGGAAGAGGTTTTATAATTTTTTGAATTTTTTTACTATTTTTTTCGGAATTTTCTTTCCCGTATCGACTATGAACGGAATTCTGGAGTAAAATTTTGTTTTCACTTTATTGGCTTAGCCCATCCCGTTTGGGCTATAAATAATGCCGGGAAGAGGTTTTATAGTTTTTTGAATTTTTTTACTATTTTTTTCTGAATTTTCTTGCCCGGGTCGACTATGAGCGGAATTCTGGAGTAAAATTTTGTTTTCACTTTTTTGGTTTATCTCAGCCAGTTTGGGCTAAAAATATTGCCGGGAAGAGGTTTTATAATTTTTTGAATTTTTTCACTTTTTTTTTTCGGAATTTTCTTTCCCGAGTCGAGTATGAACGGAATTCTGGAGTAAAATTTTGTTTTCACTTTTTTGGTTTATCTCATCCCGTTTGGGCTTAAAATAATGCCAGGAAGAGGTTTTATAGTTTTTCGAATTTTTTTACTATTTTTTTCTGAATTTTCTTGCCCGAGTCGACTATGAACGGAATTCTGGAGTAAAATTTTGTTTTCACTTTTTTGGCTTATCTCAACCTGTTTGGGCTAAAAATAATGCCGGAAAGAGGTTTTATAATTTTTTGAATTTTTTTACTTTTTTTTTCGGAATTTTCTTTCCCGGATCGAGTATGAACGGAATTCTGGAGTAAAATTTTGTTTTCACTTTTCTGGCTTATCTCATCCTGTATGGGCTAAAAATGATGCCGGGAAGAGGTTTTATAATTTTTTGAATTTTTTTACTATTTTTTTCGGAATTTTCTTTCCCGGGTCGAGTATGAACGGAATTTTGGAGTAAAATTTTCTTTTCACTTTTTTGGTTTTTCTCATCCAGTTTGGGCTAAAAATAATGCCGGGAAGAGGTTTTATTATTTTTTCAATTTTTTTACTATTTTTTTCGGAATTTTCTTGCCCGGGTCGAATATGAACGGAATTCTGGAGTAAAATTTTGTTTTCACTTTTTTGGCATATCTCGTCCCGTTTGGGAAAAAAATAATGCCAGGAAGAGGTTTTATAATTTTTTGAATTTTTTTACTATTTTTTTCGGAATTTTCTTTCCCGGATCGACTATGAACGGAATTCTGGAGTAAAATTTTGTTTTCACTTTATTGGCTTATCCCATCCCGTTTGGGCTAGAAATAATGCCGGGAAGAGGTTTTATAGTTTTTTGAATTTTTTTACTATTTTTTTCCGAATTTTCTTGCCCGGGTCGACTATGAACGGAATTCTGGAGTAAAATTTTGTTTTCACTTTTTTGGTTTATCTCATCCAGTTTGGGCTAAAAATAATGCCGGGAAGAGGTTTTATAATTTTTTGAATTTTTATACTATTTTTTTCGGAATTTTCTTTCCCGGATCGAGCATGAACGGAATTCTGGAGTAAAATTTTGTTTTCACTTTTCTGGCTTATCTCATCCTGTATGGGCTAAAAATGATGCCGGGAAGAGGTTTTATAATTTTTTGAATTTTTTTACTATTTTTTTCGGAATTTTCTTTCCCGGATCGAATACGAACGGAATTCTGGAGTAGAATTTTCTTTTCACTTTTTTGGTTTATCTCATCCAGTTTGGGCTAAAAATAATGCCGGGAAGAGGTTTTATTATTTTTTCAATTTTTTTACTTTTTTTTTCGGAATTTTCTTGCCCGGGTCGAATATGAACGGAATTCTGGAGTAAAATTTTGTTTTCACTTTTTTGGCATATCTCGTCCCGTTTGGGAAAAAAATAATGCCGGGAAGAGGTTTTATAATTTTTTGAATTTTTTTACTATTTTTTTCATAATTTTCTTTCCCGGATCGACTATGAACGGAATTCTGGAGTAAAATTTTGTTTTCACTTTATTGGCTTATCCCATCCCGTTTGGGCTAAAAATAATGCCGGGAAGAGGTTTTATAGTTTTTTGAATTTTTTTACTATTTTTTTCTGAATTTTCTTGCCCGGGTCGACTATGAACGGAATTCTGGAGTAAAATTTTGTTTTCACTTTTTTGGTTTATCTCATCCCGTTTGGGCGAAAAATAATGCCGGGAAGAGGTTTTATAGTTTTTTGAATTTTTTTACTATTTTTTTCTGAATTTTCTTGCCCGGGTCGACTATGAACGGAATTCTGGAGTAAAATTTTGTTTTGACTTTTTTGGCTTATCTCATCCCGTTTGGGCAACAAATAATGCCGGAAAGAGGTTTTATAATTTTTTGAATTTTTTTACTATTTTTTTCGGAATTTTCTTTCCCGGATCGACTATGAACGGAATTCTGGAGTAAAATTTTGGTTTCACTTTATTGGCTTATCTCATCCTGTATGGGCTAAATATAATGCCGGGAAGATGGTTTATAATTTTTTGAATTTTTTTACTATTTTCTTCGGAATTTTGTTTCCCGGGTCGAGTATGAACGGAATTCTGGAGTAAAATTTTGTTTTCACTTTTTTGGTTTATCTCATCCAGTTTGGGCTAAAAATAATGCCGGGAAGAGGTTTTATAATTTTTTGAATTTTTTTACTTTTTTTTTCGAAATTTTCTTTCCCGAGTCGAGTATGAACGGAATTCTGGAGTAAAATTTTGTTTTCACTTTTTTGGTTTATCTCATCACGTTTGGGCTAAAAATAATGCCAGGAAGAGGTTTTATAGTTTTTCGAATTTTTTTACTATTTTTTTTTGAATTTTCTTGCCCGAGTCGACTATGAACGGAATTCTGGAGTAAAATTTTGTTTTCACTTTTTTGGCTTATCTCAACCCGTTTGGGCTAAAAATAATGCCGGAAAGAGGTTTTATAATTTTTTGAATTTTTTTACTATTTGTTTCGTAATTTTCTTTCCCGGATCGAGTATGAACGGAATTCTGGAGTAAAATTTTGTTTTCACTTTTCTGGCTTATCTCATCCTGTATGGGCTAAAAATGATGCCGGGAAGAGGTTTTATAATTTTTTGAATTTTTTTACTATTTTTTTCGGAATTTTCTTTCCCGGGTCGAGTATGAACGGAATTCTGGAGTAAAATTTTCTTTTCACTTTTTTGGTTTATCTCATCCAGTTTGGGCTGAAAATAATGCCGGGAAGAGGTTTTATAGTTTTTTGAATTTTTTTACTATTTTTTTCTTAATTTTCTTGCCCGGGTCGACTATGAACGGAATTCTGGAGTAAAATTTTGTTTTGACTTTTTTGGCTTATCTCATCCCGTTTGGGCAACAAATAATGCCGGAAAGAGGTTTTATAATTTTTTGAATTCGTTCACTATTTTTTTCGGAATATTCTTTCCCGGATCGAGTATGAACGGAATTCTGGAGTAAAATTTTGTTTTCACTTTTTTGGCTTATCTCATCCTGTTTGGGCTAAAAATAATGCCGGGAAGAGGTTTTATAGTTTTTTGAATTTTTTTACTATTTTTTTCGGAATATTCTTTCCCGGATCGAGTATGAACGGAATTCTGGAGTAAAATTTTCTTTTCACTTTTTTGGTTTATCTCATCCAGTTTGGGCTAAAAATAATGCCGGGAAGAGGTTTTATTATTTTTTCAATTTTTTTACTTTTTTTTTCGGAATTTTCTTGCCCGGGTCGAATATGAACGGAATTCTGGAGTAAAATTTTGTTTTCACTTTTTTGGCATATCTCGTCCCGTTTGGGAAAAAAATAATGCCGGGAAGAGGTTTTATAATTTTTTGAATTTTTTTACTATTTTTTTCAGAATTTTCTTTCCCGGATCGACTATGAACGGAATTCTGGAGTAAAATTTTGTTTTCACTTTATTGGCTTATCCCATCCCGTTTGGGCTAAAAATAATGCCGGGAAGAGGTTTTATAGTTTTTTGAATTTTTTTACTATTTTTTTCTGAATTTTCTTGCCCGGGTCGACTATGAACGGAATTCTGGAGTAAAATTTTGTTTTCACTTTTTTGGTTTATCTCATCCCGTTTGGGCTAAAAATAATGCCGGGAAGAGGTTTTATAGTTTTTTGAATTTTTTTACTATTTTTTTCTGAATTTTCTTGCCCGGGTCGACTATGAACGGAATTCTGGAGTAAAATTTTGTTTTGACTTTTTGGGCTTATCTCATCCCGTTTGGGCAACAAATAATGCCGGAAAGAGGTTTTATAATTTTTTGAATTTTTTTACTATTTTTTTCGGAATTTTCTTTCCCGGATCGACTATGAACGGAATTCTGGAGTAAAATTTTGTTTTCACTTTATTGGCTTATCTCATCCTGTATGGGCTAAATATAATGCCGGGAAGATGGTTTATAATTTTTTGAATTTTTTTACTATTTTCTTCGGAATTTTCTTTCCCGGGTCGAGTATGAACGGAATTCTGGAGTAAAATTTTCTTTTCACTTTTTTGGTTTATCTCATCCAGTTTGGGCTAAAAATAATGCCGGGAAGAGGTTTTACAATTTTTTCAATTTTTTTACTATTTTTTTCGGAATTTTCTTGCCCGGGTCGACAACGAACGGAATTCTGGAGTAAAATTTTGTTTTCACGTTTTTGGCTTATCTCGTCCCGTTTGGGAAAAAAATAATGCCGGGAAGAGGTTTTATAATTTTTTGAATTTTTTTACTTTTTTTTTTTTCGGAATTTTCTTTCCCGAGTCGAATATGAACGGAATTCTAGAGTAAAATTTTGTTTTCACTTTTTTGGTTTATCTCATCCCGTTTGGGCTAAAAATAGTGCCGGGAAGAGGTTTTATAGTTTTCTGAATTTTTTTACTATTTTTTTCTGAATTTTCTTGCCCGGATCGACTATGAACGGAATTCTGGAGTAAAATCTTGTTTTCACTTTTTTGGCTTATCTCATCCCGTTTGGGCTAAAAATAATGCCAGAAAGAGATTTTATAATTTTTTGAATTTTTTTACTATTTTTTTAGGAATTTTCTTTCCCGGATCGAGTATGAACGGAATTCTGGAGTAAAATTTTGTTTTCACTTTTTTGGCATATCTCGTCCCGTTTGGGAAAAAAATAATGCCGGGAAGAGGTTTTATAATTTTTTGAATTTTTTTACTATTTTTTTCGGAATTTTCTTTCCCGTATCGACTATGAACGGAATTCTGGAGTAAAATTTTGTTTTCACTTTATTGGCTTAGCCCATCCCGTTTGGGCTATAAATAATGCCGGGAAGAGGTTTTATAGTTTTTTGAATTTTTTTACTATTTTTTTCTGAATTTTCTTGCCCGGGTCGACTATGAGCGGAATTCTGGAGTAAAATTTTGTTTTCACTTTTTTGGTTTATCTCAGCCAGTTTGGGCTAAAAATATTGCCGGGAAGAGGTTTTATAATTTTTTGAATTTTTTCACTTTTTTTTTTCGGAATTTTCTTTCCCGAGTCGAGTATGAACGGAATTCTGGAGTAAAATTTTGTTTTCACTTTTTTGGTTTATCTCATCCCGTTTGGGCTTAAAATAATGCCAGGAAGAGGTTTTATAGTTTTTCGAATTTTTTTACTATTTTTTTCTGAATTTTCTTGCCCGAGTCGACTATGAACGGAATTCTGGAGTAAAATTTTGTTTTCACTTTTTTGGCTTATCTCAACCTGTTTGGGCTAAAAATAATGCCGGAAAGAGGTTTTATAATTTTTTGAATTTTTTTACTTTTTTTTTCGGAATTTTCTTTCCCGGATCGAGTATGAACGGAATTCTGGAGTAAAATTTTGTTTTCACTTTTCTGGCTTATCTCATCCTGTATGGGCTAAAAATGATGCCGGGAAGAGGTTTTATAATTTTTTGAATTTTTTTACTATTTTTTTCGGAATTTTCTTTCCCGGGTCGAGTATGAACGGAATTTTGGAGTAAAATTTTCTTTTCACTTTTTTGGTTTTTCTCATCCAGTTTGGGCTAAAAATAATGCCGGGAAGAGGTTTTATAATTTTTTGAATTTTTTTACTATTTTTTTCAGAATTTTCTTTCCCGGATCGACTATGAACGGAATTCTGGAGTAAAATTTTGTTTTCACTTTATTGGCTTATCCCATCCCGTTTGGGCTAAAAATAATGCCGGGAAGAGGTTTTATAGTTTTTTGAATTTTTTTACTATTTTTTTCTGAATTTTCTTGCCCGGGTCGACTATGAACGGAATTCTGGAGTAAAATTTTGTTTTCACTTTTTTGGTTTATCTCATCCCGTTTGGGCTAAAAATAATGCCGGGAAGAGGTTTTATAGTTTTTTGAATTTTTTTACTATTTTTTTCTGAATTTTCTTGCCCGGGTCGACTATGAACGGAATTCTGGAGTAAAATTTTGTTTTGACTTTTTGGGCTTATCTCATCCCGTTTGGGCAACAAATAATGCCGGAAAGAGGTTTTATAATTTTTTGAATTTTTTTACTATTTTTTTCGGAATTTTCTTTCCCGGATCGACTATGAACGGAATTCTGGAGTAAAATTTTGTTTTCACTTTATTGGCTTATCTCATCCTGTATGGGCTAAATATAATGCCGGGAAGATGGTTTATAATTTTTTGAATTTTTTTACTATTTTCTTCGGAATTTTCTTTCCCGGGTCGAGTATGAACGGAATTCTGGAGTAAAATTTTCTTTTCACTTTTTTGGTTTATCTCATCCAGTTTGGGCTAAAAATAATGCCGGGAAGAGGTTTTACAATTTTTTCAATTTTTTTACTATTTTTTTCGGAATTTTCTTGCCCGGGTCGACAACGAACGGAATTCTGGAGTAAAATTTTGTTTTCACGTTTTTGGCTTATCTCGTCCCGTTTGGGAAAAAAATAATGCCGGGAAGAGGTTTTATAATTTTTTGAATTTTTTTACTTTTTTTTTTTTCGGAATTTTCTTTCCCGAGTCGAATATGAACGGAATTCTAGAGTAAAATTTTGTTTTCACTTTTTTGGTTTATCTCATCCCGTTTGGGCTAAAAATAGTGCCGGGAAGAGGTTTTATAGTTTTCTGAATTTTTTTACTATTTTTTTCTGAATTTTCTTGCCCGGATCGACTATGAACGGAATTCTGGAGTAAAATCTTGTTTTCACTTTTTTGGCTTATCTCATCCCGTTTGGGCTAAAAATAATGCCAGAAAGAGATTTTATAATTTTTTGAATTTTTTTACTATTTTTTTAGGAATTTTCTTTCCCGGATCGAGTATGAACGGAATTCTGGAGTAAAATTTTGTTTTCACTTTTTTGGCATATCTCGTCCCGTTTGGGAAAAAAATAATGCCGGGAAGAGGTTTTATAATTTTTTGAATTTTTTTACTATTTTTTTCGGAATTTTCTTTCCCGTATCGACTATGAACGGAATTCTGGAGTAAAATTTTGTTTTCACTTTATTGGCTTAGCCCATCCCGTTTGGGCTATAAATAATGCCGGGAAGAGGTTTTATAGTTTTTTGAATTTTTTTACTATTTTTTTCTGAATTTTCTTGCCCGGGTCGACTATGAGCGGAATTCTGGAGTAAAATTTTGTTTTCACTTTTTTGGTTTATCTCAGCCAGTTTGGGCTAAAAATATTGCCGGGAAGAGGTTTTATAATTTTTTGAATTTTTTCACTTTTTTTTTTCGGAATTTTCTTTCCCGAGTCGAGTATGAACGGAATTCTGGAGTAAAATTTTGTTTTCACTTTTTTGGTTTATCTCATCCCGTTTGGGCTTAAAATAATGCCAGGAAGAGGTTTTATAGTTTTTCGAATTTTTTTACTATTTTTTTCTGAATTTTCTTGCCCGAGTCGACTATGAACGGAATTCTGGAGTAAAATTTTGTTTTCACTTTTTTGGCTTATCTCAACCTGTTTGGGCTAAAAATAATGCCGGAAAGAGGTTTTATAATTTTTTGAATTTTTTTACTTTTTTTTTCGGAATTTTCTTTCCCGGATCGAGTATGAACGGAATTCTGGAGTAAAATTTTGTTTTCACTTTTCTGGCTTATCTCATCCTGTATGGGCTAAAAATGATGCCGGGAAGAGGTTTTATAATTTTTTGAATTTTTTTACTATTTTTTTCGGAATTTTCTTTCCCGGGTCGAGTATGAACGGAATTTTGGAGTAAAATTTTCTTTTCACTTTTTTGGTTTTTCTCATCCAGTTTGGGCTAAAAATAATGCCGGGAAGAGGTTTTATTATTTTTTCAATTTTTTTACTATTTTTTTCGGAATTTTCTTGCCCGGGTCGAATATGAACGGAATTCTGGAGTAAAATTTTGTTTTCACTTTTTTGGCATATCTCGTCCCGTTTGGGAAAAAAATAATGCCAGGAAGAGGTTTTATAATTTTTTGAATTTTTTTACTATTTTTTTCGGAATTTTCTTTCCCGGATCGACTATGAACGGAATTCTGGAGTAAAATTTTGTTTTCACTTTATTGGCTTATCCCATCCCGTTTGGGCTAGAAATAATGCCGGGAAGAGGTTTTATAGTTTTTTGAATTTTTTTACTATTTTTTTCCGAATTTTCTTGCCCGGGTCGACTATGAACGGAATTCTGGAGTAAAATTTTGTTTTCACTTTTTTGGTTTATCTCATCCAGTTTGGGCTAAAAATAATGCCGGAAGAGGTTTTATAATTTTTGAATTTTTATACTATTTTTTTCGGAATTTTCTTTCCCGGATCGAGCATGAACGGAATTTCTGGAGTAAAATTTTGTTTCACTTTTCTGGCTTATCTCATCCTGTATGGGCTAAAAATGATGCCGGGAAGAGGTTTTATAATTTTTTGAATTTTTTACTATTTTTTTCGGAATTTTCTTTCCCGGATCGAATACGAACGGAATTCTGGAGTAGAATTTTCTTTTCCATTTTTTGGTTTATCTCATCCAGTTTGGGCTAAAAATAATGCCGGGAAGAGGTCTTTATTATTTTTTCAATTTTTTTACTTTTTTTTTCGGAATTTTCTTGCCCGGGTCGAATATGAACGGATTCTGGAGTAAAATTTTGTTTTCACTTTTTTGGCATATCTCGTCCCGTTTGGGAAAAAAATAATGCCGGGAAGAGGTTTTATAATTTTTTGAATTTTTTTTACTATTTTTTTCATAATTTTCTTTCCCCGGATCGACTATGAACGGAATTCTGGAGTAAAATTTTGTTTTCACTTTATTGGCTTATCCCATCCCGTTTGGGCTAAAAATAATGCCGGAAAGAGGTTTTATAGTTTTTTGAATTTTTTACTATTTTTTTCTGATTTTCTTGCCCGGGTCGACTATGAACGGAATTCTGGAGTAAAATTTTGTTTTCACTTTTTTGGTTATCTCATCCCGTTTGGGCGAAAAATAATGCCGGGAAGAGGTTTTATAGTTTTTGAATTTTTTTACTATTTTTTCTGAATTTTCTTGCCCGGGTCGACTATGAACGGAATTCTGGAGTAAAATTTTGTTTTGACTTTTTTGGCCTTATCTCATCCCGTTTGGGCAACAAATAATGCCGGAAAGAGGTTTTATAATTTTTTTGAATTTTTTTACTATTTTTTTCGGAATTTTCTTTCCCGGATCGACTATGAACGGAATTCTGGAGTAAAATTTTGGTTTCACTTTATTGGCTTATCTCATCCTGTATGGGCTAAATATAATGCCGGGAAGATGGTTTATAATTTTTTGAATTTTTTTACTATTTTCTTCGGAATTTTGTTTCCCGGGTCGAGTATGAACGGAATTCTGGAGTAAAATTTTCTTTTCACTTTTTTGGGTTTATCTCATCCAGTTTGGGCTAAAAATAATGCCGGGAAGAGGTTTATAATTTTTTGAATTTTTTACTTTTTTTTTTTCGGAATTTTCTTTCCCGAGTCGAATATGAACGGAATTCTAGAGTAAAATTTTTGTTTTCACTTTTTTGGTTTATCTCATCCCGTTTGGGCTAAAATAGTGCCGGGAAGAGGTTTTATAATTTTTTGAATTTTTTTACTATTTCTTCGGAATTTTGTTTCCCGGTCGAGTATGAACGGAATTCTGGAGTAAAATTTTGTTTTCCACGTTTTTCGCTTATCTCGTCCCGTTTGGGAAAAAAATAATGCCGGGAAGAGGTTTTATAATTTTTTGAATTTTTTTACTTTTTTTTTTTCGGAATTTTCTTTCCCGAGTCGAATATGAACGGAATTCTAGAGTAAAATTTTGTTTTCACTTTTTTGGTTTATCTCATCCCGTTTGGGCTAAAAATAGTGCCGGGAAGAGGTTTTATAGTTTTCTGAATTTTTTTACTATTTTTTTCTGAATTTTCTTGCCCGGGTCGAGTATGAACGAATTCTGGAGTAAAATTTTGTTTTCACTTTTTTGGCTTATCTCTCCCGTTTGGGCTAAAAATAATGCCGGAAAGAGATTTTATAATTTTTTGAATTTTTTTACTATTTTTTTCGGAATTTTCTTTCCCGGATCGAGTATGAACGGAATTCTGGAGTAAATTTGTTTTCACTTTTTTGGCATATCTCGTCCCGTTTGGGAAAAAAATAATGCCGGGAAGAGGTTTTATAATTTTTTGAATTTTTTTACTATTTTTTTCGGAATTTCTTTCCCGTATCGACTACGAACGGAATTCTGGAGTAAAATTTTGTTTTCACTTTATTGGCTTATCCCATCCCGTTTGGGCTAAAAATAATGCCGGGAAGAGGTTTTATAGTTTTTTGAATTTTTTTAATATTTTTTTCTGAATTTTCTTGCCCGGGTCGACAATGAACGGAATTCTGGAGTAAAATTTTGTTTTCACTTTTTTGGTTTATCTCATCCAGTTTGGGCTAAAAATGATGCCGGGAAGAGGTTTTATAATTTTTTGAATTTTTTACTTTTTTTTTCGAAATTTTCTTTCCCGAGTCGAGTATGAACGGAATTCTGGAGTAAAATTTTGTTTTCACTTTTTTGGTTTATCTCATCCCGTTTGGGCCAAAAATAATGCCAGGAAGAGGTTTTATAGTTTTTTCGAATTTTTTTACTATTTTTTTCTGAATTTTCTTGCCGAGTCGACTATGAACGAATTCTGGAGTAAAATTTTGTTTTCACTTTTTTGGCTTATCTCAACCCGTTTGGGCTAAAAATAATGCCGGAAAGAGGTTTTATAATTTTTTGAATTTTTTACTATTTTTTTCGTAATTTTCTTTCCTGGATCGAGTATGAACGGAATTCTGGAGTAAAATTTTGTTTTCACTTTTCTGGCTTATCTCATCCTGTATGGGCTAAAAATGATGCGGGAAGAGGTTTTATAATTTTTTGAATTTTTTTACTATTTTTTTCGGAATTTTCTTTCCCGGGTCGAGTATGACGGAATTCTGGAGTAAAATTTTCTTTTCACTTTTTTGGTTTATCTCATCCAGTTTGGGCTAAAAATAATGCCGGGAAGAGGTTTTATTATTTTTTCAATTTTTTTACTATTTTTTCGGAATTTTCTTGCCCGGGTCGAATATGAACGGAATTCTGGAGTAAAATTTTGTTTTCACTTTTTTGGCATATCTCGTCCCGTTTGGGAAAAAAATAATGCCAGGAAGAGGTTTTATAATTTTTTGAATTTTTATACTATTTTTTTCGGAATTTTCTTTCCCCGGATCGACTATGAACGGAATTCTGGAGTAAATTTTGTTTTCACTTTATTGCTTATCCCATCCCGTTTGGGCTAAAAATAATGCCGGAAGAGGTTTTATAGTTTTTTGAATTTTTTTACTATTTTTTTCCGAATTTTCTTGCCCGGGTCGACTATGAACGGAATTCTGGAGTAAAATTTTGTTTTCACTTTTTTGGTTTATCTCATCCAGTTTGGGCTAAAAATAATGCCGGGAAGAGGTTTTATAATTTTTTGAATTTTTTTACTTTTTTTTTTCGGAATTTTCTTTCCCAAGTCGAGTATGAACGGAATTCTGGAGTAAAATTTTGTTTTCACTTTTTTGGTTTATCTCATCCCGTTTGGGCTAAAAATAATGCCAGGAAGAGGTTTTATAGTTTTTTGAATTTTTTTACTATTTTTTTCTGAATTTTCTTGCCCGAGTCGACTATGAACGGAATTCTGGAGTAAAATTTTGTTTTCCACTTTTTTGCCTTATCTCAACCCGTTTGGGCTAAAAATAATGCCGGAAAGAGGTTTTATAATTTTTTGAGTTTTTATACTATTTTTTTCGGAATTTTCTTTCCCGGATCGAGTATGAACGGAATTCTGGAGTAAAATTTTGTTTTCACTTTTCTGGCTTATCTCATCCTGTATGGGCTAAAAATGATGCCGGGAAGAGGTTTTATAATTTTTTGAATTTTTTTACTATTTTTTTCGGAATTTTCTTTCCCGGATCGAGTATGAACGGAATTCTGGAGTAAAATTTTCTTTTCACTTTTTTGGTTTATCTCATCCAGTTTGGGCTAAAAATAATGCCGGGAAGAGGTTTTATTATTTTTTCAATTTTTTACTTTTTTTTTCGGAATTTTCTTGCCCGGGTCGAATATGAACGGAATTCTGGAGTAAAATTTTGTTTTCACTTTTTTGGCATATCTCGTCCCGTTTGGGAAAAAAATAATGCCGGGAAGAGGTTTTATAATTTTTTGAATTTTTTTACTATTTTTTCAGAATTTTCTTTCCCGGATCGACTATGAACGGAATTCTGGAGTAAAATTTTGTTTTCACTTTATTGGCTTATCCCATCCCGTTTGGGCTAAAAATAATGCCGGGAAGAGGTTTTATAGTTTTTTGAATTTTTTTACTATTTTTTTCTGAATTTTCTTGCCCGGGTCGACTATGAACGGAATTCTGGAGTAAAATTTTGTTTTCACTTTTTTGGTTTATCTCATCCCGTTTGGGCTAAAAATAATGCCGGGAAGAGGTTTTATAGTTTTTTGAATTTTTTTACTATTTTTTTCTGAATTTTCTTGCCCGGGTCGACTATGAACGGAATTCTGGAGTAAAATTTTGTTTTGACTTTTTGGGCTTATCTCATCCCGTTTGGGCAACAAATAATGCCGGAAAGAGGTTTTATAATTTTTTGAATTTTTTTACTATTTTTTTTCGGAATTTTCTTTCCCGGATCGACTATGAACGGAATTCTGGAGTAAATTTTGTTTTCACTTTATTGGCTTATCTCATCCTGTATGGGCTAAATATAATGCCGGGAAGATGGTTTATAATTTTTTGAATTTTTTACTATTTTCTTCGGAATTTTCTTTCCCGGGTCGAGTATGAACGGAATTCTGGAGTAAAATTTCTTTTCACTTTTTTGGTTTATCACATCCAGTTTGGGCTAAAAATAATGCCGGGAAGAGGTTTTACAATTTTTTCAATTTTTTTACTATTTTTTTCGGAATTTTCTTGCCCGGGTCGACAACGAACGGAATTCTGGAGTAAAATTTTGTTTTCACGTTTTTGGCTTATCTCGTCCCGTTTGGGAAAAAAATAATGCCGGGAAGAGGTTTTATAATTTTTTGAATTTTTTTACTTTTTTTTTTTCGGAATTTTCTTTCCCGAGTCGAATATGAACGGAATTCTAGAGTAAAATTTTGTTTTCACTTTTTTGGTTTATCTCATCCCGTTTGGGCTAAAAATAGTGCCGGGAAGAGGTTTTATTGTTTTCTGAATTTTTTTTACTATTTTTTTCTGAATTTTCTTGCCCGGGTCGACTATGAACGGAATTCTGGAGTAAAATCTTGTTTTCACTTTTTTGGCTTATCTCATCCCGTTTGGGCTAAAAATAATGCCAGAAAGAGATTTTATAATTTTTTGAATTTTTTTATTATTTTTTTCGGAATTTTCTTTCCCGGATCGAGTATGAACGGAATTCTGGAGTAAAATTTTTTTTCACTTTTTTGGCATATCTCGTCCCGTTTGGGAAAAAAATAATGCCGGGAAGAGGTTTTATAATTTTTGAATTTTTTTACTATTTTTTTCGGAATTTTCTTTCCCGTATCGACTATGAACGGAATTCTGGAGTAAAATTTTGTTTTCACTTTATTGGCTTATCCCATCCCGTTTGGGCTAAAAATAATGCCGGGAAGAGGTTTTTATAGTTTTTTGAATTTTTTTACTATTTTTTTCTGAATTTTCTTGCCCGGGTCGACTATGAGCGAATTCTGGAGTAAAATTTTGTTTTCACTTTTTTGGTTTATCTCGTCCAGTTTGGGCAAAAAATATTGCCGGGAAGAGGTTTTATAATTTTTGAATTTTTTCACTTTTTTTTTCGGAATTTTCTTTCCCGAGTCGAGTATGAACGGAATTCTGGAGTAAAATTTTCTTTTCACTTTTTTGGTTTATCTCATCCTGTTTGGGCTAAAAATAATGCCAGGAAGAGGTTTTATAGTTTTTCGAATTTTTTTACTATTTTTTTTCTGAATTTTCTTGCCCGAGTCGACTATGAACGGAATTCTGGAGTAAAATTTGTTTTCACTTTTTTGGCTTATCTCAACCTGTTTGGGCTAAAAATAATGCCGGAAAGAGGTTTTATAATTTTTTGAATTTTTTACTTTTTTTTTCGGAATTTTCTTTCCCGGATCGAGTATGAACGGAATTCTGGAGTAAAATTTTGTTTTCACTTTTCTGGCTTATCTCATCCTGTATGGGCTAAAAATGATGCCGGGAAGAGGTTTTATAATTTTTTGAATTTTTTTACTATTTTTTTCGGAATTTTCTTTCCCGGGTCGAGTATGAACGGAATTCTGGAGTAAAATTTTCTTTTCACTTTTTTGGTTTTTCTCATCCAGTTTGGGCTAAAAATAATGCCGGGAAGAGGTTTTATTATTTTTTCAATTTTTTTACTATTTTTTTCGGAATTTTCTTGCCCGGGTCGAATATGAACGGAATTCTGGAGTAAAATTTTGTTTTCACTTTTTTGGCATATCTCGTCCCGTTTGGGAAAAAAATAATGCCAGGAAGAGGTTTTATAATTTTTTGAATTTTTTTACTATTTTTTTCGGAATTTTCTTTCCCGGATCGACTATGAACGGAATTCTGGAGTAAAATTTTGTTTTCACTTTATTGGCTTATCCCATCCCGTTTGGGCTAGAAATAATGCCGGGAAGAGGTTTTATAGTTTTTTGAATTTTTTTACTATTTTTTTCCGAATTTTCTTGCCCGGGTCGACTATGAATGGAATTCTGGAGTAAAATTTTGTTTTCACTTTTTTGGTTTATCTCATCCAGTTTGGGCTAAAAATAATGCCGGGAAGAGGTTTTATAATTTTTTGAATTTTTATAATATTTTTTTCGGAATTTTCTTTCCCGGATCGAGTATGAACGGAATTCTGGAGTAAAATTTTGTTTTCACTTTTCTGGCTTATCTCATCCTGTATGGGCTAAAAATGATGCCGGGAAGAGGTTTTATAATTTTTTTGAATTTTTTACTATTTTTTTCGGAATTTTCTTTCCCGGATCGAGTATGAACGGAATTCTGGAGTAGAATTTTCTTTTCACTTTTTTGGTTTATCTCATCCAGTTTGGGCTAAAAATAATGCCGGGAAGAGGTTTTATTATTTTTTCAATTTTTTTACTTTTTTTTTCGGAATTTTCTTGCCCGGGTCGAATATGAACGGAATTCTGGAGTAAAATTTTGTTTTCACTTTTTTGGCATATCTCGTCCCGTTTGGGAAAAAAATAATGCGGGAAGAGGTTTTATAATTTTTTGAATTTTTTTACTATTTTTTTCATAATTTTCTTTCCCGGATCGACTATGAACGGAATTCTGGAGTAAAATTTTGTTTTCACTTTATTGGCTTATCCCATCCCGTTTGGGCTAAAAATAATGCCGGGAAGAGGTTTTATAGTTTTTTGAATTTTTTTACTATTTTTTTCTGAATTTTCTTGCCCGGGTCGACTATGAACGGAATTCTGGAGTAAAATTTTGTTTTCACTTTTTTGGTTTATCTCATCCCGTTTGGGCGAAAAATAATGCCGGGAAGAGGTTTTATAGTTTTTTGAATTTTTTTTCTATTTTTTTCTGAATTTTTCTTGCCCGGGTCGACTATGAACGGAATTCTGGAGTAAAATTTTGTTTTGACTTTTTTGGCTTATCTCATCCCGTTTGGGCAACAAATAATGCCGGAAAGAGGTTTTATAATTTTTTGAATTTTTTTACTATTTTTTTTCGGAATTTTCTTTCCCGGATCGACTATGAACGGAATTCTGGAGTAAAATTTTGTTTTCACTTTATTGGCTTATCTCATCCTGTATGGGCTAAATATAATGCCGGGAAGATGGTTTATAATTTTTTGAATTTTTTTACTATTTTCTTCGGAATTTTGTTTCCCGGGTCGAGTATGAACGGAATTCTGGAGTAAAATTTTCTTTTCACTTTTTTGGTTTATCTCATCCAGTTTGGGCTAAAAATAATGCCGGGAAGAGGTTTTACAATTTTTTCAATTTTTTTACTATTTTTTTCGGAATTTTCTTGCCCAGGTCGACAATGAACGGAATTCTGGAGTAAAATTTTGTTTTCACGTTTTTCGCTTATCTCGTCCCGTTTGGAAAAAAATAATGCCGGGAAGAGGTTTTATAATTTTTTGAATTTTTTTACTTTTTTTTTTTCGGAATTTTCTTTCCCGAGTCGAATATGAACGGAATTCTAGAGTAAAATTTTGTTTTCACTTTTTTGTTTATCTCATCCCGTTTGGGCTAAAAATAGTGCCGGGAAGAGGTTTATAGTTTTCTGAATTTTTTTACTATTTTTTTCTGAATTTTCTTGCCCGGGTCGACTATGAACGGAATTCTGGAGTAAAATTTTGTTTTCACTTTTTTGGCTTATCTCATCCCGTTTGGGCTAAAAATAATGCCGGAAAGAGATTTTATAATTTTTTGAATTTTTTTACTATTTTTTTTCGGAATTTTCTTTCCCGGATCGAGTATGAACGGAATTCTGGAGTAAAATTTTGTTTTCACTTTTTTGGCATATCTCGTCCCGTTTGGGAAAAAAATAATGCCGGGAAGAGGTTTTATAATTTTTTGAATTTTTTTACTATTTTTTTCGGAATTTTCTTTCCCGTATCGACTATGAACGGAATTCTGGAGTAAAATTTTGTTTTCACTTTATTGGCTTATCCCATCCCGTTTGGCTAAAAATAATGCCGGGAAGAGGTTTTATAGTTTTTTGAATTTTTTTAATATTTTTTTCTGAATTTTCTTGCCCGGGGTCGACTATGAACGGAATTCTGGAGTAAAATTTTGTTTTCACTTTTTTGGTTTATCTCATCCAGTTTGGGCTAAAAATAATGCCGGGAAGAGGTTTATAATTTTTTGAATTTTTTTTACTTTTTTTTTTCGAAATTTTCTTTCCGAGTCGAGTATGAACGGAATTCTGGAGTAAAATTTTGTTTTCACTTTTTGGTTTATCTCATCCCGTTTGGGCTAAAAATAATGCCAGGAAGAGGTTTTATAGTTTTTCGAATTTTTTTACTATTTTTTTCGGAATTTTCTTGCCCTAGTCGACTATGAACGGAATTCTGGAGTAAAATTTTGTTTCACTTTTTTGGCTTATCTCAACCCGTTTGGGCTAAAAATCATGCCGGAAAGAGGTTTTATAATTTTTTGAATTTTTTTACTATTTTTTTCGAATTTTCTTTCCCGGATCGAGTATGAACGGAATTCTGGAGGAAAATTTTGTTTTCACTTTTCTGGCTTATCTCATCCTGTATGGGCTAAAAATGATGCCCGGGAAGAGGTTTTATAATTTTTTGAATTTTTTTTCTATTTTTTTTCGGAATTTTCTTTCCCGGGTCGAGTATGAACAGAATTCTGGAGTAAAATTTTCTTTTCACTTTTTTGGTTTATCTCATCCTGTATGGGCTAAAAATGATGCCGGGAAGAGGTTTTATAATTTTTTGAATTTTTTTTTCTATTTTTTTCGGAATTTTCTTTCCCGGGTCGAGTATGAACGGAATTCTGGAGTAAAATTTTCTTTTCACTTTTTTGGTTTATCTCATCCAGTTTGGCTAAAAATAATGCCGGGAAGAGGTTTTATTATTTTTTCAATTTTTTTACTATTTTTTTCGGAATTTTCTTGCCCGGGTCGAATATGAACGGAATTCTGGAGTAAAATTTTGTTTTCACTTTTTTGGCATATCTCGTCCCGTTTGGGAAAAAAATAATGCCAGGAAGAGGTTTTATAATTTTTTGAATTTTTTTACTATTTTTTTCGGAATTTTCTTTCCCGGATCGACTATGAATGGAATTCTGGAGTAAAATTTTGTTTTCACTTTATTGGCTTATCCCATCCCGTTTGGGCTAAAAATAATGCCGGGAAGAGGTTTTATAATTTTTTGAATTTTTTTACTTTTTTTTTTCGGAATTTTCTTTCCCGAGTCGAGTATGAACGGAATTCTGGAGTAAAATTTTGTTTCACTTTTTTGGTTTATCTCATCCCGTTTGGGCTAAAAATAATGCCAGGAAGAGGTTTTATAGTTTTTTGAATTTTTTTACAATTTTTTTCTGAATTTTCTTGCCCGAGTCGACTATGAACGGAATTCTGGAGTAAAATTTTCTTTTCACTTTTTTGGCTTATCTCGTCCCGTTTGGGAAAAAAATAATGACGGGAAGAGGTTTTATAATTTTTTGAATTTTTTTACTATTTTTTTCAGAATTTTCTTTCCCGGATCGACTATGAACGGAATTCTGGAGTAAAATTTTGTTTTCACTTTATTGGCTTATCCCATCCCGTTTGGGCTAAAAATAATGCCGGGAAGAGGTTTTATAATTTTTTGAATTTTTTTACTATTTTTTTCTGAATTTTCTTGCCCGGGTCGACTAGGAACGGAATTCTGGAGTAAAATTTTGTTTTCACTTTTTTGGTTTATCTCATCCCGTTTGGGCTAAAAATAACGCCGGGAAGAGGTTTTATAGTTTTTTGAATTTTTTTTACTATTTTTTTCTGAAATTTCTTGCCCGGGTCGACTATGAACGGAATTCTGGAGTAAAATTTTGTTTTGACTTTTTTGGCTTATCTCATCCCGTTTGGGCAACAAATAACGCCGGAAAGAGGTTTTATAATTTTTTGAATTTTTTTACTATTTTTTTCGGAATTTTCTTTCCCGGGTCGAGTATGAACGGAATTCTGGAGTAAAATTTTCTTTTCACTTTTTTGGTTTATCTCATCCAGTTTGGGCTAAAAATAATGCCGGGAAGAGGTTTTACAATTTTTTCAATTTTTTTACTATTTTTTTCGGAATTTTCTTGCCCGGGTCGACAATGAACGGAATTCTGGAGTAAAATTTTGTTTTCACATTTTTGGCTTATCTCGTCCCGTTTGGGAAAAAAATAATGCCGGGAAGAGGTTTTATAATTTTTTTGAATTTTTTTACTATTTTTTTCAGAATTTTCTTTCCCGGATCGACTATGAACGGAATTCTGGAGTAAAATTTTGTTTTCACTTTATTGGCTTATCGCATCCCGTTTGGGCTAAAAATAATGCCGGGAAGAGGTTTTATAATTTTTTGAATTTTTTTACTTTTTTTTTTCGGAATTTTCTTTCCCGAGTCGAGTATGAACGGAATTCTGGAGTAAAATTTTGTTTCCACTTTTTTGGTTTATCTCATCCCGTTTGGTCTAAAAATAATGCCGGGAAGAGGTTTTATAGTTTTTTGAATTTTTTTATTATTTTTTTCTGAATTTTCTTGCCCGGGTCGACTATGAACGGAATTCTGGAGCAAAATTTTGTTTTCACTTTTTTGGTTTATCTCATCCCGTTTGGGCTAAAAATAATGCCGGGAAGAGGTTTTATAATTTTTTGAATTTTTTTACTTTTTTTTTTTCGGAATTTTCTTTCCCGAGTCGAATATGAACGGAATTCTAGAGTAAAATTTTGTTTTCACTTTTTTGGTTTATCTCATCCCGTTTGGGCTAAAAATAGTACCGGGAAGAGGTTTTATAGTTTTCTGAATTTTTTTACTATTTTTTTCTGAATTTTCTTGCCCCGGTCGACTATGAACGGAATTCTGGAGTAAAATTTTGTTTTCACTTTTTTGGCTTATCTCATCCCGTTTGGGCTAAAAATAATGCCGGAAAGGGATTTTATAATTTTTTGAATTTTTTTACTATTTTTTTCGAAATTTTCTTTCCCGGATCGAGTATGAACGGAATTCTGGAGTAAAATTTTGTTTTCACTTTTTTGGCATATCTCGTCCCGTTTGGGAAAAAAATAATGCCGGGAAGAGGTTTTATAATTTTTTGAATTTTTTTACTATTTTTTTCGGAATTTTCTTTCCTGTATCGACTATGAACGGAATTCTGGAGTAAAATTTTGTTTTCACTTTATTGGCTTATCCCATCCCGTTTGGGATAAAAATAATGCCGGGAAGAGGTTTTATAGTTTTTTGAATTTTTTTACTATTTTTTTCTGAATTTTCTTGCCCGGGTCGACTATGAACGGAATTCTGGAGTAAAATTTTGTTTTCACTTTTTTGGTTTATCTCATCCCGTTTGGGCTAAAAATAATGCCGGGAAGAGGTTTTATAGTTTTTTGAATTTTTTTACTATTTTTTTCTGAATTTTCTTGCCAGGGTCGACTATGAACGGAATTCTGGAGTAAAATTTTGTTTTGACTTGTCTGGCTTATCTCATCCCGTTTGGGCAACAAATAATGCCGGAAAGAGGTTTTCTAATTTTTTGAATTTTTATACTATTTTTTTCGGAATTTTCTTTCCCGGATCGAGTATGAACGGAATTCTGGAGTAAAATTTTGTTTTCACTTTTTTGGCTTCTCTCATCCTGTATGGGCTAAATATAATGCCGGGAAGATGGTTTATAATTTTTTGAATTTTTTTACTATTTTCTTCGGAATTTTCTTTCCCGGGTCGAGTATGAACGGAATTCTGGAGTAAAATTTTCTTTTCACTTTTTTGGTTTATCTCATCCAGTCTGGGCTAAAAATAATGCCGGGAAGAGGTTTTACAATTTTCTCAATTTTTTTACTATTTTTTTTCGGAATTTTCTTGCCCGGGTCGACAATGAACGGAATTCTGGAGTAAAATTTTGTTTTCACGTTTTTGGCTTATCTCGTCCCGTTTGGGAAAAAAATAATGCCGGGAAGAGGTTTTATAATTTTTTTGAATTTTTTTACTATTTTTTTCAGAATTTTCTTTCCCGGATCGACTATGAACGGAATTCTGGAGTAAAATTTTGTTTTCACTTTATTGGCTTATCGCATCCCGTTTGGGCTAAAAATAATGCCGGGAAGAGGTTTTATAATTTTTTGAATTTTTTTACTTTTTTTTTTCGGAATTTTCTTTCCCGAGTCGAGTATGAACGGAATTCTGGAGTAAAATTTTGTTTCCACTTTTTTGGTTTATCTCATCCCGTTTGGTCTAAAAATAATGCCGGGAAGAGGTTTTATAGTTTTTTGAATTTTTTTACTATTTTTTTCGGAATTTTCTTTCCGGATCGACTATGAACGGAATTCTGGAGTAAAATTTTGTTTTCACTTTATTGGCTTATCTCATCCTGTATGGGCTAAATATAATGCCGGGAAGATGGTTTATAATTTTTTGAATTTTTTTACTATTTTCTTCGGAATTTTGTTTCCCGGGTCGAGTATGAACGGAATTCTGGAGTAAAATTTTCTTTTCACTTTTTTGGTTTATCTCATCCAGTTTGGGCTAAAAATAATGCCGGGAAGAGGTTTTACAATTTTTTCAATTTTTTTAACTATTTTTTTCGGAATTTTCTTGCCCAGGTCGACAATGAACGGAATTCTGGAGTAAAATTTTGTTTTCACGTTTTTCGCTTATCTCGTCCCGTTTGGGAAAAAAATAATGCCGGGAAGAGGTTTTATAATTTTTTGAATTTTTTTACTTTTTTTTTTTCGGAATTTTCTTTCCCGAGTCGAATATGAACGGAATTCTAGAGTAAAATTTTGTTTTCACTTTTTTGGTTTATCTCATCCCGTTTGGGCTAAAAATAGTGCCGGGAAGAGGTTTTATAGTTTTCTGAATTTTTTTACTATTTTTTTCTGAATTTTCTTGCCCGGGTCGACTATGAACGGAATTCTGGAGTAAAATTTTGTTTTCACTTTTTTGGCTTATCTCATCCCGTTTGGGCTAAAAATAATGCCGGAAAGAGATTTTATAATTTTTTGAATTTTTTTACTATTTTTTTCGGAATTTTCTTTCCCGGATCGAGTATGAACGGAATTCTGGAGTAAAATTTTGTTTTCACTTTTTTGGCATATCTCGTCCCGTTTGGGAAAAAAATAATGCCGGGAAGAGGTTTTATAATTTTTTGAATTTTTTTACTATTTTTTTCGGAATTTTCTTTCCCGTATCGACTATGAACGGAATTCTGGAGTAAAATTTTGTTTTCACTTTATTGGCTTATCCCATCCCGTTTGGGCTAAAAATAATGCCGGGAAGAGGTTTTATAGTTTTTTGAATTTTTTTAATATTTTTTTCTGAATTTTCTTGCCCGGGTCGACTATGAACGGAATTCTGGAGTAAAATTTTGTTTTCACTTTTTTGGTTTATCTCATCCAGTTTGGGCTAAAAATAATGCCGGGAAGAGGTTGTATAATTTTTTGAATTTTTTTACTTTTTTTTTTCGAAATTTTCTTTCCCGAGTCGAGTATGAACGGAATTCTGGAGTAAAATTTTGTTTTCACTTTTTTGGTTTATCTCATCCCGTTTGGGCTAAAAATAATGCCAGGAAGAGGTTTTATAGTTTTTCGAATTTTTTTACTATTTTTTTCGGAATTTTCTTGCCCTAGTCGACTATGAACGGAATTCTGGAGTAAAATTTTGTTTTCACTTTTTTGGCTTATCTCAACCCGTTTGGGCTAAAAATCATGCCGGAAAGAGGTTTTATAATTTTTTGAATTTTTTTACTATTTTTTTCGGAATTTTCTTTCCCGGATCGAGTATGAACGGAATTCTGGAGGAAAATTTTGTTTTCACTTTTCTGGCTTATCTCATCCTGTATGGGCTAAAAATGGTGCCGGGAAGAGGTTTTATAATTTTTTGAATTTTTTTACTATTTTTTTCGGAATTTTCTTTCCCGGGTCGAGTACGAACGGAATTCTGGAGTAAAATTTTCTTTTCACTTTTTTGGTTTATCTCATCCAGTTTGGGCTAAAAATAATGCCGGGAAGAGGTTTTATTATTTTTTCAATTTTTTTACTATTTTTTTCGGAATTTTCTTGCCCGGGTCGAATATGAACGGAATTCTGGAGTAAAATTTTGTTTTCACTTTTTTGGCATATCTCGTCCCGTTTGGGAAATAAATAATGCCAGGAAGAGGTTTTATAATTTTTTGAATTTTTTTACTATTTTTTTCGGAATTTTCTTTCCCGGATCGACTATGAATGGAATTCTGGAGTAAAATTTTGTTTTCACTTTATTGGCTTATCCCATCCCGTTTGGGCTAAAAATAATGCCGGGAAGAGGTTTTATAATTTTTTGAATTTTTTTACTTTTTTTTTTCGGAATTTTCTTTCCTGAGTCGAGTATGAACGGAATTCTGGAGTAAAATTTTGTTTTCACTTTTTTGGTTTATCTCATCCCGCTTGGGCTAAAAATAATGCCAGGAAGAGGTTTTATAGTTTTTTGAATTTTTTTACAATTTTTTTCTGAATTTTCTTGCCCGAGTCGACTATGAACGGAATTCTGGAGTAAAATTTTCTTTTCACTTTTTTGCCTTATCTTGTCCCGTTTGGGAAAAAAATAATGACGGGAAGAGGTTTTATAATTTTTTGAATTTTTTTACTATTTTTTTCAGAATTTTCTTTCCCGGATCGACTATGAACGGAATTCTGGAGTAAAATTTTGTTTTCACTTTATTGGCTTATCCCATCCCGTTTGGGCTAAAAATAATGCCGGGAAGAGGTTTTATAATTTTTTGAATTTTTTTACTATTTTTTTCTGAATTTTCTTGCCCGGGTCGACTAGGAACGGAATTCTGGAGTAAAATTTTGTTTTCACTTTTTTGGTTTATCTCATCCCGTTTGGGCTAAAAATAATGCCGGGAAGAGGTTTTATAGTTTTTTGAATTTTTTTACTATTTTTTTCTGAATTTTCTTGCCCGGGTCGACTATGAACGGAATTCTGGAGTAAAATTTTGTTTTGACTTTTTTGGCTTATCTCATCCCGTTTGGGCAACAAATAATGCCAGAAAGAGGTTTTATAATTTTTTGAATTTTTTTACTATTTTTTTCGGAATTTTCTTTCCCGGGTCGAGTATGAACGGAATTCTGGAGTAAAATTTTCTTTTCACTTTTTTGGTTTATCTCATCCAGTTTGGGCTCAAAATAATGCCGGGAAGAGGTTTTACAATTTTTTCAATTTTTTTACTATTTTTTTCGGAATTTTCTTGCCCGGGTCGACAATGAACGGAATTCTGGAGTAAAATTTTGTTTTCACATTTTTGGCTTATCTCGTCCCGTTTGGGAAAAAAATAATGCCGGGAAGAGGTTTTATAATTTTTTTGAATTTTTTTACTATTTTTTTCAGAATTTTCTTTCCCGGATCGACTATGAACGGAATTCTGGAGTAAAATTTTGTTTTCACTTTATTGGCTTATCGCATCCCGTTTGGGCTAAAAATAATGCCGGGAAGAGGTTTTATAATTTTTTGAATTTTTTTACTTTTTTTTTTCGGAATTTTCTTTCCCGAGTCGAGTATGAACGGAATTCTGGAATAAAATTTTGTTTCCACTTTTTTGGTTTATCTCATCCCGTTTGGTCTAAAAATAATGCCGGGAAGAGGTTTTATAGTTTTTTGAATTTTTTTATTATTTTTTTCTGAATTTTCTTGCCCGGGTCGACTATGAACGGAATTCTGGAGTAAAATTTTGTTTTCACTTTTTTGGTTTATCTCATCCCGTTTGGGCTAAAAATAATGCCGGGAAGAGGTTTTATAATTTTTTGAATTTTTTTACTTTTTTTTTTTCGGAATTTTCTTTCCCGAGTCGAATATGAACGGAATTCTAGAGTAAAATTTTGTTTTCACTTTTTTGGTTTATCTCATCCCGTTTGGGCTAAAAATAGTGCCGGGAAGAGGTTTTATAGTTTTCTGAATTTTTTTACTATTTTTTTCTGAATTTTCTTGCCCCGGTCGACTATGAACGGAATTCTGGAGTAAAATTTTGTTTTCACTTTTTTGGCTTATCTCATCCCGTTTGGGCTAAAAATAATGCCGGAAAGGGATTTTATAATTTTTTGAATTTTTTTACTATTTTTTTCGAAATTTTCTTTCCCGGATCGAGTATGAACGGAATTCTGGAGTAAAATTTTGTTTTCACTTTTTTGGCATATCTCGTCCCGTTTGGGAAAAAAATAATGCCGGGAAGAGGTTTTATAATTTTTTGAATTTTTTTACTATTTTTTTCGGAATTTTCTTTCCTGTATCGACTATGAACGGAATTCTGGAGTAAAATTTTGTTTTCACTTTATTGGCTTATCCCATCCCGTTTGGGATAAAAATAATGCCGGGAAGAGGTTTTATAGTTTTTTGAATTTTTTTACTATTTTTTTCTGAATTTTCTTGCCCGGGTCGACTATGAACGGAATTCTGGAGTAAAATTTTGTTTTCACTTTTTTGGTTTATCTCATCCCGTTTGGGCTAAAAATAATGCCGGGAAGAGGTTTTATAGTTTTTTGAATTTTTTTACTATTTTTTTCTGAATTTTCTTGCCAGGGTCGACTATGAACGGAATTCTGGAGTAAAATTTTGTTTTGACTTTTCTGGCTTATCTCATCCCGTTTGGGCAACAAATAATGCCGGAAAGAGGTTTTCTAATTTTTTGAATTTTTATACTATTTTTTTCGGAATTTTCTTTCCCGCATCGAGTATGAACGGAATTCTGGAGTAAAATTTTGTTTTCACTTTTTTGGCTTCTCTCATCCTGTATGGGCTAAATATAATGCCGGGAAGATGGTTTATAATTTTTTGAATTTTTTTACTATTTTCTTCGGAATTTTCTTTCCCGGGTCGAGTATGAACGGAATTCTGGAGTAAAATTTTCTTTTCACTTTTTTGGTTTATCTCATCCAGTTTGGGCTAAAAATAATGCCGGGAAGAGGTTTTACAATTTTTTCAATTTTTTTACTATTTTTTTCGGAATTTTCTTGCCCGGGTCGACAATGAACGGAATTCTGGAGTAAAATTTTGTTTTCACGTTTTTGGCTTATCTCGTCCCGTTTGGGAAAAAAATAATGCCGGGAAGAGGTTTTATAATTTTTTTGAATTTTTTTACTATTTTTTTCAGAATTTTCTTTCCCGGATCGACTATGAACGGAATTCTGGAGTAAAATTTTGTTTTCACTTTATTGGCTTATCGCATCCCGTTTGGGCTAAAAATAATGCCGGGAGGAGGTTTTATAATTTTTTGAATTTTTTTACTTTTTTTTTTCGGAATTTTCTTTCCCGAGTCGAGTATGAACGGAATTCTGGAGTAAAATTTTGTTTCCACTTTTTTGGTTTATCTCATCCCGTTTGGTCTAAAAATAATGCCGGGAAGAGGTTTTATAGTTTTTTGAATTTTTTTACTATTTTTTTCGGAATTTTCTTTCCCGGATCGACTATGAACGGAATTCTGGAGTAAAATTTTGTTTTCACTTTATTGGCTTATCTCATCCTGTATGGGCTAAATATAATGCCGGGAAGATGGTTTATAATTTTTTGAATTTTTTTACTATTTTCTTCGGAATTTTGTTTCCCGGGTCGAGTATGAACGGAATTCTGGAGTAAAATTTTCTTTTCACTTTTTTGGTTTATCTCATCCAGTTTGGGCTAAAAATAATGCCGGGAAGAGGTTTTACAATTTTTTCAATTTTTTTACTATTTTTTTCGGAATTTTCTTGCCCAGGTCGACAATGAACGGAATTCTGGAGTAAAATTTTGTTTTCACGTTTTTCGCTTATCTCGTCCCGTTTGGGAAAAAAATAATGCCGGGAAGAGGTTTTATAATTTTTTGAATTTTTTTACTTTTTTTTTTTCGGAATTTTCTTTCCCGAGTCGAATATGAACGGAATTCTAGAGTAAAATTTTGTTTTCACTTTTTTGGTTTATCTCATCCCGTTTGGGCTAAAAATAGTGCCGGGAAGAGGTTTTATAGTTTTCTGAATTTTTTTACTATTTTTTTCTGAATTTTCTTGCCCGGGTCGACTATGAACGGAATTCTGGAGTAAAATTTTGTTTTCACTTTTTTGGCTTATCTCATCCCGTTTGGGCTAAAAATAATGCCGGAAAGAGATTTTATAATTTTTTTGAATTTTTTTACTATTTTTTTCGGAATTTTCTTTCCCGGATCGAGTATGAACGGAATTCTGGAGTAAAATTTTGTTTTCACTTTTTTGGCATATCTCGTCCCGTTTGGGAAAAAAATAATGCCGGGAAGAGGTTTTATAATTTTTTGAATTTTTTTACTATTTTTTTCGGAATTTTCTTTCCCGTATCGACTATGAACGGAATTCTGGAGTAAAATTTTGTTTTCACTTTATTGGCTTATCCCATCCCGTTTGGGCTAAAAATAATGCCGGGAAGAGGTTTTATAGTTTTTTGAATTTTTTTAATATTTTTTTCTGAATTTTCTTGCCCGGGTCGACTATGAACGGAATTCTGGAGTAAAATTTTGTTTTCACTTTTTTGGTTTATCTCATCCAGTTTGGGCTAAAAATAATGCCGGGAAGAGGTTTTATAATTTTTTGAATTTTTTTACTTTTTTTTTTCGAAATTTTCTTTCCCGAGTCGAGTATGAACGGAATTCTGGAGTAAAATTTTGTTTTCACTTTTTTGGTTTATCTCATCCCGTTTGGGCTAAAAATAATGCCAGGAAGAGGTTTTATAGTTTTTCGAATTTTTTTACTATTTTTTTCGGAATTTTCTTGCCCTAGTCGACTATGAACGGAATTCTGGAGTAAAATTTTGTTTTCACTTTTTTGGCTTATCTCAACCCGTTTGGGCTAAAAATCATGCCGGAAAGAGGTTTTATAATTTTTTGAATTTTTTTACTATTTTTTTCGGAATTTTCTTTCCCGGATCGAGTATGAACGGAATTCTGGAGGAAAATTTTGTTTTCACTTTTCTGGCTTATCTCATCCTGTATGGGCTAAAAATGATGCCGGGAAGAGGTTTTATAATTTTTTGAATTTTTTTACTATTTTTTTCGGAATTTTCTTTCCCGGGTCGAGTACGAACGGAATTCTGGAGTAAAATTTTCTTTTCACTTTTTTGGTTTATCTCATCCAGTTTGGGCTAAAAATAATGCCGGGAAGAGGTTTTATTATTTTTTCAATTTTTTTACTATTTTTTTCGGAATTTTCTTGCCCGGGTCGAATATGAACGGAATTCTGGAGTAAAATTTTGTTTTCACTTTTTTGGCATATCTCGTCCCGTTTGGGAAAAAAATAATGCCAGGAAGAGGTTTTATAATTTTTTGAATTTTTTTACTATTTTTTTCGGAATTTTCTTTCCCGGATCGACTATGAATGGAATTCTGGAGTAAAATTTTGTTTTCACTTTATTGGCTTATCCCATCCCGTTTGGGCTAAAAATAATGCCGGGAAGAGGTTTTATAATTTTTTGAATTTTTTTACTTTTTTTTTTCGGAATTTTCTTTCCCGAGTCGAGTATGAACGGAATTCTGGAGTAAAATTTTGTTTTCACTTTTTTGGTTTATCTCATCCCGCTTGGGCTAAAAATAATGCCAGGAAGAGGTTTTATAGTTTTTTGAATTTTTTTACAATTTTTTTCTGAATTTTCTTGCCCGAGTCGACTATGAACGGAATTCTGGAGTAAAATTTTGTTTTCACTTTTTTGGTTTATCTCATCCCGTTTGGGCTAAAAATAGTGCCGGGAAGAGGTTTTATAGTTTTCTGAATTTTTTTACTATTTTTTTCTGAATTTTCTTGCCCCGGTCGACTATGAACGGAATTCTGGAGTAAAATTTTGTTTTCACTTTTTTGGCTTATCTCATCCCGTTTGGGCTAAAAATAATGCCGGAAAGGGATTTTATAATTTTTTGAATTTTTTTACTATTTTTTTCGAAATTTTCTTTCCTGGATCGAGTATGAACGGAATTCTGGAGTTAAATTTTGTTTTCACTTTTTTGGCATATCTCGTCCCGTTTGGGAAAAAAATAATGCCGGGAAGAGGTTTTATAATTTTTTGAATTTTTTTACTATTTTTTTCGGAATTTTCTTTCCGGTATCGACTATGAACGGAATTCTGGAGTAAAATTTTGTTTTCACTTTATTGGCTTATCCCATCCCGTTTGGGATAAAAATAATGCCGGGAAGAGGTTTTATAGTTTTTTGAATTTTTTTACTATTTTTTTCTGAATTTTCTTGCCCGGGTCGACTATGAACGGAATTCTGGAGTAAAATTTTGTTTTCACTTTTTTGGTTTATCTCATCCCGTTTGGGCTAAAAATAATGCCGGGAAGAGGTTTTATAGTTTTTTGAATTTTTTTACTATTTTTTTCTGAATTTTCTTGCCAGGGTCGACTATGAACGGAATTCTGGAGTAAAATTTTGTTTTGACTTTTCTGGCTTATCTCATCCCGTTTGGGCAACAAATAATGCCGGAAAGAGGTTTTCTAATTTTTTGAATTTTTATACTATTTTTTTCGGAATTTTCTTTCCCGGATCGAGTATGAACGGAATTCTGGAGTAAAATTTTGTTTTCACTTTTTTGGCTTCTCTCATCCTGTATGGGCTAAATATAATGCCGGGAAGATGGTTTATAATTTTTTGAATTTTTTTACTATTTTCTTCGGAATTTTCTTTCCCGGGTCGAGTATGAACGGAATTCTGGAGTAAAATTTTCTTTTCACTTTTTTGGTTTATCTCATCCAGTTTGGGCTAAAAATAATGCCGGGAAGAGGTTTTACAATTTTTTCAATTTTTTTACTATTTTTTTCGGAATTTTCTTGCCCGGGTCGACAATGAACGGAATTCTGGAGTAAAATTTTGTTTTCACGTTTTTGGCTTATCTCGTCCCGTTTGGGAAAAAAATAATGTCGGGAAGAGGTTTTATAATTTTTTTGAATTTTTTTACTATTTTTTTCAGAATTTTCTTTCCCGGATCGACTATGAACGGAATTCTGGAGTAAAATTTTGTTTTCACTTTATTGGCTTATCGCATCCCGTTTGGGCTAAAAATAATGCCGGGAAGAGGTTTTATAATTTTTTGAATTTTTTTACTTTTTTTTTTTCGGAATTTTCTTTCCCGAGTCGAATATGAACGGAATTCTAGAGTAAAATTTTGTTTTCACTTTTTTGGTTTATCTCATCCCGTTTGGGCTAAAAATAGTGCCGGGAAGAGGTTTTATAGTTTTCTGAATTTTTTTACTATTTTTTTCTGAATTTTCTTGCCCGGGTCGACTATGAACGGAATTCTGGGGTAAAATTTTGTTTTCACTTTTTTGGATTATCTCATCCCGTTTGGGCTAAAAATAGTGCCGGAAAGAGATTTTATAATTTTTTGAATTTTTTTACTATTTTTTTCGGAATTTTCTTTCCCGGATCGAGTATGAACGAAATTCTGGAGTAAAATTTTGTTTTCACTTTTTTGGCATATCTCGTCCCGTTTGGGAAAAAAATAATGCCGGGAAGAGGTTTTATAATTTTTTGAATTTTTTTACTATTTTTTTCGGAATTTTCTTTCCCGTATCGACTACGAACGGAATTCTGGAGTAAAATTTTGTTTTCACTTTATTGGCTTATCCCATCCCGTTTGGGCTAAAAATAATGCCGGGAAGAGGTTTTATAGTTTTTTGAATTTTTTTACTATTTTTTTCTGAATTTTCTTGCCCGGGTCGACTATGAACGGAATTCTGGAGTAAAATTTTGTTTTCACTTTTTTGGTTTATCTCATCCAGTTTGGGCTAAAAATAATGCCGGGAAGAGGTTTTATAATTTTTTGAATTTTTTTACATTTTTTTTTCGAAATTTTCTTTCCCGAGTCGAGTATGAACGGAATTCTGGAGTAAAATTTTGTTTTCACTTTTTTGGTTTATCTCATCCCGTTTGGGCTAAAAATAATGCCAGGAAGAGGTTTTATAGTTTTTCGAATTTTTTTACTATTTTTTTCTGAATTTTCTTGCCCGAGTCGACTATGAACGGAATTCTGGAGTAAAATTTTGTTTTCACTTTTTTGGCTTATCTCAACCCGTTTGGGCTAAAAATAATGCCGGAAAGAGGTTTTATAATTTTTTGAATTTTTTTACTATTTTTTTCGGAATTTTCTTTCCCGGATCGAGTATGAACGGAATTCTGGAGTAAAATTTTGTTTTCACTTTTCTGGCTTATCTCATCCTGTATGGGCTAAAAATGATGCTGGGAAGAGGTTTTATAATTTTTTGAATTTTTTTACTATTTTTTTCGGAATTTTCTTTCCCGGGTCGAGTATGAACGGAATTCTGGAGTAAAATTTTCTTTTCACTTTTTTGGTTTATCTCATCCAGTTTGGGCTAAAAATAATGCCGGGAAGAGGTTTTATTATTTTTTCAATTTTTTTACTATTTTTTTCGGAATTTTCTTGCCCGGGTCGAATATGAACGGAATTCTGGAGTAAAATTTTGTTTTCACTTTTTTGGCATATCTCGCCCCGTTTGGGAAAAAAATAATGCCAGGAAGAGGTTTTATAATTTTTTGAATTTTTTTACTATTTTTTTCGGAATTTTCTTTCCCGGATCGACTATGAACAGAATTCTGGAGTAAAATTTTGTTTTCACTTTATTGGCTTATCCCATCCCGATTGGGCAAAAAATAATGCCGGGAAGAGGTTTTATAATTTTTTGAATTTTTTTACTTTTTTTTTTCGGAATTTTCTTTCCCGAGTCGAGTATGAACGGAATTCTGGAGTAAAATTTTGTTTTCACTTTTTTGGTTTATCTCATCCCGTTTGGGCTAAAAATAATGCCAGGAAGAGGTTTTATAGTTTTTTGAATTTTTTTACTATTTTTTTCTGAATTTTCCTGCCCGAGTCGACTATGAACGGAATTCTGGAGTAAAATTTTGTTTTCACTTTTTTGGCTTATCTCAACCCGTTTGGGCTAAAAATAATGCCGGAAAGAGGTTTTATAATTTTTTGAATTTTTTTACTATTTTTTTCGGAATTTTCTTTCTCGGATCGAGTATGAACGGAATTCTGGAGTAAAATTTTGTTTTCACTTTTCTGGCTTATCTCATCCTGTATGGGCTAAAAATGATGCCGGGAAGAGGTTTTATAATTTTTTGAATTTTTTTACTGTTTTTTTCGGAATTTTCTTTCCCGGATCGAGTATGAACGGAATTCTGGAGTAAAATTTTCTTTTCACTTTTTTGGTTTATCACATCCAGTTTGGGCTAAAAATAATGCCGGGAAGAGGTTTTATTATTTTTTCAATTTTTTTACTATTTTTTTCGGAATTTTCTTGCCCGGGTCGAATATGAACGGAATTCTGGAGTAAAATTTTGTTTTCACTTTTTTGGCAGATCTCGTCCCGTTTGGGAAATAAATAATGCCGGGAAGAGGTTTTATAATTTTTTGAATTTTTTTACTATTTTTTTCAGAATTTTCTTTCCCGGATCGACTATGAACGGAATTCTGGAGTAAAATTTTGTTTTCACTTTATTGGCTTATCCCATCCCGTTTGGGCTAAAAATAATGCCGGGAAGAGGTTTTATAGTTTTTTGAATTTTTTTACTATTTTTTTCTGAATTTTCTTGCCCGGGTCGACTATGAACGGAATTCTGGAGTAAAATTTTGTTTTCACTTTTTTGGTTTATCTCATCCCGTTTGGGCTAAAAATAATGCCGGGAAGAGGTTTTATAGTTTTTTGAATTTTTTTACTATTTTTTTTCTGAATTTTCTTGCCCGGGTCGACTATGAACGGAATTCTGGAGTAAAATTGTTAGGAATGCTATAAGCATATGGATAATTGAGATTTAGTTAGTTAGTTAGTTAATATTCCAAGCATGTTAATCACATTTAGCACATGTTGGAATTATTAATGCACATGGGGAATAATAGAACCTAGTTAGTTAGTTAGTTACAATTCCAAGCATGTTAATCACATTTAGCACATGTTGGAATTATTAATGCACATGGGGAATAATAGAACCAATAGGATGAGGCCATGTGGACCAATGAGATTAGAGCTAGTCTCCTATAAATACATGATTGTAATCCAATATGAGGGAGGAATGAAGAATAAACCAATTTGTTAGTGCATTTCTCTTTCTTAATCTCTCTCTTTCTCTATGGAGGGTGACTACCTCGAATTAAGTCAATTTCCCTACAATCCCCATCCATTCCCTTATAATTCCCATCAATCTCCATTAGGAACCACCGGGTTCCTAACAAATGGTATCAGAGCCGTTGATCCAGAGACGAGCAATTGTGATCAAAGAAAACTTTTGAAAAAAATACAAGGAACGTTGAAAAAAATACAAGGAATGTTGAACAGAGCCTCAGAAGAATCCAAGGATATTTCAAAGAAGATGAAGGCCTTGGATGAATCTAACATGGCCATGAAGGAGGAGCTCTCAAGATTGCAAGAGGGTCTTGAGAACATGACGGAAGAGGAGTTACAATCTCTTGATTCAATGAAACTCGAAGAACAAATCAAGTTCCAAGAATCTACTACTGTTGTTGCAAGTCAAGATGTTGATTTTTGTGTCAAAGTGGATGATGATATACATGTACATGCTGCCCTTGAAGTTCAGTCGAAAGAATCAACAAAGAAGGTGATGATGATCTTCCAAGAACCCATTCTTGATGCACCAATGGAGGCTTTCATTCAAGAGTCTATGATTCAAGAATTGGCAATCCAAGTGTCGGTGATCCAAGAATCCAAGATACAAGCTCCAAGAATTCTAATGGTTCTAGAATCAAATGAGGTCTTGAGGATACTAGAACATTTCAAGGTTCAAAGAACCAATGAGACCTTGAAGATTGAAGAACCATTGAAGGCTCAAGAATTTGAGCAAAGTTTGAAGATCTACGAAGAAGAAACCTTCATGTGCACCGGACCGCTTGTCAAAGAGAAGTGCATGAATAGGGTGATCAAAATGTCACTACGGTATTGGTCCATTGGAAGATCTCCTTTGATGAAGATGCTATTTCACAACAACACCTTGTGGGCAAGGTGTTTTCAAGGGGAGGGAAATGTTAGGAATGCTATAAGCATATGGATAATTGAGATTTAGTTAGTTAGTTAGTTAATATTCCAAGCATGTTAATCACATTTAGCACATGTTGGAATTATTAATGCACATGGGGAATAATAGAACCTAGTTAGTTAGTTAGTTACAATTCCAAGCATGTTAATCACATTTAGCACATGTTGGAATTATTAATGCACATGGGGAATAATAGAACCAATAGGATGAGGCCATGTGGACCAATGAGATTAGAGCTAGTCTCCTATAAATACATGATTGTAATCCAATATGAGGGAGGAATGAAGAATAAACCAATTTGTTAGTGCATTTCTCTTTCTTAATCTCTCTCTTTCTCTATGGAGGGTGACTACCTCGAATTAAGTCAATTTCCCTACAATCCATCCATTCCCTTATAATTCCCATCAATCTCCATTAGGAACCACCGGGTTCCTAACAAAAATTTTGTTTTGACTTTTTTGGCTTATCTCATCCCGTTTGGGCAACAAATAATGCCGGAAAGAGGTTTTATAATTTTTTGAAATTTTTTACTATTTTTTTCGGAATTTTCTTTCCCGGATCGAGTATGAACGGAATTCTGGAGTAAAATTTTGTTTTCACTTTTTTGGCTTCTCTCATCCTGTATGGGCTAAATATAATGCCGGGAAGATGGTTTATAATTTTTTGAATTTTTTTACTATTTTTTTCGAAATTTTCTTTCCCAGATCGAGTATGAACGGAATTCTGGAGTAAAATTTTGTTTTCACTTTTTTGGCTTATCTCATCCTGTATGGGCTAAATATAATGCCGGGAAGATGGTTTATAATTTTTTGAATATTTTTACTATTTTCTTCGGAATTTTCTTTCTCGGGTCGAGTATGAACGGAATTCTGGAGTAAAATTTTGTTTTCACTTTTTTGGTTTATCTCATCCAGTTTGGGCTAAAAATAATGCCGGGAAGAGGTTTTACAATTTTTTCAATTTTTTTACTATTTTTTTCGGAATTTTCTTGCACGGGACGACAATGAACGGAATTCTGGAGTAAAATTTTGTTTTCACGTTTTTGGCTTATCTCGTCCCGTTTGGGAAAAAAATAATGCCGGGAAGAGGTTTTATAATTTTTTTGAATTTTTTTACTATTTTTTTCAGAATTTTCTTTCCCGGATCGACTATGAACGGAATTCTGGAGTAAAATTTTGTTTTCACTTTATTGGCTTATCGCATCCCGTTTGGGCTAAAAATAATGCCGGGAAGAGGTTTTATAATTTTTAGAATTTTTTTACTTTTTTTTTTCGGAATTTTCTTTCCCGAGTCGAGTATGAACGGAATTCTGGAGTAAAATTTTGTTTCCACTTTTTTGGTTTATCTCATCCCGTTTGGGCTAAAAATAATGCCGGGAAGAGGTTTTATAGTTTTTTGAATTTTTTTATTATTTTTTTCCGAATTTTCTTGCCCGGGTCGACTATGAACGGAATTCTGGAGTAAAATTTTGTTTTTACTTTTTTGGTTTATCTCATCCCGTTTGGGCTAAAAATAATGCCGGGAAGAGGTTTTATAATTTTTTGAATTTTTTTACTTTTTTTTTTTCGGAATTTTCTTTCCCGAGTCGAATATGAACGGAATTCTAGAGTAAAATTTTGTTTTCACTTTTTTGGTTTATCTCATCCCGTTTGGGCTAGAAATAGTGCCGGGAAGAGGTTTTATAGTTTTCTGAATTTTTTTACTATTTTTTTCCGAATTTTCTTGCCCGGGTCGACTATGAACGGAATTCTGGAGTAAAATTTTGTTTTCACTTTTTTGGCTTATCTCATCCCGTTTGGGCTAAAAATAATGCCGGAAAGAGATTTTATAATTTTTTGAATTTTTTTACTATTTTTTTTCGGAATTTTCTTTCCCGGATCGAGTATGAACGGAATTCTGGAGTAAAATTTTGTTTTCACTTTTTTGGCATATCTCGTCCCGTCTGGGAAAAAAATAATGCCGGGAAGAGGTTTCATAATTTTTTGAATTTTTTTACTATTTTTTTCGGAATTTTCTTTCCCGTATCGACTATGAACGGAATTCTGGAGTAAAATTTTGTTTTCACTTTATTGGCTTATCCCATCCCGTTTGGGCTAAAAATAATGCCGGGAAGAGGTTTTATAGTTTTTTGAATTTTTTTACTATTTTTTTCTGCATTTTCTTGTCCGGGTCAACTATGAACGGAATTCTGGAGTAAAATTTTGTTTTCACTTTATTGGCTTATCCCATCCCGTTTGGGCTAAAAATAATGCCGGGAAGAGGTTTTATAATTTTTTGAATTTTTTTACTTTTTTTTTTCGAAATTTTCTTTCCCGAGTCGAGTATGAACGGAATTCTGGAGTAAAATTTTGTTTTCACTTTTTTGGTTTATCACATCCCGTTTGGGCTAAAAATAATGCCAGGAAGAGGTTTTATAGTTTTTCGAATTTTTTTACTATTTTTTTCGGAATTTTCTTGCCCGAGTCGCCTATGAACGGAATTCTGGAGTAAAATATTGTTTTCACTTTTTTGGCTTATCTCAACCCGTTTGGGCTAAAAATAATGCCGGAAAGAGGTTTTATAATTTTTTGAATTTTTTTACTATTTTTTTCGGAATTTCCTTTTCCGGATCGAGTATGAACGGAATTCAGGAGTAAACTTTTGTTTTCACTTTTCTGGCTTATCTCATCCTGTATGGGCTAAAAATGATGCCGGGAAGAGGTTTTATAATTTTTTGAATTTTTTTACTATTTTTTTCGGAATTTTCTTTCCCGGGTCGAGTATGAACGGAATTCTGGAGTAAAATTTTCTTTTCACTTTTTTGGTTTATCTCATCCAGTTTGGGCTAAAAATAATGCTGGGAAGAGGTTTTATTATTTTTTCAATTTTTTTACTATTTTTTTCGGAATTTTCTTGCCCGGGTCGAATATGAACGGAATTCTGGAGTAAAATTTTGTTTTCACTTTTTTGGCATATCTCGTCCCGTTTGGGAAAAAAATAATGCCAGGAAGAGGTTTTATAATTTTTTGAATTTTTTTACTATTTTTTTCGGAATTTTCTTTCCCGGATCGACTATGAACGGAATTCTGGAGTAAAATTTTGTTTTCACTTTATTGGCTTATCCCATCCCGTTTGGGCTAAAAATAATGCCGGGAAGAGGTTTTATAATTTTTTGAATTTTTTTACTTTTTTTTCTCGGAATTTTCTTTCCCGAGTCGAGTATGAACGGAATTCTGGAGTAAAATTTTGTTTTCACTTTTTTGGTTTATCTCATCCCGTTTGGGCTAAAAATAATGCCAGGAAGAGGTTTTATAGTTTTTTGAATTTTTTTACTATTTTTTTCTGAATTTTCTTGCCCGAGTCGACTATGAACGGAATTCTGGAGTAAAATTTTGTTTTCACTTTTTTGGCTTATCTCAACCCGTTTGGGCTAAAAATAATGCCGGAAAGAGGTTTTTTAATTTTTTGAATTTTTTTACTATTTTTTTCGGAATTTTCTTTCCCGGATCGAGTATGAACGGAATTCTGGAGTAAAATTTTGTTTTCACTTTTCTGGCTTATCTCATCCTGTATGGGCTAAAAATGATGCCGGGAAGAGGTTTTATAATTTTTTGAATTTTTTTACTATTTTTTTCGGAATTTTCTTTCCCGGATCGAGTATGAACGGAATTCTGGAGTAAAATTTTCTTTTCACTTTTTTGGTTTATCTCATCCAGTTTGGGCTAAAAATAATGCCGGGAAGAGGTTTTATTATTTTTTCAATTTTTTTACTATTTTTTTCGGAATTTTCTTGCCCGGGTCGAATATGAACGGAATTCTGGAGTAAAATTTTGTTTTCACTTTTTTGGCATATCTCGTCCCGTTTGGGAAAAAAATAATGCCAGGAAGAGGTTTTATAATTTTTTGAATTTTTTTACTATTTTTTTCAGAATTTTCTTTCCCGGATCGACTATGAACGGAATTCTGGAGTAAAATTTTGTTTTCACTTTATTGGCTTATCCCATCCCGTTTGGGCTAAAAATAATGCCGGGAAGAGGTTTTATAGTTTTTTGAATTTTTTTACTATTTTTTTCTGAATTTTCTTGTCCGGGTCGACTATGAACGGAATTCTGGAGTAAAATTTTGTTTTCACTTTATTGGCTTATCCCATCCCGTTTGGGCTAAAAATAATGCCGGGAAGAGGTTTTATAATTTTTTGAATTTTTTTACTTTTTTTTTTCGAAATTTTCTTTCCCGAGTCGAGTATGAACGGAATTCTGGAGTAAAATTTTGTTTTCACTATTTTGGTTTATCACATCCCGTTTGGGCTAAAAATAATGCCAGGAAGAGGTTTTATAGTTTTTCGAATTTTTTTACTATTTTTTTCGGAATTTTCTTTCCCGGGTCGAGTATGAACGGAATTCTGGAGTAAAATTTTCTTTTCACTTTTTTGGTTTATCTCATCCAGTTTGGGCTAAAAATAATGCTGGGAAGAGGTTTTATTATTTTTTCAATTTTTTTACTATTTTTTTCGGAATTTTCTTGCCCGGGTCGAATATGAACGGAATTCTGGAGTAAAATTTTGTTTTCACTTTTTTGGCATATCTCGTCCCGTTTGGGAAAAAAATAATGCCAGGAAGAGGTTTTATAATTTTTTGAATTTTTTTACTATTTTTTTCGGAATTTTCTTTCCCGGATCGACTATGAACGGAATTCTGGAGTAAAATTTTGTTTTCACTTTATTGGCTTATCCCATCCCGTTTGGGCTAAAAATAATGCCGGGAAGAGGTTTTATAATTTTTTGAATTTTTTTACTTTTTTTTCTCGGAATTTTCTTTCCCGAGTCGAGTATGAACGGAATTCTGGAGTAAAATTTTGTTTTCACTTTTTTGGTTTATCTCATCCCGTTTGGGCTAAAAATAATGCCAGGAAGAGGTTTTATAGTTTTTTGAATTTTTTTACTATTTTTTTCTGAATTTTCTTGCCCGAGTCGACTATGAACGGAATTCTGGAGTAAAATTTTGTTTTCACTTTTTGGCTTATCTCAACCCGTTTGGGCTAAAAATAATGCCGGAAAGAGGTTTTTTAATTTTTTGAATTTTTTTACTATTTTTTTCGGAATTTTCTTTCCCGGATCGAGTATGAACGGAATTCTGGAGTAAAATTTTGTTTTCACTTTTCTGGCTTATCTCATCCTGTATGGGCTAAAAATGATGCCGGGAAGAGGTTTTATAATTTTTTGAATTTTTTTACTATTTTTTTCGGAATTTCTTTCCCGGATCGAGTATGAACGGAATTCTGGAGTAAAATTTTCTTTCACTTTTTTGGTTTATCTCATCCAGTTTGGGCTAAAAATAATGCCGGGAAGAGGTTTTATTATTTTTTCAATTTTTTTACTATTTTTTTCGGAATTTTCTTGCCCCGGGTCGAATATGAACGGAATTCTGGAGTAAAATTTTGTTTTCACTTTTTTGGCATATCTCGTCCCGTTTGGGAAAAAAATAATGCCAGGAAGAGGTTTTATAATTTTTTGAATTTTTTTACTATTTTTTTCAGAATTTTCTTTCCCGGATCGACTATGAACGGAATTCTGGAGTAAAATTTTGTTTTCACTTTATTGGCTTATCCCATCCCGTTTGGGCTAAAAATAATGCCGGGAAGAGGTTTTATAGTTTTTTTGAATTTTTTTACTATTTTTTTCTGAATTTTCTTGTCCGGGTCGACTATGAACGGAATTCTGGAGTAAAATTTTGTTTTCACTTTATTGGCTTATCCCATCCCGTTTGGGCTAAAAATAATGCCGGAAGAGGTTTTATAATTTTTTGAATTTTTTTACTTTTTTTTTTCGAAATTTTCTTTCCCGAGTCGAGTATGAACGGAATTCTGGAGTAAAATTTTGTTTTCACTATTTTGGTTTATCACATCCCGTTTGGGCTAAAATAATGCCAGGAAGAGGTTTTATAGTTTTTCGAATTTTTTTACTATTTTTTTCGGAATTTTCTTGCCTGAGTCGACTATGAACGGAATTCTGGAGTAAAATTTTGTTTTCACTTTTTTGGCTTATCTCAACCCGTTTGGGCTAAAAATAATGCCGGAAAGAGGTTTTATAATTTTTTGAATTTTTTTACTATTTTTTTCGGAATTTCCTTTCCCGGATCGAGTATGAACGGAATTCTGGAGTAAAATTTTGTTTTCACTTTTCTGGCTTATCTCATCCTGTATGGGCTAAAAATGATGCCGGGAAGAGGTTTTATAATTTTTGAATTTTTTTACTATTTTTTTCGGAATTTTCTTTCCCGTGTCGAGTATGAACGGAATTCTGGAGTAAAATTTTCTTTTCACTTTTTTGGTTTATCTCATCCAGTTTGGGCTAAAAATAATGCTGGGAAGAGGTTTTAATTATTTTTTCAATTTTTTTACTATTTCTTTCGGAATTTTCTTGCCCGGGTCGAATATGAACGGAATTCTGGAGTAAAATTTTGTTTTCACTTTTTTGGCATATCTCGTCCCGTTTGGGAAAAAAATAATGCCAGGAAGAGGTTTTATAATTTTTTGAATTTTTTTACTATTTTTTTCGGAATTTTCTTTCCCGGATCGACTATGAACGGAATTCTGGAGTAAAATTTTGTTTTCACTTTATTGGCTTATCCCATCCCGTTTGGGCTAAAAATAATGCCGGGAAGAGGTTTTATAATTTTTTGAATTTTTTTACTTTTTTTTCCTCGGAATTTTCTTTCCCGAGTCGAGTATGAACGGAATTCTGGAGTAAAATTTTGTTTTCACTTTTTTGGTTTATCTCATCCCGTTTGGGCTAAAAATAATGCCAGGAAGAGGTTTTTTAATTTTTTGAATTTTTTTACTATTTTTTTCGGAATTTTCTTTCCCGGATCGAGTATGAACGGAATTCTGGAGTAAAATTTTGTTTTCACTTTTCTGGCTTATCTCATCCTGTATGGGCTAAAAATGATGCCGGGAAGAGGTTTTATAATTTTTTGAATTTTTTTACTATTTTTTTCGGAATTTTCTTTCCCGGATCGTGTATGAACGGAATTCTGGAGTAAAATTTTCTTTTCACTTTTTTGGTTTATCACATCCAGTTTGGGCTAAAAATAATGCCGGGAAGAGGTTTTATTATTTTTTCAATTTTTTTACTATTTTTTTCGGAATTTTCTTGCCCGGGTCGAATATGAACAGAATTCTTGAGTAAAATTTTGTTTTCACTTTTTTGGCATATCTCGTCCCGTTTGGGAAAAAAATAATGCCGGAAGAGGTTTTATAATTTTTTGAATTTTTTTACTATTTTTTTCAGAATTTTCTTTCCCGGATCGACTATGAACGGAATTCTGGAGTAAAATTTTGTTTTCACTTTATTGGCTTATCCCATCCCGTTTGGGCTAAAAATAATGCCGGGAAGAGGTTTTATAGTTTTTTGAATTTTTTTACTATTTTTTTCTGAATTTTATTGCCCGGGTCGACTATGAACGGAATTTTGGAGTAAAATTTTGTTTCACTTTTTGGTTATCTCATCCCGTTTGGGCTAAAAATAATGCCGGGAAGAGGTTTTATAATTTTTTGATTTTTTTACTATTTTTTTCTGAATTTTCTTGCCCGGGTCGACTATGAACGGAATTCTGGAGTAAAATTTTGTTTTGACTTTTTTGGCTTATCTCATCCCGTTTGGGCAACAAATAATGCCGGAAAGAGGTTTTATAATTTTTTGAATTTTTTTACTATTTTTTTCGGAATTTTCTTTCCCGGATCGAGTATGAACGGAATTCTGGAGTAAAATTTTGTTTTCACTTTTTTGGCTTCTCTCATCCTGTATGGGCTAAATATAATGCCGGGAAGATGGTTTATAATTTTTTGAATTTTTTTACTATTTCTTCGGAATTTTCTTTCCCGGGTCGAGTATGAACGGAATTCTGGAGTAAAATTTTCTTTTCACTTTTTTGGTTTATCTCATCCAGTTTGGGCTAAAAATAATGCCGGGAAGAGGTTTTACAATTTTTTCAATTTTTTTACTATTTTTTTCGTAATTTTCTTGCCCGGGTCTACAATGAACGGAATTCTGGAGTAAAATTTTGTTTTCACGTTTTTGGCTTATCTCGTCCCGTTTGGAAAAAAATAATGCGGGAAGAGGTTTTATAATTTTTTTGAATTTTTTTACTATTTTTTTCAGAATTTTCTTTCCCGGATCGACTATGAACGGAATTCTGGAGTAAAATTTTGTTTTCACTTTATTGGCTTATCGCATCCCGTTTGGGCTAAAATAATGCCGGGAAGAGGTTTTATAATTTTTAGAATTTTTTTACTTTTTTTTTTCGGAATTTTCTTTCCCGAGTCGAGTATGAACGGAATTCTGGAGTAAAATTTTGTTTCCACTTTTTTGGTTTATCTCATCCCGTTTGGGCTAAAAATAATGCCGGGAAGAGGTTTTATAGTTTTTTGAATTTTTTTATTATTTTTTCTGAATTTTCTTGCCCGGGTCGACTATGAACGGAATTCTGGAGTAAAATTTTGTTTTCACTTTTTTGGTTTATCTCATCCCGTTTGGGCTAAAAATAATGCCGGAAAGAGGTTTTATAATTTTTTGAATTTTTTTACTTTTTTTTTTTCGGAATTTTCTTTCCCGAGTCGAACATGAACGGAATTCTAGAGTAAAATTTTGTTTTCACTTTTTGGTTTATCTCATTCCGTTTGGGCTAAAAATAGTGCCGGGGAGAGGTTTTATAGTTTTCTGAATTTTTTTACAATTTTTTTCTGAATTTTCTTGCCCGGGTCGACTATGAACGGAATTCTGGAGTAAAATTTTGTTTTCACTTTTTAGCTTATCTCATCCCGTTTGGGCTAAAAATAATGCCGGAAAGAGATTTTATAATTTTTTGAATTTTTTACTATTTTTTTCGGAATTTTCTTTCCTGGATCGAGTATGAACGGAATCTGGAGTAAATTTTGTTTTCACTTTTTGGAATATCTCGTCCCGTTTGGGAAGAAAATAATGCCGGGAAGAGGTTTTATAATTTTTTGAATTTTTTTACTATTTTTTTCTGAATTTTCTTTCCCGTATCGACTATGAACGGAATTCTGGAGTAAATTTTGTTTTCACTTTATTGGCTTATCCCATCCCGTTTGGGCTAAAAATAATGCCGGGAAGAGGTTTTATAGTTTTTTGAATTTTTTTACTATTTTTTTCTGAATTTTCTTGCCCGGGTCGACTATGAACGGAATTCTGGAGTAAAATTTTGTTTTCACTTTTTTGGTTTATCTCATCCAGTTTGGGCTAAAAATAATGCCGGGAAGAGTTTTTATAATTTTTTGAATTTTTTTACTTTTTTTTTTCGGAATTTTCTTTCCCGAGTCAAGTATGAACGGAATTCTGGAGTAAAATTTTGTTTTCACTTTTTTGGTTTATCTCATCCCGTTTGGGCTAAAAATAATGCCAGGAAGAGGTTTTATAGTTTTTCGAATTTTTTTACTATTTTTTTCTGAATTTTCTTGCCCGAGTCGACTATGAACGGAATTCTGGAGTAAAATTTTGTTTTCACTTTTTTGGCTTATCCCAACCCGTTTGGGCTAAAAATAATGCCGGAAAGAGGTTTTATAATTTTTTGAATTTTTTTACTATTTTTTTCGGAATTTTCTTTCCCGGATCGAGTATGAACGGAATTCAGGAGTAAAATTTTGTTTTCACTTTTCTGGCTTATCTCATCCTGTATGGGCTAAAAATGATGCCGGGAAGAGGTTTTATAATTTTTTGAATTTTTTTACTATTTTTTTCGGAATTTTCTTTCCCGGGTCGAGTATGAACGGAATTCTGGAGTAAAATTTTGTTTCACTTTATTGGCTTATCGCATCCCGTTGGGCTAAAAATAATGCCGGGAAGAGGTTTTATAATTTTTAGAATTTTTTTACTTTTTTTTTTCGGAATTTTCTTTCCCGAGTCGAGTATGAACGGAATTCTGGAGTAAAATTTTGTTTCACTTTTTTGGTTTATCTCATCCCGTTTTGGCTAAAAATAATGCCGGGAAGAGGTTTTATAGTTTTTTGAATTTTTTTATTATTTTTTTCTGAATTTTCTAGCCCGGGTCGACTATGAACGGAATTCTGGAGTAAAATTTTGTTTTCACTTTTTTGGTTTATCTCATCCCGTTTGGGCTAAAAATAATGCCGGGAAGAGGTTTTATAATTTTTTGAATTTTTTTACTTTTTTTTTTTCGGAATTTTCTTTCCCGAGTCGAATATGAACGGAATTCTAGAGTAAAATTTTGTTTTCACTTTTTTGGTTTATCTCATCCCGTTTGGGCTAAAAATAGTGCCGGGAAGAGGTTTTATAGTTTTCTGAATTTTTTACTATTTTTTTCTGAATTTTGTTGCCCCGGGTCGACTATGAACGAAATTCTGGAGTAAAATTTTGTTTTCACTTTATTGGCTTATCCCATCCCGTTTGGGCTAAAAATAATGCCGGGAAGAGGTTTTATAGTTTTCTGAATTTTTTTACTATTTTTTTCTGAATTTTCTTGCCCGGGTCGACTATGAACGGAATTCTGGAGTAAAATTTTGTTTTCACTTTTTTGGCTTATCTCATCCCGTTTGGGCTAAAAATAATGCCGGAAAGAGATTTTATAATTTTTTGAATTTTTTTACTATTTTTTTCGGAATTTTCTTTCCCGGATCGAGTATGAACGGAATTCTGGAGTAAAATTTTGTTTTCACTTTTTTGGCATATCTCGTCCCGTTTGGGAAAAAAATAATGCCGGGAAGAGGTTTCATAATTTTTTGAATTTTTTTACTATTTTTTTCGGAATTTTCTTTCCCGTATCGACTATGAACGGAATTCTGGAGTAAAATTTTGTTTTCACTTTATTGGCTTATCCCATCCCGTTTGGGCTAAAAATAATGCCGGGAAGAGGTTTTATAGTTTTCTGAATTTTTTTACTATTTTTTTCTGAATTTTCTTGCCCGGGTCGACTATGAACGGAATTCTGGAGTAAAATTTTGTTTTCACTTTTTGGCTTATCTCAACCCGTTTGGGCTAAAAATAATGCCGGAAAGAGGTTTTATAATTTTTTGAATTTTTTTACTATTTTTTTCGGATTTCCTTTCCCGGATCGAGTATGAACGGAATTCTGGAGTAAAATTTTGTTTTCACTTTCTGGCTTATCTCATCCTGTATGGGCTAAAAATGATGCCGGGAAGAGGTTTTATAATTTTTTGAATTTTTTTACTATTTTTTTCGGAATTTTCTTTCCCGTGTCGAGTATGAACGGAATTCTGGAGTAAAATTTTCTTTTCACTTTTTTGGTTTATCTCATCCAGTTTGGGCTAAAAATAATGCTGGGAAGAGGTTTTATTATTTTTTCAATTTTTTTACTATTTCTTTCGGAATTTTCTTGCACGGGTCGAATATGAACGGAATTCTGGAGTAAAATTTTGTTTTCACTTTTTTGGCATATCTCGTCCCGTTTGGGAAAAAAATAATGCCAGGAAGAGGTTTTATAATTTTTTGAATTTTTTTACTATTTTTTTCGGAATTTTCTTTCCCGGATCGACTATGAACGGAATTCTGGAGTAAAATTTTGTTTTCACTTTATTGGCTTATCCCATCCCGTTTGGGCTAAAAATAATGCCGGGAAGAGGTTTTATAATTTTTTGAATTTTTTTACTTTTTTTTCTCGGAATTTTCTTTCCCGAGTCGAGTATGAACGGAATTCTGGAGTAAAATTTTGTTTTCACTTTTTTGGTTTATCTCATCCCGTTTGGGCTAAAAATAATGCCAGGAAGAGGTTTTTTAATTTTTTGAATTTTTTTTACTATTTTTTTCGGAATTTTCTTTCCCGGATCGAGTATGAACGGAATTCTGGAGTAAAATTTTGTTTCACTTTTCTGGCTTATCTCATCCTGTATGGGCTAAAATGATGCCGGGAAGAGGGTTTTATAATTTTTTGAATTTTTTTACTATTTTTTTCGGAATTTTCTTTCCCGGATCGAGTATGAACGGAATTCTGGAGTAAAATTTTCTTTTCACTTTTTTGGTTTATCACATCCAGTTTGGGCTAAAAATAATGCCGGAAGAGGTTTTATTATTTTTTTCAATTTTTTTACTATTTTTTTCGGAATTTTCTTGCCCGGGTCGAATATGAACAGAATTCTGGAGTAAAATTTTGTTTTCACTTTTTGGCATATCTCGTCCCGTTTGGGAAAAAAATAATGCCGGGAAGAGGTTTTATAATTTTTTGAATTTTTTACTATTTTTTTCAGAATTTTCTTTCCCGGATCGACTATGAACGGAATTCTGGAGTAAAATTTTGTTTTCACTTTATTGGCTTATCCCATCCCGTTTGGGCTAAAAATAATGCCGGGAAGAGGTTTTATAGTTTTTTTGAATTTTTTACTATTTTTTTCTGAATTTTATTGCCCGGGTCGACTATGAACGGAATTTTGGAGTAAAATTTTGTTTTCACTTTTTTGGTTTATCTCATCCCGTTTGGGCTAAAAAATAATGCCGGGAAGAGGTTTTATAGGTTTTTTGAATTTTTTTTACTATTTTTTTCTGAATTTTCTTGCCCGGGTCGACTATGAACGGAATTCTGGAGTAAAATTTTGTTTTGACTTTTTGGCTTATCTCATCCCGTTTGGGCAACAAATAATGCCGGAAAGAGGTTTTATAATTTTTGAATTTTTTTTACTATTTTTTTCGGAATTTTCTTTCCCGGATCGAGTATGAACGGAATTCTGGAGTAAAATTTTGTTTTCACTTTTTTGGCTTCTCTCATCCTGTATGGGCTAAATATAATGCCGGGAAGATGGTTTATAATTTTTTGAATTTTTTTACTATTTTCTTCGGAATTTTCTTTCCCGGGTCGAGTATGAACGGAATTCTGGAGTAAATTTTCTTTTCACTTTTTTGGTTTATCTCATCCAGTTTGGGCTAAAAATAATGCCGGGAAGAGGTTTTACAATTTTTTCAATTTTTTTACTATTTTTTTCGTAATTTTCTTGCCCGGGTCTACAATGAACGGAATTCTGGAGTAAAATTTTGTTTTCACGTTTTTGGCTTATCTCGTCCCGTTTGGGAAAAAAATAATGCCGGGAAGAGGTTTTATAATTTTTTTTGAATTTTTTTACTATTTTTTTCAGAATTTTCTTTCCCGGATCGACTATGAACGGAATCTGGAGTAAAATTTTGTTTTCACTTTATGGCTTATCGCATCCCGTTTGGGCTAAAAATAATGCCGGGAAGAGGTTTTATAATTTTTAGAATTTTTTTACTTTTTTTTTCGGAATTTTCTTTCCCAGAGTCGAGTATGAACGGAATTCTGGAGTAAAATTTTGTTTCCACTTTTTGGTTTATCTCATCCCGTTTGGGCTAAAAATAATGCCGGGAAGAGGTTTTATAGTTTTTTGAATTTTTTTATTATTTTTTTTCTGAATTTTCTTGCCCGGGTCGACTATGAACGGAATTCTGGAGTAAAATTTTGTTTTCACTTTTTTGGTTTATCTCATCCCGTTTGGGCTAAAAATAATGCCGGAAAGAGGTTTTATAATTTTTGAATTTTTTTACTTTTTTTTTTTTCGGAATTTTCTTTCCCGAGTCGAATATGAACGGAATTCTAGAGTAAAATTTTGTTTTCACTTTTTTGGTTTATCTCATTCCGTTTGGGCTAAAAATAGTGCCGGGGAGAGGTTTTATAGTTTCTGAATTTTTTACAATTTTTTTCTGAATTTTCTTGCCCGGGTCGACTATGAACGGAATTCTGGAGTAAAATTTTGTTTTCACTTTTTTGGCTTATCTCATCCCGTTTGGGCTAAAAATAATGCCGGAAAGAGATTTTATAATTTTTTGAATTTTTTTACTATTTTTTTCGGAATTTTCTTTCCTGGATCGAGTATGAACGGAATTCTGGAGTAAAATTTTGTTTTCACTTTTTTGCATATCTCGTCCCGTTTGGGAAGAAAATAATGCCGGGAAGAGGTTTATAATTTTTTGAATTTTTTACTATTTTTTTCTGAATTTTCTTTCCCGTATCGACTATGAACGGAATTCTGGAGTAAAAATTTTGTTTTCACTTTATTGGCTTATCCCATCCCGTTTGGGCTAAAAATAATGCCGGGAAAGAGGTTTTATAGTTTTTTGAATTTTTTTACTATTTTTTTCTGAATTTTCTTTGCCCGGGTCGACTATGAACGGAATTCTGGGAGTAAAATTTTGTTTTCACTTTTTTGGTTTATCTCATCCAGTTTGGGCTAAAAATAATGCCGGGAAGAGGTTTTATAATTTTTTGAATTTTTTTACTTTTTTTTTCGGAATTTTCTTTCCCGAGTCAAGTATGAACGGAATTCTGGAGTAAAATTTTGTTTTCACTTTTTTGGTTTATCTCATCCCGTTTGGGCTAAAAATAATGCCAGGAAGAGGTTTTATAGTTTTTCGAATTTTTTTACTATTTTTTTCTGAATTTTCTTGCCCGAGTCGACTATGAACGGAATTCTGGAGTAAAATTTTGTTTTCACTTTTTTGGCTTATCCCAACCGTTTGGGCTAAAAATAATGCCGGAAAGAGGTTTATAATTTTTTGAATTTTTTACTATTTTTTTCGGAATTTTCTTTCCCGGATCGAGTATGAACGGAATTCTGGAGTAAAATTTTGTTTCACTTTTCTGGCTTATCTCATCCTGTATGGGCTAAAAATGATGCCGGGAAGAGGTTTTATAATTTTTTGAATTTTTTTACTATTTTTTTCGGAATTTTCTTCCCCGTGTCGAGTATCGAACGGAATTCTGGAGTAAAATTTTCTTTTCACTTTTTTGGTTTATCTCATCCAGTTTGGGCTAAAATAATGCTGGGAAGAGGTTTTATTATTTTTCAATTTTTTTACTATTTCTTTCGGAATTTTCTTGCCCGGTCGAATATGAACGGAATTCTGGAGTAAAATTTTGTTTTCACTTTTTGGCATATCTCGTCCCGTTTGGGAAAAAATAATGCCAGGAAGAGGTTTTATAATTTTTGAATTTTTTTACTATTTTTTTCGGAATTTTCTTTCCCGGATCGACTATGAACGGAATTCTGGAGTAAAATTTTGTTTTCACTTTATTGGCTTATCCCATCCCGTTTGGGCTAAAAATAATGCCGGGAAGAGGTTTTATAATTTTTTGAATTTTTTTACTTTTTTTTCTCGGAATTTCTTCCCGAGTCGAGTATGAACGGAATTCTGGAGTAAAATTTTGTTTTCACTTTTTTGGTTATATCTCATCCCGTTTGGGCTAAAAATAATGCCAGGAAGAGGTTTTTAATTTTTTGAATTTTTTTACTATTTTTTTTCGGAATTTTCTTTCCCGGATCGAGTATGAACGGAATTCTGGAGTAAAATTTTGTTTTCACTTTTCTGGCTTATCTCATCCTGTATGGGCTAAAAATGATGCCGGGAGAGGTTTTATAATTTTTTGAATTTTTTTACTATTTTTTCGGAATTTTCTTTCCCGGATCGAGTATGAACGGAATTCTGGAGTAAAATTTTCTTTTCACTTTTTTGGTTTATCACATCCAGTTTGGGCTAAAAATAATGCCGGGAGGAGGTTTTATTATTTTTTCAATTTTTTTACTATTTTTTTTCGGAATTTTCTTGCCCGGGTCGAATATGAACAGAATTCTGGAGTAAAATTTTGTTTTCACTTTTTGGCATATCTCGTCCCGTTTGGGAAAAAAATAATGCCGGGAAGAGGTTTTATAATTTTTTGAATTTTTTTACTATTTTTTTCAGAATTTTCTTTCCGGATCGACTATGAACGGAATTCTGGAGTAAAATTTTGTTTTCACTTTATTGGCTTATCCCATCCCGTTTGGGCTAAAAATAATGCCGGGAAGAGGTTTTATAGTTTTTTGAATTTTTTTACTATTTTTTTCTGAATTTTATTGCCCGGGTCGACTATGAACGGAATTTTGGAGTAAAATTTTGTTTCACTTTTTTGGTTTATCTCATCCCGTTTGGGCTAAAAATAATGCCGGGAAGAGGTTTTATAGTTTTTTGAATTTTTTTACTATTTTTTTCTGAATTTTCTTGCCCGGGTCGACTATGAACGGAATTCTGGAGTAAATTTTGTTTTGACTTTTTTGGCTTATCTCATCCCGTTTGGGCAACAAATAATGCCGGAAAGAGGTTTTATAATTTTTTGAATTTTTTTACTATTTTTTTCGGAATTTTCTTTCCGGATCGAGTATGAACGGAATTCTGGAGTAAAATTTGTTTTCACTCTTTTGGCTTCTCTCATCCTGTATGGGCTAAATATAATGCCGGGAAGATGGTTTATAATTTTTTGAATTTTTTACTATTTTCTTCGGAATTTTCTTTCCCGGGTCGAGTATGAACGGAATTCTGGAGTAAAATTTTCTTTTCACTTTTTTGGTTTATCTCATCCAGTTTGGGCTAAAAATAATGCCGGGAAGAGGTTTTACAATTTTTTCAATTTTTTTACTATTTTTTTCGTAATTTTCTTGCCCGGGTCTACAATGAACGGAATTCTGGAGTAAAATTTTGTTTTCACGTTTTTGGCTTATCTCGTCCCGTTTGGGAAAAAAATAATGCCGGGAAGAGGTTTTATAATTTTTTTGAATTTTTTTACTATTTTTTTCAGAATTTTCTTTCCCGGATCGACTATGAACGGAATTCTGGAGTAAAATTTTGTTTTCACTTTATTGCTTATCGCATCCCGTTTGGGCTAAAAATAATGCCGGGAAGAGGTTTTATAATTTTTAGAATTTTTTTACTTTTTTTTTTCGGAATTTTCTTTCCCGAGTCGAGTATGAACGGAATTCTGGAGTAAAATTTTGTTTCCACTTTTTGGTTTATCTCATCCCGTTTGGCTAAAAATAATGCCGGGAAGAGGTTTTATAGTTTTTTGAATTTTTTTATTATTTTTTTCTGAATTTTCTTGCCCGGGTCGACAATGAACGGAATTCTGGAGTAAAATTTTGTTTTCACTTTTTTGGTTTATCTCATCCCGTTTGGGCTAAAAATAATGCCGGAAAGAGGTTTTATAATTTTTTGAATTTTTTTACTTTTTTTTTTCGGAATTTTCTTCCCGAGTCGAATATGAACGGAATTCTAGAGTAAAATTTTGTTTTCACTTTTTGGTTTATCTCATTCCGTTTGGGCTAAAAATAGTGCCGGGGAGAGGTTTTATAGTTTTCTGAATTTTTTACAATTTTTTTTGAATTTTCTTGCCCGTGTCGACTATGAACGGAATTCTGGAGTAAAATTTGTTTTCACTTTTTTGGCTTATCTCATCCCGTTTGGGCTAAAAATAATGCCGGAAAGAGATTTTATAATTTTTTGAATTTTTTTACTATTTTTTTCGGAATTTTCTTTCCTGGATCGAGTATGAACGGAATTCTGGAGTAAAATTTTGTTTTCACTTTTTTGGCATATCTCGTCCCGTTTGGGAAGAAAATAATGCGGGAAGAGTTTTATAATTTTTTGAATTTTTTTACTATTTTTTTCTGAATTTTCTTTCCCGTATCGACTATGAACGGAATTCTGGAGTAAAATTTTGTTTTCACTTTATTGGCTTATCCCATCCCGTTTGGGCTAAAAATAATGCCGGGAAGAGGTTTTATAGTTTTTTGAATTTTTTTACTATTTTTTTCTGAATTTTCTTGCCCGGGTCGACTATGAACGGAATTCTGGAGTAAAATTTTGTTTTCACTTTTTTGGTTTATCTCATCCAGTTTGGGCTAAAAATAATGCCGGGAAGAGGTTTTATAATTTTTTGAATTTTTTTACTTTTTTTTTTCGGAATTTTCTTTCCCGAGTCAAGTATGAACGAAATTCTGGAGTAAAATTTTGTTTTCACTTTTTTGGTTATCTCATCCCGTTTGGGCTAAAAATAATGCCAGGAAGAGGTTTTATAGTTTTTCGAATTTTTTTACTATTTTTTTCTGAATTTTCTTGCCCGAGTCGACTATGAACGGAATTCTGGAGTAAAATTTTGTTTTCACTTTTTTGGCTTATCCCAACCCGTTTGGGCTAAAAATAATGCCGGAAAGAGTTTTATAATTTTTTGAATTTTTTTACTATTTTTTTCGGAATTTTTCTTTCCCGGATCGAGTATGAACGAATTCTGGAGTAAAATTTTGTTTTCACTTTTCTGGCTTATCTCATCCTGTATGGGCTAAAAATGATGCCGGAAGAGGTTTATAATTTTTTGAATTTTTTTACTATTTTTTTCGGAATTTTCTTTCCCGGGTCGAGTATGAACGGAATTCTGGAGTAAAATTTTGTTTTCACTTTATTGGCTTATCGCATCCCGTTGGCTAAAAATAATGCCGGGAAGAGGTTTTATAATTTTTAGAATTTTTTTACTTTTTTTTTCGGAATTTTCTTTCCCGAGTCGAGTATGAACGGAATTCTGGAGTAAAATTTTGTTTCCACTTTTTTGGTTTATCTCATCCCGTTTTGGCTAAAAATAATGCCGGGAAGAGGTTTTATAGTTTTTTGAATTTTTTTATTATTTTTTTCTGAATTTTCTAGCCCGGGTCGACTATGAACGGAATTCTGGAGTAAAATTTTGTTTTCACTTTTTGGTTTATCTCATCCCGTTTGGGCTAAAAATAATGCCGGGAAGAGGTTTTATAATTTTTTGAATTTTTTTACTTTTTCTTTCGGAATTTTCTTTCCCGAGTCGAATATGAACGGAATTCTAGAGTAAAATTTGGTTTTCACTTTTTTGGTTTATCTCATCCCGTTTGGGCTAAAATAGTGCCGGGAAGAGGTTTTATAGTTTTCTGAATTTTTTTACTATTTTTTTTCTGAATTTTGTTGCCCGGGTCGACTATGAACGAAATTCTGGAGTAAATTTTGTTTTCACTTTATTGGCTTATCCCATCCCGTTTGGGCTAAAAATAATGCCGGGAAGAGGTTTTATAGTTTTCTGAATTTTTTTACTATTTTTTTCTGATTTTCTTGCCCGGGTCGACTATGAACGGAATTCTGGAGTAAAATTTTGTTTTCACTTTTTTGGCTTATCTCATCCCGTTTGGGCTAAAAATAATGCCGGAAAGAGATTTTATA
>CM070305.1:26128767-26182285 GCA_036321655.1 Quercus alba
GAGTAAAATTTTGTTTTCACTTTTTGGCATATCTCGTCCCGTTTGGGAAAAAAATAATGCCAGGAAGAGGTTTTATAATTTTTTGAATTTTTCTAACTATTTTTTTCGGAATTTTCTTTCCCCATCGACTATGAACAGAATTCTGGAGTAAAATTTTGTTTTCACTTTATTGGCTTATCCCATCCCGTTTGGGCTAAAAATAAACCGGGAAGAGGCTTTATAGTTTTTTGAATTTTTTTACTATTTTTTTTCTGAATTTTCTTGCCCGGGTCGACTATGAACGGAATTCTGGAGTAAAATTTTGTTTTCACTTTTTTGGTTTATCTCATCCCGTTTGGGCTAAAAATAATGCCGGGAAGAGGTTTTATAGTTTTTTGAATTTTTTTACTATTTTTTTCTGAATTTTCTTGCCCGGGTCGACTATGAACCGAATTCTGGAGTAAAATTTTGTTTTGACTTTTTGGCTTATCTCATCCCGTTTGGGCAACAAATAATGCCGGAAAGAGGTTTTATAATTTTTTGAATTTTTTTACTATTTTTTTCGGAATTTTCTTTCCCGGATCGAGTATGAACGGAATTCTGGAGTAAAATTTTGTTTTCACTTTTTTGGCTTATCTCATCCTGTATGGGCTAAATATAATGCCGGGAAGATGGTTTATAATTTTTGAATTTGTTTACTATTTTCTTCGGAATTTTCTTTCCCGGGTCGAGTATGAACGGAATTCTGGAGTAAAATTTTCTTTTCACTTTTTTGGTTTATCTCATCCAGTTTGGGCTAAAAATAATGCCGGGAAGAGGTTTTATAATTTTTTCAATTTTTTTCGGAATTTTCTTGCCGGGTCGACTATGAACGGAATTCTGGAGTAAAATTTTGTTTTCACGTTTTTGGCTTATCTCGTCCCGTTTGGGAAAAAAATAATGCCGGGAAGAGGTTTTATAATTTTTTGAATTTTTTTACTATTTTTTTCGAATTTTCTTTCCCGGATCGAGTATGAACGGAATTCTGGAGTAAAATTTTGTTTTCACTTTTTTGGCTTCTCTCATCCTGTATGGGCTAAATATAATGCCGGGAAGATGGTTTATAATTTTTTGAATTTTTTTTACTATTTTCTTCCGAATTTTCTTTCCCGGGTCGAGTATGAACGGAATTCTGGAGTAAAATCTTCTTTTCACTTTTTTGGTTTATCTCATCCAGTTTGGGCTAAAAATAATGCCGGGAAGAGGTTTTTACAATTTTTTCAATTTTTTTACTGTTTTTTTCGGAATTTTCTTGCCCGGGTCGACAATGAACGGAATTCTGGAGTAAACTTTTGTTTTCACGTTTTTGGCTTATCTCGTCCCGTTTGGGAAAAAAATAATGCCGGGAAGAGGTTTATAATTTTTTTGAATTTTTTTACTATTTTTTTCAGAATTTTCTTTCCCGGATCGACTCTGAACGGAATTCTGGAGTAAAATTTTGTTTTCACTTTATTGGCTTATCGCATCCCGTTCGGGCTAAAAATAATGCCGGGAAGAGGTTTTATAATTTTTTGAATTTTTTTTACTTTTTTTTTTTGGAATTTTCTTTCCCGAGTCGAGTATGAACGGAATTCTGGAGTAAAATTTTGTTTCCACTTTTTTGGTTTATCTCATCCCGTTTGGGCTAAAAATAATGCCGGGAAGAGGTTTTATAGTTTTTTGAATTTTTTTATTATTTTTTCTGAATTTTCTTGCCCGGGTCGACTATGAACGGAATTCTGGAGTAAAATTTTGTTTTCACTTTTTTGGTTTATCTCATCCCGTTTGGGCTAAAAATAATGCCGGGAAGAGGTTTTATAATTTTTTGAATTTTTTTACTTTTTTTTTTTCGGAATTTTCTTTCCGAGTCGAATATGAACGGAAATTCTAGAGTAAAATTTTGTTTTCACTTTTTTGGTTTATCTCATCCCGTTTGGGCTAAAAATAGTGCCGGAAGAGGTTTTATAGTTTTCTGAATTTTTTTACTATTTTTTTCTGAATTTTCTTGCCCGGGTCGACTATGAACGGAATTCTGGAGTAAAATTTTGTTTTCACTTTTTTGGCTTATCTCATCCCGTTTGGGCTAAAAATAATGCCGGAAAGAGTTTTTATAATTTTTTTGAATTTTTTTACTATTTTTTTCGGAATTTTCTTTCCCGGATCGAGTATAAACGGAATTCTGGAGTAAAATTTGTTTTCACTTTTTTGGCATATCTCGTCCCGTTGGGAAAAAAATAATGCGGGAAGAGGTTTTATAATTTTTTTGAATTTTTTTACTATTTTTTTCGGAATTTTCTTTCCCGTATCGACTATGAACGGAATTCTGGAGTAAAATTTTGTTTTCACTTTATTGGCTTATCCCATCCCGTTTGGGCTAAAAATAATGCCGGGAAGAGGTTTTATAGTTTTTGAATTTTTTTTACTTTTTTTTTTCGGAATTTTCTTTCCCGAGTCGAGTATGAACGGAATTCTGGAGTAAAATTTTGTTTTCACTTTTTTGGTTTATCTCATCCCGTTAGGGCTAAAAATAATGCCAGGAAGAGGTTTTATAGTTTTTCGAATTTTTTTTACTATTTTTTTCTGAATTTTCTTGCCCGAGTCGACTATGAACGGATTCTGGAGTAAAATTTTGTTTTCACTTTTTTTTGGCATATCTCGTCCCGTTTGGGAAAAAAAATAATGCCAGGAAGAGGTTTTATAATTTTTTGAATTTTTTTACTATTTTTTTCGGAATTTTCTTTCCCCATCGACTATGAACAGAATTCTGGAGTAAAATTTTGTTTTCACTTTATTGGCTTATCCCATCCCGTTTGGGCTAAAAATAATGACGGGAAGAGGTTTTATAGTTTTTTGAATTTTTTTACTATTTTTTTCTGAATTTTCTTGCCCGGGTCCGACTATGAACGGAATTCTGGAGTAAAATTTTGTTTTCACTTTTTTTGGTTTATCTCATCCCGTTTGGGCTAAAAATAATGCCGGGAAGAGGTTTTATAGTTTTTTGAATTTTTTTACTATTTTTTTTCTGAATTTTCTTTCCCGAGTCGAGTATGAACGGAATTCTGGAGTAAAATTTTGTGTTCACTTTTTTGGTTTATCTCATCCCGTTTGGGCTAAAAATAATGCCGGAAGAGATTTTATAATTTTTTGAATTTTTTACTATTTTTTTCGGAATTTTCTTGCCCGGGTCGACTATGAACGGAATTCTGGAGTAAAATTTTGTTTTCACTTTTTTGGTTTATCTCATCCCGTTTGGGCTAAAAATAATGCCAGAAGAGGTTTTATAGTTTTTTGAATTTTTTTACTATTTTTTTCTGAATTTTCTTGCCCGAGTCGACTATGAACGGAATTCTGGAGTAAAATTTTGTTTTCACTTTTTTGGCTTATCTCAACCCGTTTGGGCTAAAAATAATGCCGGAAAGAGGTTTTATAATTTTTTGAATTTTTTTACTATTTTTTTCGGAATTTTCTTTCCCGGATCGAGTATGAACGGAATTCTGGAGTAAAATTTTGTTTTCACTTTTCTGGCTTATCTCATCCTGTATGGGATAAAAATGATGCCGGAAGAGGTTTTATAATTTTTTGAATTTTTTTACTATTTTTTTCGGAATTTTCTTTCCCGGGTCGAATATGAACGGAATTCTGGAGTAAAATTTTGTTTTCACTTTTTTGGTTTATCTCATCCCGCTTGGGCTAAAAATAATGCCGGAAGAGGTTTTATAGTTTTCTGAATTTTTTTACTATTTTTTTCGGAATTTTCTTTCCCGGGTCGAATATGAACGGAATTCTGGAGTAAAATTTTGTTTTCACTTTTTTGGTTTATCTCATCCCGCTTGGGCTAAAAATAATGCCGGAAGAGGTTTTATAGTTTTCTGAATTTTTTTACTATTTTTTTCGGAATTTTCTTTCCCGGGTCGAATATGAACGGAATTCTGGAGTAAAATTTTGTTTTCACTTTTTTGGTTTATCTCATCCCGCATGGGCTAAAAATAATGCCGGGAAGAGGTTTTATAGTTTTCTGAATTTTTTACTATTTTTTTCTGAATTTTCTTGCCCGGGTCGACTATGAACGGAATTCTGGAGTAAAATTTTGTTTCACTTTTTTGGCTTATCTCATCCCGTTGGGCTAAAAATAATGCCGGAAAGAGATTTTATAATTTTTTGAATTTTTTTACTATTTTTTTTTGAATTTTCTTTCCCGGATCGAGTATGAACGGAATTTTGGAGTAAAATTTTGTTTTCACTTTTTTGGCATATCTCGTCCCGTTTGGGAAAAAAATAATGCTGGGAAGAGGTTTTATAATTTTTTGAATTTTTTTACTATTTTTTTCGGAATTTTCTTTCCCGGATCGACAATGAACGGAATTCTGGAGTAAAATTTTTTTCACTTTATTGGCTTATCCCATCCCGTTTGGGCTAAAAATAATGCCGGGAAGAGGTTTTCTAATTTTCTGAATTTTTTTACTTTTTTTTTTCGGAATTTTCATTCCCGAGTCGAGTATGAACGGAATTCTGGAGTAAAATTTTGTTTTCACTTTTTTGGCTTATCTCATCCTGTATGGGCTAAAAATAATGCCGGGAAGAGGTTTTATAATTTTTTGATTTTTTTACTATTTTTTTCGGAGTTTTCTTTCCCGGGTCGTGTATGAACGGAATTCTGGAGTAAAATTTTCTTTTCACTTTTTTGGTTTAACTCATCCAGTTTGGGCTAAAAATAATGCCGGGAAGAGGTTTTATAATTTTTTCAATTTTTTTACTATTTTTTTCGGAATTTTCTGCCCGGGTCGAATATGAACGGAATTCTGGAGTAAATTTTGTTTTCACTTTTTTGGCATATCTTGTCCCGTTTGGGAAAAAAATAATGCCGGGAAGAGGTTTTATAATTTTTTGAATTTTTTTACTATTTTTTCGGAATTTTCATTCCCGGATCGACTATAAACGGAATTCTGGGGTAAAATTTTGTTTTCACTTTATTGGCTTATCGCATCCCGTTTGGGCTAAAAATAATGCCGGGAAGAGGTTTCATAATTTTTTGAATTTTTTTACTTTTTTTTTCGGAATTTTCTTTCCCGAGTCGAGTATGAACGGAATTCTGGAGTAAAATTTTGTTTTCACTTTTTTGGTTTCTCTCATCCCGTTTGCGCTAAAAATAATTCCGGGAAGAGGTTTTATAGTTTTTTGAATTTTTTTACTATTTTTTTCTGAATTTTCTTGCCCGGGTCGACTACGAACGGAATTCTGGAGTAAAATTTTGTTTTCACTTTTTTGGCTTATCTCATCCCGTTTGGGCTAAAAATAATACCGGAAAGAGATTTTATAATTTTTGAATTTTTTTGCTATTTATTTTCGGAATTTTATTTCCCGGATCGACTATGAACGGAATTCTGGAGTAAAATTTTGTTTTCACTTTATTGGCTTATCGCATCCCGTTTGGGCTAAAAATAATGCCGGGAAGAGGTTTTATAATTTTTTGAATTTTTTGAATTTTTTTTTCGGAATTTTCTTTCCCGAGTCGAATATGAACGGAATTCTAGAGTAAAATTTTGTTTTCACTTTTTTGGTTTATCTCATCCCGTTTGGGCTAAAAATAGTGCCGGAAGAGGTTTTATAGTTTTCTGAATTTTTTACTATTTTTTTCTGAATTTTCTTGCCCGGGTCGACTATGAACGGAATTCTGGAGTAAATTTTGTTTTCACTTTTTTGGCTTATCTCATTCCGTTTGGGCTAAAAATAATGCCGGAAAGAGTTTTTATAATTTTTTGAATTTTTTTTACTATTTTTTTCGGAATTTTCTTTCCCGGATCAAGTATAAACGGAATTCTGGAGTAAAATTTTGTTTTCACTTTTTGGCATATCTCGTCCCGTTTGGGAAAAAAATAATGCCGGGAAGAGGTTTTATAATTTTTTGAATTTTTTTTACTATTTTTTTCGGAATTTTCTTTCCCGTATCGACTATGAACGGAATTCTGGAGTAAAATTTTGTTTTCACTTTATTGGCTTATCCCATCCCGTTTGGGCTAAAAATAATGCCGGGAAGAGGTTTTATAGTTTTTTGAATTTTTTTACTATTTTTTCTGAATTTTCTTGCCCGGGTCGACTATGAACGGAATTCTGGAGTAAAATTTTGTTTTCACTTTTTTGGTTTATCTCATCCAGTTTGGGCTAAAAATAATGCCGGGAAGAGGTTTTATAATTTTTTGAATTTTTTTACTTTTTTTTTTCGGAATTTTCTTTCCCGAGTCGAGTATGAACGGAATTCTGGAGTAAAATTTTGTTTTCACGTTTTTGGCATATCTCGTCCCGTTTGGGAAAAAAATAATGCTGGGAAGAGGTTTTATAATTTTTTGAATTTTTTTACTATTTTTTTCGGAATTTTCTTTCCCGGATCGACAATGAACGGAATTCTGGAGTAAAATTTTTTTCACTTTATTGGCTTATCCCATCCCGTTTGGGCTAAAAATAATGCCGGGAAGAGGTTTTCTAATTTTCTGAATTTTTTTACTTTTTTTTTTCGAATTTTCATTCCCGAGTCGAGTATGAACGGAATTCTGGAGTAAAATTTTGTTTTCACTTTTTTGGCTTATCTCATCCTGTATGGGCTAAAAATAATGCCGGGAAGAGGTTTATAATTTTTTGATTTTTTTACTATTTTTTTCGGAGTTTTCTTTCCCGGGTCGTGTATGAACGGAATTCTGGAGTAAAATTTTCTTTTCACTTTTTTGGTTTAACTCATCCAGTTTGGGCTAAAAATAATGCCGGGAAGAGGTTTTATAATTTTTTCAATTTTTTTACTATTTTTTTCGGAATTTTCTTGCCCGGTCGAATATGAACGGAATTCTGGAGTAAAATTTTGTTTTCACTTTTTTGGCATATCTTGTCCCGTTTGGGAAAAAAATAATGCCGGGAAGAGGTTTTATAATTTTTTGAATTTTTTTACTATTTTTTTCGGAATTTTCATTCCCGGATCGACTATAAACGGAATTCTGGGGTAAAATTTTGTTTTCACTTTATTGGCTTATCGCATCCCGTTTGGGCTAAAAATAATGCCGGGAAGAGGTTTCATAATTTTTTGAATTTTTTTACTTTTTTTTTCGGAATTTTCTTTCCCGAGTCGAGTATGAACGGAATTCTGGAGTAAAATTTTGTTTTCACTTTTTTGGTTTCTCTCATCCCGTTTGCGCTAAAAATAATTCCGGGAAGAGGTTTTATAGTTTTTTGAATTTTTTTACTATTTTTTTCTGAATTTTCTTGCCCGGGTCGACTACGAACGGAATTCTGGAGTAAAATTTTGTTTTCACTTTTTTGGCTTATCTCATCCCGTTTGGGCTAAAATAATACCGGAAAGAGATTTTATAATTTTTTGAATTTTTTTGCTATTTATTTTCGGAATTTTATTTCCCCGGATCGACTATGAACGGAATTCTGGAGTAAAATTTTGTTTTCACTTATTGGCTTATCGCATCCCGTTTGGGCTAAAAATAATGCCGGGAAGAGGTTTTATAATTTTTTGAATTTTTTAATTTTTTTTTCGGAATTTTCTTTCCCGAGTCGAATATGAACGGAATTCTAGAGTAAAATTTTGTTTTCCACTTTTTTGGTTTATCTCATCCCGTTTGGGCTAAAAATAGTGCCGGGAGAGGTTTTATAGTTTTCTGAATTTTTTACTATTTTTTTCTGAATTTTCTTGCCCGGGTCGACTATGAACGGAATCTGGAGTAAAATTTTGTTTTCACTTTTTTGGCTTATCTCATTCCGTTTGGGCTAAAAATAATGCCGGAAAGAGTTTTTATAATTTTTTGAATTTTTTTACTATTTTTTTCGGAATTTTCTTTCCCGGATCAAGTATAAACGGAATTCTGGAGTAAAATTTTGTTTTCACTTTTTTGGCATATCTCGTCCCGTTTGGGAAAAAAATAATGCCGGGAAGAGGTTTTATAATTTTTTTGAATTTTTTTACTATTTTTTTCGGAATTTTCTTTCCCGTATCGACTATGAACGGAATTCTGGAGTAAAATTTTGTTTTCACTTTATTGGCTTATCCCATCCCGTTTGGGCTAAAAATAATGCCGGGAAGAGGTTTTATAGTTTTTTGAATTTTTTTACTATTTTTTCTGAATTTTCTTGCCCGGGTCGACTATGAACGGAATTCTGGAGTAAAATTTTGTTTTCACTTTTTTGGTTTATCTCATCCAGTTTGGGCTAAAAATAATGCCGGGAAGAGGTTTTATAATTTTTTGAATTTTTTTACTTTTTTTTTCGGAATTTTCTTTCCCGAGTCGAGTATGAACGGAATTCTGGAGTAAAATTTTGTTTTCACTTTTTTGGTTTATCTCATCCCGTTTGGGCTAAAAATAATGCCAGGAAGAGGTTTTATAGTTTTTCGAATTTTTTTACTATTTTTTTCTGAATTTTCTTGCCCGAGTCGACTATGAACGGAATTCTGGAGTAAAATTTTGTTTTCACTTTTTGGCATATCTCGTCCCGTTTGGGAAAAAAATAATGCCAGGAAGAGGTTTTATAATTTTTTGAATTTTTTTACTATTTTTTTCGGAATTTTCTTTCCCCATCGACTATGAACAGAATTCTGGAGTAAAATTTTGTTTTCACTTTATTGGCTTATCCCATCCCGTTTGGGCTAAAAATAATGCCGGGAAGAGGTTTATAGTTTTTTGAATTTTTTTTCTATTTTTTTCTGAATTTTCTTGCCCGGGTCGACTACGAACGGAATTCTGGAGTAAAATTTTGTTTTCACTTTTTTGGTTTATCTCATCCCGTTTGGGCTAAAAATAATGCCGGGAAGAGGTTTTATAGTTTTTTGAATTTTTTTACTATTTTTTTCTGAATTTTCTTGCCCGGGTCGACTATGAACGGAATTCTGGAGTAAAATTTTGTTTTGACTTTTTGGCTTATCTCATCCCGTTTGGGCAACAAATAATGCCGGAAAGAGGTTTTATAATTTTTTGAATTTTTTTACTATTTTTTTCGGAATTTTCTTTCCCGGATCGAGTATGAACGGAATTCTGGAGTAAAATTTTGTTTTCACTTTTTTGGCTTATCTCATCCTGTATGGGCTAAATATAATGCCGGGAAGATGGTTTATAATTTTTGAATTTTTTTACTATTTTCTTCGGAATTTTCTTTCCCGGGTCGAGTATGAACGGAATTCTGGAGTAAAATTTTCTTTTCACTTTTTCGGTTTATCTCATCCAGTTTGGGCTAAAAATAATGCCGGAAGAGGTTTTATAATTTTTTCAATTTTTTTCGGAATTTTCTCGCCCGGGTCGACTATGAACGGAATTCTGGAGTAAAATTTTGTTTTCACGTTTTTGGCTTATCTCGTCCCGTTTGGGAAAAAAATAATGCCGGGAAGAGGTTTTATAATTTTTTGAATTTTTTTACTATTTTTTTCAGAATTTTCTTTCCCGGATCGACTATGAATGGAATTCAGGAGTAAAATTTTGTTTTCACTTTATTGGTTTATCGCATCCCGTTTGGGCTAAAAATAATGCCGGGAAGAGGTTTTATAATTTTTTGAATTTTTTTACTTTTTTTTTTCAGAATTTTCCTTCCCGAGTCGAGTATGAACGGAATTCTGGAGTAAAATTTTGTGTTCACTTTTTTGGTTTATCTCATCCCGTTTGGGCTAAAAATAATGCCGGGAAGAGGTTTTATTATTTTTCCAATTTTTTTACTATTTTTTTCGGAATTTTCTTGCCCGGGTCGAATATGAACGGAATTCTGGAGTAAAATTTTGTTTTCACTTTTTTGGCATATCTCGTCCCGTTTGGGAAAAAAATAATGCCAGGAAGAGGTTTTATAATTTTTTGAATTTTTCTACTATTTTTTTCGGAATTTTCTTTCCCCATCGACTATGAACAGAATTCTGGAGTAAAATTTTGTTTTCACTTTATTGGCTGATCCCATCCCGTTTGGGCTAAAAATAAACCGGGAAGAGGCTTTATAGTTTTTTGAATTTTTTTACTATTTTTTTCTGAATTTTCTTGCCCGGGTCGACTATGAACGGAATTCTGGAGTAAAATTTTGTTTTCACTTTTTTGGTTTATCTCATCCCGTTTGGGCTAAAAATAATGCCGGGAAGAGGTTTTATAGTTTTTTGAATTTTTTTACTATTTTTTTCTGAATTTTCTTGCCCGGGTCGACTATGAACCGAATTCTGGAGTAAAATTTTGTTTTGACTTTTTTGGCTTATCTCATCCCGTTTGGGCAACAAATAATGCCGGAAAGAGGTTTTATAATTTTTTGAATTTTTTTACTATTTTTTTCGGAATTTTCTTTCCCGGATCGAGTATGAACGGAATTCTGGAGTAAAATTTTGTTTTCACTTTTTTGGCTTATCTCATCCTGTATGGGCTAAATATAATGCCGGGAAGATGGTTTATAATTTTTTGAATTTGTTTACTATTTTCTTCGGAATTTTCTTTCCCGGGTCGAGTATGAACGGAATTCTGGAGTAAAATTTTCTTTTCACTTTTTTGGTTTATCTCATCCAGTTTGGGCTAAAAATAATGCCGGGAAGAGGTTTTATAATTTTTTCAATTTTTTTCGGAATTTTCTTGCCCGGGTCGACTATGAACGGAATTCTGGAGTAAAATTTTGTTTTCACGTTTTTGGCTTATCTCGTCCCGTTTGGGAAAAAAATAATGCCGGGAAGAGGTTTTATAATTTTTTGAATTTTTTTACTATTTTTTTCGGAATTTTCTTTCCCGGATCGAGTATGAACGGAATTCTGGAGTAAAATTTTGTTTTCACTTTTTTGGCTTCTCTCATCCTGTATGGGCTAAATATAATGCCGGGAAGATGGTTTATAATTTTTTGAATTTTTTTACTATTTTCTTCCGAATTTTCTTTCCCGGGTCGAGTATGAACGGAATTCTGGAGTAAAATCTTCTTTTCACTTTTTTGGTTTATCTCATCCAGTTTGGGCTAAAAATAATGCCGGGAAGAGGTTTTACAATTTTTTCAATTTTTTTACTGTTTTTTTCGGAATTTTCTTGCCCGGGTCGACAATGAACGGAATTCTGGAGTAAACTTTTGTTTTCACGTTTTTGGCTTATCTCGTCCCGTTTGGGAAAAAAATAATGCCGGGAAGAGGTTTTATAATTTTTTTGAATTTTTTTACTATTTTTTTCAGAATTTTCTTTCCCGGATCGACTCTGAACGGAATTCTGGAGTAAAATTTTGTTTTCACTTTATTGGCTTATCGCATCCCGTTCGGGCTAAAAATAATGCCGGGAAGAGGTTTTATAATTTTTTGAATTTTTTTACTTTTTTTTTTTGGAATTTTCTTTCCCGAGTCGAGTATGAACGGAATTCTGGAGTAAAATTTTGTTTCCACTTTTTTGGTTTATCTCATCCCGTTTGGGCTAAAAATAATGCCGGGAAGAGGTTTTATAGTTTTTTGAATTTTTTTATTATTTTTTTCTGAATTTTCTTGCCCGGGTCGACTATGAACGGAATTCTGGAGTAAAATTTTGTTTTCACTTTTTTGGTTTATCTCATCCCGTTTGGGCTAAAAATAATGCCGGGAAGAGGTTTTATAATTTTTTGAATTTTTTTACTTTTTTTTTTTCGGAATTTTCTTTCCCGAGTCGAATATGAACGGAATTCTAGAGTAAAATTTTGTTTTCACTTTTTTGGTTTATCTCATCCCGTTTGGGCTAAAAATAGTGCCGGGAAGAGGTTTTATAGTTTTCTGAATTTTTTACTATTTTTTTCTGAATTTTCTTGCCCGGGTCGACTATGAACGGAATTCTGGAGTAAAATTTTGTTTTCACTTTTTTGGCTTATCTCATCCCGTTTGGGCTAAAAATAATGCCGGAAAGAGTTTTTATAATTTTTTGAATTTTTTTACTATTTTTTTCGGAATTTTCTTTCCCGGATCGAGTATAAACGGAATTCTGGAGTAAAATTTTGTTTTCACTTTTTTGGCATATCTCGTCCCGTTTGGGAAAAAAATAATGCCGGGAAGAGGTTTTATAATTTTTTGAATTTTTTTACTATTTTTTTCGGAATTTTCTTTCCCGGATCGAGTATAAACGGAATTCTGGAGTAAAATTTTGTTTTCACTTTTTTGGCATATCTCGTCCCGTTTGGGCTAAAAATAATGCCGGGAAGAGGTTTTATAATTTTTTGAATTTTTTTACTTTTTTTTTTTCGGAATTTTCTTTCCCGAGTCGAATATGAACGGAATTCTAGAGTAAAATTTTGTTTTCACTTTTTTGGTTTATCTCATCCCGTTTGGGCTAAAAATAGTGCCGGGAAGAGGTTTTATAGTTTTCTGAATTTTTTACTATTTTTTTCTGAATTTTCTTTCCCGTATCGACTATGAACGGAATTCTGGAGTAAAATTTTGTTTTCACTTTATTGGCTTATCCCATCCCGTTTGGGCTAAAAATAATGCCGGGAAGAGGTTTTATAGTTTTTTGAATTTTTTTACTTTTTTTTTTCGGAATTTTCTTTCCCGAGTCGAGTATGAACGGAATTCTGGAGTAAAATTTTGTTTTCACTTTTTTGGTTTATCTCATCCCGTTTGGGCTAAAAATAATGCCAGGAAGAGGTTTTATAGTTTTTCGAATTTTTTTACTATTTTTTTCTGAATTTTCTTGCCCGAGTCGACTATGAACGGAATTCTGGAGTAAAATTTTGTTTTCACTTTTTTGGCATATCTCGTCCCGTTTGGGAAAAAAATAATGCCAGGAAGAGGTTTTATAATTTTTTGAATTTTTTTACTATTTTTTTCGGAATTTTCTTTCCCCATCGACTATGAACAGAATTCTGGAGTAAAATTTTGTTTTCACTTTATTGGCTTATCCCATCCCGTTTGGGCTAAAAATAATGACGGGAAGAGGTTTTATAGTTTTTTGAATTTTTTTACTATTTTTTTCTGAATTTTCTTGCCCGGGTCGACTATGAACGGAATTCTGGAGTAAAATTTTGTTTTCACTTTTTTGGTTTATCTCATCCCGTTTGGGCTAAAAATAATGCCGGGAAGAGGTTTTATAGTTTTTTGAATTTTTTTACTATTTTTTTCTGAATTTTCTTTCCCGAGTCGAGTATGAACGGAATTCTGGAGTAAAATTTTGTGTTCACTTTTTTGGTTTATCTCATCCCGTTTGGGCTAAAAATAATGCCGGGAAGAGATTTTATAATTTTTTGAATTTTTTTACTATTTTTTTCGGAATTTTCTTGCCCGGGTCGACTATGAACGGAATTCTGGAGTAAAATTTTGTTTTCACTTTTTTGGTTTATCTCATCCCGTTTGGGCTAAAAATAATGCCAGGAAGAGGTTTTATAGTTTTTTGAATTTTTTTACTATTTTTTTCTGAATTTTCTTGCCCGAGTCGACTATGAACGGAATTCTGGAGTAAAATTTTGTTTTCACTTTTTTGGCTTATCTCAACCCGTTTGGGCTAAAAATAATGCCGGAAAGAGGTTTTATAATTTTTTGAATTTTTTTACTATTTTTTTCGGAATTTTCTTTCCCGGATCGAGTATGAACGGAATTCTGGAGTAAAATTTTGTTTTCACTTTTCTGGCTTATCTCATCCTGTATGGGATAAAAATGATGCCGGGAAGAGGTTTTATAATTTTTTGAATTTTTTTACTATTTTTTTCGGAATTTTCTTGCCCGGGTCGAATATGAACGGAATTCTGGAGTAAAATTTTGTTTTCACTTTTTTGGTTTATCTCATCCCGCTTGGGCTAAAAATAATGCCGGGAAGAGGTTTTATAGTTTTCTGAATTTTTTTACTATTTTTTTCGGAATTTTCTTTCCCGGGTCGAATATGAACGGAATTCTGGAGTAAAATTTTGTTTTCACTTTTTTGGTTTATCTCATCCCGCTTGGGCTAAAAATAATGCCGGGAAGAGGTTTTATAGTTTTCTGAATTTTTTTACTATTTTTTTCGGAATTTTCTTTCCCGGGTCGAATATGAACGGAATTCTGGAGTAAAATTTTGTTTTCACTTTTTTGGTTTATCTCATCCCGCATGGGCTAAAAATAATGCCGGGAAGAGGTTTTATAGTTTTCTGAATTTTTTTACTATTTTTTTCTGAATTTTCTTGCCCGGGTCGACTATGAACGGAATTCTGGAGTAAAATTTTGTTTTCACTTTTTTGGCTTATCTCATCCCGTTTGGGCTAAAAATAATGCCGGAAAGAGATTTTATAATTTTTTGAATTTTTTTACTATTTTTTTTTGAATTTTCTTTCCCGGATCGAGTATGAACGGAATTTTGGAGTAAAATTTTGTTTTCACTTTTTTGGCATATCTCGTCCCGTTTGGGAAAAAAATAATGCTGGGAAGAGGTTTTATAATTTTTTGAATTTTTTTACTATTTTTTTCGGAATTTTCTTTCCCGGATCGACAATGAACGGAATTCTGGAGTAAAATTTTTTTCACTTTATTGGCTTATCCCATCCCGTTTGGGCTAAAAATAATGCCGGGAAGAGGTTTTCTAATTTTCTGAATTTTTTTACTTTTTTTTTTCGGAATTTTCATTCCCGAGTCGAGTATGAACGGAATTCTGGAGTAAAATTTTGTTTTCACTTTTTTGGCTTATCTCATCCTGTATGGGCTAAAAATAATGCCGGGAAGAGGTTTTATAATTTTTTGATTTTTTTACTATTTTTTTCGGAGTTTTCTTTCCCGGGTCGTGTATGAACGGAATTCTGGAGTAAAATTTTCTTTTCACTTTTTTGGTTTAACTCATCCAGTTTGGGCTAAAAATAATGCCGGGAAGAGGTTTTATAATTTTTTCAATTTTTTTACTATTTTTTTCGGAATTTTCTTGCCCGGGTCGAATATGAACGAAATTCTGGAGTAAAATTTTGTTTTCACTTTTTTGGCATATCTTGTCCCGTTTGGGAAAAAAATAATGCCGGGAAGAGGTTTTATAATTTTTTGAATTTTTTTACTATTTTTTTCGGAATTTTCATTCCCGGATCGACTATAAACGGAATTCTGGGGTAAAATTTTGTTTTCACTTTATTGGCTTATCGCATCCCGTTTGGGCTAAAAATAATGCCGGGAAGAGGTTTCATAATTTTTTGAATTTTTTTACTTTTTTTTTCGGAATTTTCTTTCCCGAGTCGAGTATGAACGGAATTCTGCAGTAAAATTTTGTTTTCACTTTTTTGGTTTCTCTCATCCCGTTTGCGCTAAAAATAATGCCGGGAAGAGGTTTTATAGTTTTTTGAATTTTTTTACTATTTTTTTCTGAATTTTCTTGCCCGGGTCGACTACGAACGGAATTCTGGAGTAAAATTTTGTTTTCACTTTTTTGGCTTATCTCATCCCGTTTGGGCTAAAAATAATACCGGAAAGAGATTTTATAATTTTTTGAATTTTTTTGCTATTTATTTTCGGAATTTTATTTCCCGGATCGACTATGAACGGAATTCTGGAGTAAAATTTTGTTTTCACTTTATTGGCTTATCGCATCCCGTTTGGGCTAAAAATAATGCCGGGAAGAGGTTTTATAATTTTTTGAATTTTTTTAATTTTTTTTTCGGAATTTTCTTTCCCGAGTCGAATATGAACGGAATTCTAGAGTAAAATTTTGTTTTCACTTTTTTGGTTTATCTCATCCCGTTTGGGCTAAAAATAGTGCCGGGAAGAGGTTTTATAGTTTTCTGAATTTTTTACTATTTTTTTCTGAATTTTCTTGCCCGGGTCGACTATGAACGGAATTCTGGAGTAAAATTTTGTTTTCACTTTTTTGGCTTATCTCATTCCGTTTGGGCTAAAAATAATGCCGGAAAGAGTTTTTATAATTTTTTGAATTTTTTTACTATTTTTTTCGGAATTTTCTTTCCCGGATCAAGTATAAACGGAATTCTGGAGTAAAATTTTGTTTTCACTTTTTTGGCATATCTCGTCCCGTTTGGGAAAAAAATAATGCCGGGAAGAGGTTTTATAATTTTTTGAATTTTTTTACTATTTTTTTCGGAATTTTCTTTCCCGTATCGACTATGAACGGAATTCTGGAGTAAAATTTTGTTTTCACTTTATTGGCTTATCCCATCCCGTTTGGGCTAAAAATAATGCCGGGAAGAGGTTTTATAGTTTTTTGAATTTTTTTACTATTTTTTCTGAATTTTCTTGCCCGGGTCGACTATGAACGGAATTCTGGAGTAAAATTTTGTTTTCACTTTTTTGGTTTATCTCATCCAGTTTGGGCTAAAAATAATGCCGGGAAGAGGTTTTATAATTTTTTGAATTTTTTTACTTTTTTTTTTCGGAATTTTCTTTCCCGAGTCGAGTATGAACGGAATTCTGGAGTAAAATTTTGTTTTCACTTTTTTGGTTTATCTCATCCCGTTTGGGCTAAAAATAATGCCAGGAAGAGGTTTTATAGTTTTTCGAATTTTTTTACTATTTTTTTCTGAATTTTCTTGCCCGAGTCGACTATGAACGGAATTCTGGAGTAAAATTTTGTTTTCACTTTTTTGGCATATCTCGTCCCGTTTGGGAAAAAAATAATGCCAGGAAGAGGTTTTATAATTTTTTGAATTTTTTTACTATTTTTTTCGGAATTTTCTTTCCCCATCGACTATGAACAGAATTCTGGAGTAAAATTTTGTTTTCACTTTATTGGCTTATCCCATCCCGTTTGGGCTAAAAATAATGCCGGGAAGAGGTTTTATAGTTTTTTGAATTTTTTTACTATTTTTTTCTGAATTTTCTTGCCCGGGTCGACTATGAACGGAATTCTGGAGTAAAATTTTGTTTTCACTTTTTTGGTTTATCTCATCCCGTTTGGGCTAAAAATAATGCCGGGAAGAGGTTTTATAGTTTTTTGAATTTTTTTACTATTTTTTTCTGAATTTTCTTGCCCGGGTCGACTATGAACGGAATTCTGGAGTAAAATTTTGTTTTGACTTTTTTGGCTTATCTCATCCCGTTTGGGCAACAAATAATGCCGGAAAGAGGTTTTATAATTTTTTGAATTTTTTTACTATTTTTTTCAGAATTTTCTTTCCCGGATCGAGTATGAACGGAATTCTGGAGTAAAATTTTGTTTTCACTTTTTTGGCTTATCTCATCCTGTATGGGCTAAATATAATGCCGGGAAGATGGTTTATAATTTTTTGAATTTTTTTACTATTTTCTTCGGAATTTTCTTTCCCGGGTCGAGTATGAACGGAATTCTGGAGTAAAATTTTCTTTTCACTTTTTCGGTTTATCTCATCCAGTTTGGGCTAAAAATAATGCCGGGAAGAGGTTTTATAATTTTTTCAATTTTTTTCGGAATTTTCTTGCCCGGGTCGACTATGAACGGAATTCTGGAGTAAAATTTTGTTTTCACGTTTTTGGCTTATCTCGTCCCGTTTGGGAAAAAAATAATGCCGGGAAGAGGTTTTATAATTTTTTGAATTTTTTTACTATTTTTTTCAGAATTTTCTTTCCCGGATCGACTATGAATGGAATTCAGGACTAAAATTTTGTTTTCACTTTATTGGTTTATCGCATCCCGTTTGGGCTAAAAATAATGCCGGGAAGAGGTTTTATAATTTTTTGAATTTTTTTACTTTTTTTTTTCAGAATTTTCCTTCCCGAGTCGAGTATGAACGGAATTCTGGAGTAAAATTTTGTGTTCACTTTTTTGGTTTATCTCATCCCGTTTGGGCTAAAAATAATGCCGGGAAGAGGTTTTATTATTTTTCCAATTTTTTTACTATTTTTTTCAGAATTTTCTTGCCCGGGTCGAATATGAACGGAATTCTGGAGTAAAATTTTGTTTTCACTTTTTTGGCATATCTCGTCCCGTTTGGGAAAAAAATAATGCCAGGAAGAGGTTTTATAATTTTTTGAATTTTTCTACTATTTTTTTCGGAATTTTCTTTCCCCATCGACTATGAACAGAATTCTGGAGTAAAATTTTGTTTTCACTTTATTGGCTTATCCCATCCCGTTTGGGCTAAAAATAAACCGGGAAGAGGCTTTATAGTTTTTTGAATTTTTTTACTATTTTTTTCTGAATTTTCTTGCCCGGGTCGACTATGAACGGAATTCTGGAGTAAAATTTTGTTTTCACTTTTTTGGTTTATGTCATCCCGTTTGGGCTAAAAATAATGCCGGGAAGAGGTTTTATAGTTTTTTGAATTTTTTTACTATTTTTTTCTGAATTTTCTTGCCCGAGTCGACTATGAACGGAATTCTGGAGTAAAATTTTGTTTTGACTTTTTTGGCTTATCTCATCCCGTTTGGGCAACAAATAATGCCGGAAAGAGGTTTTATAATTTTTTGAATTTTTTTACTATTTTTTTCGGAATTTTCTTTCCCGGATCGAGTATGAACGGAATTCTGGAGTAAAATTTTGTTTTCACTTTTTTGGCTTATCTCATCCTGTATGGGCTAAATATAATGCCGGGAAGATGGTTTATAATTTTTTGAATTTGTTTACTATTTTCTTCGGAATTTTCTTTCCCGGGTCGAGTATGAACGGAATTCTGGAGTAAAATTTTCTTTTCACTTTTTTGGTTTATCTCATCCAGTTTGGGCTAAAAATAATGCCGGGAAGAGGTTTTATAATTTTTTCAATTTTTTTCGGAATTTTCTTGCCCGGGTCGACTATGAACGGAATTCTGGAGTAAAATTTTGTTTTCACGTTTTTGGCTTATCTCGTCCCGTTTGGGAAAAAAATAATGCCGGGAAGAGGTTTTATAATTTTTTGAATTTTTTTACTATTTTTTTCAGAATTTTCTTTCCCGGATCGACTATGAATGGAATTCTGGAGTAAAATTTTGTTTTCACTTTATTGGTTTATCGCATCCCGTTTGGGCTAAAAATAATGCCGGGAAGAGGTTTTATAATTTTTTGAATTTTTTTACTTTTTTTTTTCAGAATTTTCTTTCCCGAGTCGAGTATGAACGGAATTCTGGAGTAAAATTTTGTGTTCACTTTTTTGGTTTATCTCATCCCGTTTGGGCTAAAAATAATGCCGGGAAGAGGTTTTATTATTTTTTCAATTTTTTTACTATTTTTTTCGGAATTTTCTTGCCCGGGTCGAATATGAACGGAATTCTGGAGTAAAATTTTGTTTTCACTTTTTTAACATATCTCGTCCCGTCTGGGAAAAAAATAATGCCAGGAAGAGGTTTTATAATTTTTTGAATTTTTCTACTATTTTTTTCGGAATTTTCTTTCCCCATCGACTATGAACAGAATTCTAGAGTAAAATTTTGTTTTCACTTTATTGGCTTATCCCATCCCGTTTGGGCTAAAAATAATGCCGGGAAGAGGTTTTATAGTTTTTTGAATTTTTTTACTATTTTTTTCAGAATTTTCTTGCCCGGGTCGACTATGAACGGAATTCTGGAGTAAAATTTTGTTTTCACTTTTTTGGTTTATCTCATCCCGTTTGGGCTAAAAATAATGCCGGGAAGAGGTTGTATAGTTTTTTGAATTTTTTTACTATTTTTTTCTGAATTTTCTTGCCCGGGTCGACTATGAACGGAATTCTGGAGTAAAATTTTGTTTTGACTTTTTTGGCTTATCTCATCCCGTTTGGGCAACAAATAATGCCGGAAAGAGGTTTTATAATTTTTTGAATTTTTTTACTATTTTTTTCGGAATTTTCTTTCCCGGATCGAGTATGAACGGAATTCTGGAGTAAAATTTTGTTTTCACTTTTTTGGCTTATCTCATCCTGTATGGGCTAAATATAATGCCGGGAAGATGGTTTATAATTTTTTGAATTTTTTTACTATTTTCTTCGGAATTTTCTTTCCCGGGTCGAGTATGAACGGAATTCTGGAGTAAAATTTTCTTTTCACTTTTTTGGTTTATCTCATCCAGTTTGGGCTAAAAATAATGCCGGGAAGAGGTTTTATAATTTCTTCAATTTTTTTCGGAATTTTCTTGCCCGGGTCGACTATGAACGGAATTCTGGAGTAAAATTTTGTTTTCACGTTTTTGGCTTATCTCGTCCCGTTTGGGAAAAAAATAATGCCGGGAAGAGGTTTTATAATTTTTTGAATTTTTTTACTATTTTTTTCAGAATTTTCTTTCCCGGATCGACTATGAATGGAATTCTGGAGTAAAATTTTGTTTTCACTTTATTGGTTTATCGCATCCCGTTTGGGCTAAAAATAATGCCGGGAAGAGGTTTTATAATTTTTTGAATTTTTTTACTTTTTTTTTTCAGAATTTTCTTTCCCGAGTCGAGTATGAACGGAATTCTGGAGTAAAATTTTGTTTTCACTTTTTTGGTTTATCTCATCCCGTTTGGGCTAAAAATAATGCCGGGAAGAGGTTTTATTATTTTTTCAATTTTTTTACTATTTTTTTCGGAATTTTCTTGCCCGGGTCGAATATGAACGGAATTCTGGAGTAAAATTTTGTTTTCACTTTTTTGGCATATCTCGTCCCGTTTGGGAAAAAAATAATGCCAGGAAGAGGTTTTATAATTTTTTGAATTTTTCTACTATTTTTTTCGGAATTTTCTTTCCCCATCGACTATGAACAGAATTCTGGAGTAAAATTTTGTTTTCACTTTATTGGCTTATCCCATCCCGTTTGGGCTAAAAATAAACCGGGAAGAGGTTTTATAGTTTTTTGAATTTTTTTACTATTTTTTTCTGAATTTTCTTGCCCGGGTCGACTATGAACGGAATTCTGGAGTAAAATTTTGTTTTCACTTTTTTGGTTTATGTCATCCCGTTTGGGCTAAAAATAATGCCGGGAAGAGGTTTTATAGTTTTTTGAATTTTTTTACTATTTTTTTCTGAATTTTCTTGCCCGGGTCGACTATGAACGGAATTCTGGAGTAAAATTTTGTTTCGACTTTTTTGGCTTATCTCATCCCGTTTGGGCAACAAATAATGCCGGAAAGAGGTTTTATAATTTTTTGAATTTTTTTACTATTTTTTTCGGAATTTTCTTTCCCGGATCGAGTATGAACGGAATTCTGGAGTAAAATTTTGTTTTCACTTTTTTGGCTTATCTCATCCTGTATGGGCTAAATATAATGCCGGGAAGATGGTTTATAATTTTTTGAATTTTTTTACTATTTTCTTCGGAATTTTCTTTCCCGGGTCGAGTATGAACGGAATTCTGGAGTAAAATTTTCTTTTCACTTTTTTGGTTTATCTCATCCAGTTTGGGCTAAAAATAATGCCGGGAAGAGGTTTTATAATTTTTTCAATTTTTTTCAGAATTTTCTTGCCCGGGTCGACTATGAACGGAATTCTGGAGTAAAATTTTGTTTTCACGTTTTTGGCTTATCTCGTCCCGTTTGGGAAAAAAATAATGCCGGGAAGAGGTTTTATAATTTTTTGAATTTTTTTACTATTTTTTTCAGAATTTTCTTTCCCGGATCGACTATGAATGGAATTCTGGAGTAAAATTTTGTTTTCACTTTATTGGTTTATCGCATCCCGTTTGGGCTAAAAATAATGCCGGGAAGAGGTTTTATAATTTTTGAATTTTTTTACTTTTTTTTTTCAGAATTTTCTTTCCCGAGTCGAGTATGAACGGAATTCTGGAGTAAAATTTTGTGTTCACTTTTTTGGTTTATCTCATCCCGTTTGGGCTAAAAATAATGCCGGGAAGAGATTTTATAATTTTTTGAATTTTTTTACTATTTTTTTCTGAATTTTCTTGCCCGGGTCGACTATGAACGGAATTCTGGAGTAAAATTTTGTTTTCACGTTTTTGGCTTATCTCATCCCGTTTGGGCTAAAAATAATGCCGGAAAGAGATCTTATAATTTTTTGAATTTTTTTACTATTTTTTTCGGAATTTTCTTTCCCGGATCGAGTATGAACGGAATTCTGGAGTAAAATTTTGTTTTCACTTTTTTGGCTTATCTCAACCCGTTTGGGCTAAAAATAATGCCGGAAAGAGGTTTTAAAATTGTTTGAATTTTTTTACTCTTTTTTTCGGAATTTTCTTTCCCGGATCGAGTATGAACGGAATTCTGGAGTAAAATTTTGTTTTCACTTTTTTGGCTTATCTCATCCTGTATGGGCTAAATATAATGCCGGGAAGATGGTTTATAATTTTTTTAATTTTTTTACTATTTTCTTCGGAATTTTCTTTCCCGGGTCGCGTATGAACGGAATTCTGGAGTAAAATTTTCTTTTCACTTTTTAGGTTTATCTCATCCAGTTTGGGCTAAAAATAATGCCGGGAAGAGGTTTTATAATTTTTTCAATTTTTTTCGGAATTTTCTTGCCCGGGTCGACTATGAACGGAATTCTGGAGTAAAATTTTGTTTTCACGTTTTTGGCTTATCTCGTCCCGTTTGGGAAAAAAATAATGCCGGGAAGAGGTTTTATAATTTTTTGAATTTTTTTACTATTTTTTTCAGAATTTTCTTTCCCGGCTCGACTATGAATGGAATTCTGGAGTAAAATTTTGTTTTCACTTTATTGGTTTATCGCATCCCGTTTGGGCTAAAAATAATGTCGGGAAGAGGTTTTATAATTTTTTGAATTTTTTTACTTTTTTTTTTCAGAATTTTCTTTCCCGAGTCGAGTATGAACGGAATTCTGGAGTAAAATTTTGTGTTCACTTTTTTGGTTTATCTCATCCCGTTTGGGCTAAAAATAATGCCGGGAAGAGGTTTTATTATTTTTTTAATTTTTTTACTATTTTTTTCGGAATTTTCTAGCCCGGGTCGAATATGAACGGAATTCTGGAGTAAAATTTTGTTTTCACTTTTTTGGCATATCTCGTCCCGTTTGGGAAAAAAATAATGCCAGGAAGAGGTTTTATAATTTTTTGAATTTTTCTACTATTTTTTTCGGAATTTTCTTTCCCCATCGACTATGAACAGAATTCTGGAGTAAAATTTTGTTTTCACTTTATTGGCTTATCCCATCCCGTTTGGGCTAAAAATAATGCCGGGAAGAGGTTTTATAGTTTTTTGAATTTTTTTACTATTTTTTTCTGAATTTTCTTGCCCGGGTCGACTATGAACGGAATTCTGGAGTAAAATTTTGTTTTCACTTTTTTGGTTTATCTCATCCCGTTTGGGCTAAAAATAATGCCGGGAAGAGGTTTTATAGTTTTTTGAATTTTTTTACTATTTTTTTCTGAATTTTCTTGCCCGGGTCGACTATGAACGGAATTCTGGAGTAAAATTTTGTTTTGACTTTTTTGGCTTATCTCATCCCGTTTGGGCAACAAATAATGCCGGAAAGAGGTTTTATAATTTTTTGAATTTTTCTACTATTTTTTTCGGAATTTTCTTTCCCCATCGACTATGAACAGAATTCTGGAGTAAAATTTTGTTTTCACTTTATTGGCTTATCCCATCCCGTTTGGGCTAAAAATAATGCCGGGAAGAGGTTTTATAGTTTTTTGAATTTTTTTACTATTTTTTTCTGAATTTTCTTGCCCGGGTCGACTATGAACGGAATTCTGGAGTAAAATTTTGTTTTCACTTTTTTGGTTTATCTCATCCCGTTTGGGCTAAAAATAATGCCGGGAAGAGGTTTTATAGTTTTTTGAATTTTTTTACTATTTTTTTCTGAATTTTCTTGCCCGGGTCGACTATGAACGGAATTCTGGAGTAAAATTTTGTTTTGACTTTTTTGGCTTATCTCATCCCGTTTGGGCAACAAATAATGCCGGAAAGAGGTTTTATAATTTTTTGAATTTTTTTACTATTTTTTTCGGAATTTTCTTTCCCGGATCGAGTATGAACGGAATTCTGGAGTAAAATTTTGTTTTCACTTTTTTGGCTTATCTCATCCTGTATGGGCTAAATATAATGCCGGGAAGATGGTTTATAATTTTTTGAATTTTTTTACTATTTTCTTCGGAATTTTCTTTCCCGGGTCGAGTATGAACGGAATTCTGGAGTAAAATTTTCTTTTCACTTTTTTGGTTTATCTCATCCAGTTTGGGCTAAAAATAATGCCGGGAAGAGGTTTTATAATTTTTTCAATTTTTTTCGGAATTTTCTTGCCCGGGTCGACTATGAACGGAATTCTGGAGTAAAATTTTGTTTTCACGTTTTTGGCTTATCTCGTCCCGTTTGGGAAAAAAATAATGCCGGGAAGAGGTTTTATAATTTTTTGAATTTTTTTACTATTTTTTTCAGAATTTTCTTTCCCGGATCGACTATGAATGGAATTCTGGAGTAAAATTTTGTTTTCACTTTATTGGTTTATCGCATCCCGTTTGGGCTAAAAATAATGCCGGGAAGAGGTTTTATAATTTTTGAATTTTTTTACTTTTTTTTTTCAGAATTTCTTTCCCGAGTCGAGTATGAACGGAATTCTGGAGTAAAATTTTGTGTTCACTTTTTTGGTTTATCTCATCCCGTTTGGGCTAAAAATAATGCCGGGAAGAGATTTTATAATTTTTTGAATTTTTTTACTTTTTTTTTCTGAATTCTCTTGCCCGGGTCGACTATGAACGGAATTCTGGAGTAAAATTTTGTTTTCACGTTTTTGGCTTATCTCATCCCGTTTGGGCTAAAAATAATGCCGGAAAGACATCTTATAATTTTTTGAATTTTTTTACTATTTTTTTCGGAATTTTCTTTCCCGGATCGAGTATGAACGGAATTCTGGAGTAAAATTTTGTTTTCACTTTTTTGGCTTATCTCAACCCGTTTGGGCTAAAAATAATGCCGGAAAGAGGTTTTAAAATTGTTTGAATTTTTTTACTCTTTTTTTCGGAATTTTCTTTCCCGGATCGAGTATGAACGGAATTCTGGAGTAAAATTTTGTTTTCACTTTTTTGGCTTATCTCATCCTGTATGGGCTAAATATAATGCCGGGAAGATGGTTTATAATTTTTTTAATTTTTTTACTATTTTCTTCGGAATTTTCTTTCCCGGGTCGAGTATGAACGGAATTCTGGAGTAAAATTTTCTTTTCACTTTTTAGGTTTATCTCATCCAGTTTGGGCTAAAAATAATGCCGGGAAGAGGTTTTATAATTTCTTCAATTTTTTTCGGAATTTTCTTGCCCGGGTCGACTATGAACGGAATTCTGGAGTAAAATTTTGTTTTCACGTTTTTGGCTTATCTCGTCCCGTTTGGGAAAAAAATAATGCCGGGAAGAGGTTTTATAATTTTTTGAATTTTTTTACTATTTTTTTCAGAATTTTCTTTCCCGGATCGACTATGAATGGAATTCTGGAGTAAAATTTTGTTTTCACTTTATTGGTTTATCGCATCCAGTTTGGGCTAAAAATAATGCCGGGAAGAGGTTTTATAATTTCTTCAATTTTTTTCGGAATTTTCTTGCCCGGGTCGACTATGAACGGAATTCTGGAGTAAAATTTTGTTTTCACGTTTTTGGCTTATCTCGTCCCGTTTGGGAAAAAAATAATGCCGGGAAGAGGTTTTATAATTTTTTGAATTTTTTTACTATTTTTTTCAGAATTTTCTTTCCCGGATCGACTATGAATGGAATTCTGGAGTAAAATTTTGTTTTCACTTTATTGGTTTATCGCATCCCGTTTGGGCTAAAAATAATGCCGGGAAGAGGTTTTATAATTTTTGAATTTTTTTACTTTTTTTTTTCAGAATTTTCTTTCCCGAGTCGAGTATGAACGGAATTCTGGAGTAAAATTTTGTGTTCACTTTTTTGGTTTATCTCATCCCGTTTGGGCTAAAAATAATGCCGGGAAGAGATTTTATAATTTTTTGAATTTTTTTACTTTTTTTTTCTGAATTCTCTTGCCCGGGTCGACTATGAACGGAATTCTGGAGTAAAATTTTGTTTTCACGTTTTTGGCTTATCTCATCCCGTTTGGGCTAAAAATAATGCCGGAAAGAGATCTTATAATTTTTTGAATTTTTTTACTATTTTTTTCGGAATTTTCTTTCCCGGATCGAGTATGAACGGAATTCTGGAGTAAAATTTTGTTTTCACTTTTTTGGCTTATCTCAACCCGTTTGGGCTAAAAATAATGCCGGAAAGAGGTTTTAAAATTGTTTGAATTTTTTTACTCTTTTTTTCGGAATTTTCTTTCCCGGATCGAGTATGAACGGAATTCTGGAGTAAAATTTTGTTTTCACTTTTTTGGCTTATCTCATCCTGTATGGGCTAAATATAATGCCGGGAAGATGGTTTATAATTTTTTTAATTTTTTTACTATTTTCTTCGGAATTTTCTTTCCCGGGTCGAGTATGAACGGAATTCTGGAGTAAAATTTTCTTTTCACTTTTTAGGTTTATCTCATCCAGTTTGGGCTAAAAATAATGCCGGGAAGAGGTTTTATAATTTCTTCAATTTTTTTCGGAATTTTCTTGCCCGGGTCGACTATGAACGGAATTCTGGAGTAAAATTTTGTTTTCACGTTTTTGGCTTATCTCGTCCCGTTTGGGAAAAAAATAATGCCGGGAAGAGGTTTTATAATTTTTTGAATTTTTTTACTATTTTTTTCAGAATTTTCTTTCCCGGATCGACTATGAATGGAATTCTGGAGTAAAATTTTGTTTTCACTTTATTGGTTTATCGCATCCCGTTTGGGCTAAAAATAATGCCGGGAAGAGGTTTTATAATTTTTTGAATTTTTTTACTTTTTTTTTTCAGAATTTTCTTTCCCGAGTCGAGTATGAACGGAATTCTGGAGTAAAATTTTGTGTTCACTTTTTTGGTTTATCTCATCCCGTTTGGGCTAAAAATAATGCCGGGAAGAGGTTTTATTATTTTTTCAATTTTTTTACTATTTTTTTCGGAATTTTCTTGCCCGGGTCGAATATGAACGGAATTCTGGAGTAAAATTTTGTTTTCACTTTTTTGGCATATCTCGTCCCGTTTGGGAAAAAAATAATGCCAGGAAGAGGTTTTATAATTTTTTGAATTTTTCTACTATTTTTTTCGGAATTTTCTTTCCCCATCGACTATGAACAGAATTCTGGAGTAAAATTTTGTTTTCACTTTATTGGCTTATCCCATCCCGTTTGGGCTAAAAATAAACCGGGAAGAGGTTTTATAGTTTTTTGAATTTTTTTACTATTTTTTTCTGAATTTTCTTGCCCGGGTCGACTATGAACGGAATTCTGGAGTAAAATTTTGTTTTCACTTTTTTGGTTTATCTCATCCCGTTTGGGCTAAAAATAATGCCGGGAAGAGGTTTTATAGTTTTTTGAATTTTTTTACTATTTTTTTCTGAATTTTCTTGCCCGGGTCGACTATGAACGGAATTCTGGAGTAAAATTTTGTTTTGACTTTTTTGGCTTATCTCATCCCGTTTGGGCAACAAATAATGCCGGAAAGAGGTTTTATAATTTTTTGAATTTTTTTACTATTTTTTTCGGAATTTTCTTTCCCGGATCGAGTATGAACGGAATTCTGGAGTAAAATTTTGTTTTCACTTTTTTGGCTTATCTCATCCTGTATGGGCTAAATATAATGCCGGGAAGATGGTTTATAATTTTTTGAATTTTTTTACTATTTTCTTCGGAATTTTCTTTCCCGGGTCGAGTATGAACGGAATTCTGGAGTAAAATTTTCTTTTCACTTTTTTGGTTTATCTCATCCAGTTTGGGCTAAAAATAATGCCGGGAAGAGGTTTTATAATTTTTTCAATTTTTTTCGGAATTTTCTTGCCCGGGTCGACTATGAACGGAATTCTGGAGTAAAATTTTGTTTTCACGTTTTTGGCTTATCTCGTCCCGTTTGGGAAAAAAATAATGCCGGGAAGTGGTTTTATAATTTTTTGAATTTTTTTACTATTTTTTTCAGAATTTTCTTTCCCGGATCGACTATGAATGGAATTCTGGAGTAAAATTTTGTTTTCACTTTATTGGTTTATCGCATCCCGTTTGGGCTAAAAATAATGCCGGGAAGAGGTTTTATAATTTTTGAATTTTTTTACTTTTTTTTTTCAGAATTTTCTTTCCCGAGTCGAGTATGAACGGAATTCTGGAGTAAAATTTTGTGTTCACTTTTTTGGTTTATCTCATCCCGTTTGGGCTAAAAATAATGCCGGGAAGAGATTTTATAATTTTTTGAATTTTTTTACTTTTTTTTTCTGAATTCTCTTGCCCGGGTCGACTATGAACGGAATTCTGGAGTAAAATTTTGTTTTCACGTTTTTGGCTTATCTCATCCCGTTTGGGCTAAAAATAATGCCGGAAAGAGATCTTATAATTTTTTGAATTTTTTTACTATTTTTTTCGGAATTTTCTTTCCCGGATCGAGTATGAACGGAATTCTGGAGTAAAATTTTGTTTTCACTTTTTTGGCTTATCTCAACCCGTTTGGGCTAAAAATAATGCCGGAAAGAGGTTTTAAAATTGTTTGAATTTTTTTACTCTTTTTTTCGGAATTTTCTTTCCCGGATCGAGTATGAACGGAATTCTGGAGTAAAATTTTGTTTTCACTTTTTTGGCTTATCTCATCCTGTATGGGCTAAATATAATGCCGGGAAGATGGTTTATAATTTTTTTAATTTTTTTACTATTTTCTTCGGAATTTTCTTTCCCGGGTCGAGTATGAACGGAATTCTGGAGTAAAATTTTCTTTTCACTTTTTAGGTTTATCTCATCCAGTTTGGGCTAAAAATAATGCCGGGAAGAGGTTTTATAATTTCTTCAATTTTTTTCGGAATTTTCTTGCCCGGGTCGACTATGAACGGAATTCTGGAGTAAAATTTTGTTTTCACGTTTTTGGCTTATCTCGTCCCGTTTGGGAAAAAAATAATGCCGGGAAGAGGTTTTATAATTTTTTGAATTTTTTTACTATTTTTTTCAGAATTTTCTTTCCCGGATCGACTATGAATGGAATTCTGGAGTAAAATTTTGTTTTCACTTTATTGGTTTATCGCATCCCGTTTGGGCTAAAAATAATGCCGGGAAGAGGTTTTATAATTTTTTGAATTTTTTTACTTTTTTTTTTCAGAATTTTCTTTCCCGAGTCGAGTATGAACGGAATTCTGGAGTAAAATTTTGTGTTCACTTTTTTGGTTTATCTCATCCCGTTTGGGCTAAAAATAATGCCGGGAAGAGGTTTTATTATTTTTTCAATTTTTTTACTATTTTTTTCGGAATTTTCTTGCCCGGGTCGAATATGAACGGAATTCTGGAGTAAAATTTTGTTTTCACTTTTTTGGCATATCTCGTCCCGTTTGGGAAAAAAATAATGCCAGGAAGAGGTTTTATAATTTTTTGAATTTTTCTACTATTTTTTTCGGAATTTTCTTTCCCCATCGACTATGAACAGAATTCTGGAGTAAAATTTTGTTTTCACTTTATTGGCTTATCCCATCCCGTTTGGGCTAAAAATAAACCGGGAAGAGGTTTTATAGTTTTTTGAATTTTTTTACTATTTTTTTCTGAATTTTCTTGCCCGGGTCGACTATGAACGGAATTCTGGAGTAAAATTTTGTTTTCACTTTTTTGGTTTATCTCATCCCGTTTGGGCTAAAAATAATGCCGGGAAGAGGTTTTATAGTTTTTTGAATTTTTTTACTATTTTTTTCTGAATTTTCTTGCCCGGGTCGACTATGAACGGAATTCTGGAGTAAAATTTTGTTTTGACTTTTTTGGCTTATCTCATCCCGTTTGGGCAACAAATAATGCCGGAAAGAGGTTTTATAATTTTTTGAATTTTTTTACTATTTTTTTCGGAATTTTCTTTCCCGGATCGAGTATGAACGGAATTCTGGAGTAAAATTTTGTTTTCACTTTTTTGGCTTATCTCATCCTGTATGGGCTAAATATAATGCCGGGAAGATGGTTTATAATTTTTTGAATTTTTTTACTATTTTCTTCGGAATTTTCTTTCCCGGGTCGAGTATGAACGGAATTCTGGAGTAAAATTTTCTTTTCACTTTTTTGGTTTATCTCATCCAGTTTGGGCTAAAAATAATGCCGGGAAGAGGTTTTATAATTTTTTCAATTTTTTTCGGAATTTTCTTGCCCGGGTCGACTATGAACGGAATTCTGGAGTAAAATTTTGTTTTCACGTTTTTGGCTTATCTCGTCCCGTTTGGGAAAAAAATAATGCCGGGAAGAGGTTTTATAATTTTTTGAATTTTTTTACTATTTTTTTCAGAATTTTCTTTCCCGGATCGACTATGAATGGAATTCTGGAGTAAAATTTTGTTTTCACTTTATTGGTTTATCGCATCCCGTTTGGGCTAAAAATAATGCCGGGAAGAGGTTTTATAATTTTTGAATTTTTTTACTTTTTTTTTTCAGAATTTTCTTTCCCGAGTCGAGTATGAACGGAATTCTGGAGTAAAATTTTGTGTTCACTTTTTTGGTTTATCTCATCCCGTTTGGGCTAAAAATAATGCCGGGAAGAGATTTTATAATTTTTTGAATTTTTTTACTTTTTTTTTCTGAATTTTCTTGCCCGGGTCGACTATGAACGGAATTCTGGAGTAAAATTTTGTTTTCACGTTTTTGGCTTATCTCATCCCGTTTGGGCTAAAAATAATGCCGGAAAGAGATCTTATAATTTTTTGAATTTTTTTACTATTTTTTTCGGAATTTTCTTTCCCTGATCGGGTATGAACGGAATTCTGGAGTAAAATTTTGTTTTCACTTTTTTGGCTTATCTCAACCCGTTTGGGCTAAAAATAATGCCGGAAAGAGGTTTTAAAATTGTTTGAATTTTTTTACTCTTTTTTTCGGAATTTTCTTTCCCGGATCGAGTATGAACGGAATTCTGGAGTAAAATTTTGTTTTCACTTTTTTGGCTTATCTCATCCTGTATGGGCTAAATATAATGCCGGGAAGATGGTTTATAATTTTTTTAATTTTTTTACTATTTTCTTCGGAATTTTCTTTCCCGGGTCGAGTATGAACGGAATTCTGGAGTAAAATTTTCTTTTCACTTTTTAGGTTTATCTCATCCAGTTTGGGCTAAAAATAATGCCGGGAAGAGGTTTTATAATTTTTTCAATTTTTTTCGGAATTTTCTTGCCCGGGTCGACTATGAACGGAATTCTGGAGTAAAATTTTGTTTTCACGTTTTTGGCTTATCTCGTCCCGTTTGGGAAAAAAGTAATGCCGGGAAGAGGTTTTATAATTTTTTGAATTTTTTTACTATTTTTTTCAGAATTTTCTTTCCCGGATCGACTATGAAGGGAATTCTGGAGTAAAATTTTGTTTTCACTTTATTGGTTTATCGCATCCCGTTTGGGCTAAAAATAATGCCGGGAAGAGGTTTTATAATTTTTTGAATTTTTTTACTTTTTTTTTTCAGAATTTTCTTTCCCGAGTCGAGTATGAACGGAATTCTGGAGTAAAATTTTGTGTTCACTTTTTTGGTTTATCTCATCCCGTTTGGGCTAAAAATAATGCCGGGAAGAGGTTTTATTATTTTTTCAATTTTTTTACTATTTTTTTCGGAATTTTCTTGCCCGGGTCGAATATGAACGGAATTCTGGAGTAAAATTTTGTTTTCACTTTTTTGGCATATCTCGCCCCGTTTGGGAAAAAAATAATGCCAGGAAGAGGTTTTATAATTTTTTGAATTTTTCTACTATTTTTTTCGGAATTTTCTTTCCCCATCGACTATGAACAGAATTCTGGAGTAAAATTTTGTTTTCACTTTATTGGCTTATCCCATCCCGTTTGGGCTAAAAATAATGCCGGGAAGAGGTTTTATAGTTTTTTGAATTTTTTTACTATTTTTTTCTGAATTTTCTTGCCCGGGTCGACTATGAACGGAATTCTGGAGTAAAATTTTGTTTTCACTTTTTTGGTTTATCTCATCCCGTTTGGGCTAAAAATAATGCCGGGAAGAGGTTTTATAGTTTTTTGAATTTTTTTACTATTTTTTTCTGAATTTTCTTGCCCGGGTCGACTATGAACGGAATTCTGGAGTAAAATTTTGTTTTGACTTTTTTGGCTTATCTCATCCCGTTTGGGCAACAAATAATGCCGGAAAGAGGTTTTATAATTTTTTGAATTTTTTTACTATTTTTTTCGGAATTTTCTTTCCCGGATCGAGTATGAACGGAATTCTGGAGTAAAATTTTGTTTTCACTTTTTTGGCTTATCTCATCCTGTATGGGCTAAATATAATGCCGGGAAGATGGTTTATAATTTTTTGAATTTTTTTACTATTTTCTTCGGAATTTTCTTTCCCGGGTCGAGTATGAACGGAATTCTGGAGTAAAATTTTCTTTTCACTTTTTTGGTTTATCTCATCCAGTTTGGGCTAAAAATAATGCCGGGAAGAGGTTTTATAATTTTTTCAATTTTTTTCGGAATTTTCTTGCCCGGGTCGACTATGAACGGAATTCTGGAGTAAAATTTTGTTTTCACGTTTTTGGCTTATCTCATCCCGTTTGGGAAAAAAATAATGCCGGGAAGAGGTTTTATAATTTTTTGAATTTTTTCACTATTTTTTTCAGAATTTTCTTTCCCGGATCGACTATGAATGGAATTCTGGAGTAAAATTTTGTTTTCACTTTATTGGTTTATCGCATCCCGTTTGGGCTAAAAATAATGCCGGGAAGAGGTTTTATAATTTTTGAATTTTTTTACTTTTTTTTTTCAGAATTTTCTTTCCCGAGTCGAGTATGAACGGAATTCTGGAGTAAAATTTTGTGTTCACTTTTTTGGTTTATCTCATCCCGTTTGGGCTAAAAATAATGCCGGGAAGAGATTTTATAATTTTTTGAATTTTTTTACTATTTTTTTCTGAATTTTCTTGCCCGGGTCGACTATGAACGGAATTCTGTAGTAAAATTTTGTTTTCACGTTTTTGGCTTATCTCATCCCGTTTGGGCTAAAAATAATGCCGGAAAGAGATTTTATAATTTTTTGAATTTTTTTACTATTTTTTTCGGAATTTTCTTTCCCGGATCGAGTATGAACGGAATTCTGGAGTAAAATTTTGTTTTCACTTTTTTGGCTTATCTCAACCCGTTTGGGCTAAAAATAATGCCGGAAAGAGGTTTTATAATTGTTTGAATTTTTTTACTCTTTTTTTCGGAATTTTCTTTCCCGGATCGAGTATGAACGGAATTCTGGAGTAAAATTTTGTTTTCACTTTTCTGGCTTATCTCATCCTGTATGGGCTAAAAATGATGCCGGGAAGAGGTTTTATAATTTTTTGAATTTTTTTACTATTTTTTTCGGAATTTTCTTTCCCGGGTCGAGTATGAACGGAATTCTGGAGTAAAATTTTGTTTTCACTTTTTTGGTTTATCTCATCCCGTTTGGGCTAAAAATAATGCGAGGAAGAGGTTTTATAGTTTTTTGAATTTTTTTACTATTTTTTTCTGAATTTTCTTGCCCGAGTCGACTATGAACGGAATTCTGGAGTAAAATTTTGTTTTCACTTTTTTGGCTTATCTCAACCCGTTTGGGCTAAAAATAATGCCGGAAAGAGGTTTTATAATTTTTTGAATTTTTTTACTATTTTTTTCGGAATTTTCTTTCCCGGATCGAGTATTAACGGAATTCTGGAGTAAAATTTTGTTTTCACTTTTCTGGCTTATCTCATCCTGTATGGGATAAAAATAATGCCGGGAAGAGGTTTTATAATTTTTTGAATTTTTTTACTATTTTTTTCGGAATTTTCTTTCCCGGGTCGAATATGAACGGAATTCTGGAGTAAAATTTTGTTTTCACTTTTTTCGTTTATCTCATCCCGCTTGGGCTAAAAATAATGCCGGGAAGAGGTTTTATAGTTTTCTGAATTTTTTTACTATTTTTTTCGGAATTTTCTTTCCCGGGTCGAATATGAACGGAGTTCTGGAGTAAAATTTTGTTTTCACTTTTTTGGTTTATCTCATCCCGCATGGGCTAAAAATAATGCCGGGTAGAGGTTTTATAGTTTTCTGAATTTTTTTACTATTTTTTTCTGAATTTTCTTGCCCGGGTCGACTATGAACGGAATTCCGGAGTAAAATTTTGTTTTCACTTTTTTGGCTTATCTCATCCCGTTTGGGCTAAAAATAATGCCGGAAAGAGATTTTATAATTTTTTGAATTTTTTTACTATTTTTTTTTGAATTTTCTTTCCCGGATCGAGTATGAACGGAATTCTGGAGTAAAATTTTGTTTTCACTTTTTTGGCATATCTCGTCCCGTTTGGGAAAAAAATAATGCTGGGAAGAGGTTTTATAATTTTTTGAATTTTTTTACTATTTTTTTCGGAATTTTCTTTCCCGGATCGACAATGAACGGAATTCTGGAGTAAAATTTTTTTCACTTTATTGGCTTATCCCATCCCGTTTGGGCTAAAAATAATGCCGGGAAGAGGTTTTCTAATTTTCTGAATTTTTTTACTTTTTTTTTTCGGAATTTTCTTTCCCGGATCGAGTATTAACGGAATTCTGGGCTAAAATTTTGTTTTCACTTTTCTGGCTTATCTCATCCTGTATGGGATAAAAATAATGCCGGGAAGAGGTTTTATAATTTTTTGAATTTTTTTACTATTTTTTTCGGAATTTTCTTGCCCGGGTCGAATATGAACGGAATTCTGGGGTAAAATTTTGTTTTCACTTTTTTGGCATATCTTGTCCCGTTTGGGAAAAAAATAATGCCGGGAAGAGGTTTTATAATTTTTTGAATTTTTTTACTATTTTTTTCGGAATTTTCATTCCCGGATCGACTATAAACGGAATTCTGGGGTAAAATTTTGTTTTCACTTTATTGGCTTATCGCATCCCGTTTGGGCTAAAAATAATGCCGGGAAGAGGTTTCATAATTTTTTGAATTTTTTTACTTTTTTTTTCGGAATTTTCTTTCCCGAGTCGAGTATGAACGGAATTCTGGAGTAAAATTTTGTTTTCACTTTTTTGGCTTATCTCATCCCGTTTGGGCTAAAAATAATACCGGAAAGAGATTTTATAATTTTTTGAATTTTTTTGCTATTTATTTTCGGAATTTTATTTCCCGGATCGACTATGAACGGAATTCTGGAGTAAAATTTTGTTTTCACTTTATTGGCTTATCGCATCCCGTTTGGGCTAAAAATAATGCCGGGAAGAGGTTTTATAATTTTTAGAATTTTTTTACTTTTTTTTTTCGGAATTTTCTTTCCCGAGTCGAGTATGAACGGAATTCTGGAGTAAAATTTTGTTTCCACTTTTTTGGTTTATCTCATCCCGTTTGGGCTAAAAATAATGCCGGGAAGAGGTTTTATAGTTTTTTGAATTTTTTTATTATTTTTTTCTGAATTTTCTTGCCCGGGTCGACTATGAACGGAATTCTGGAGTAAAATTTTGTTTTCACTTTTTTGGTTTATCTCATCCCGTTTGGGCTAAAAATAATGCCGGGAAGAGGTTTTATAATTTTTTGAATTTTTTTACTGTTTTTTTCGGAATTTTCTTTCCCGTATCGACTATGAACGGAATTCTGGAGTAAAATTTTGTTTTCACTTTATTGGCTTATCCCATCCCGTTTGGGCTAAAAATAATGCCGGGAAGAGGTTTTATAGTTTTTTGAATTTTTTTACTATTTTTTTCTGAATTTTCTTGCCCGGGTCGACTATGAACGGAATTCTGGAGTAAAATTTTCTTTTCACTTTTTTGGTTTATCTCATCCAGTTTGGGCTAAAAATAATGCCGGGAAGAGGTTTTATTATTTTTTCAATTTTTTTAGTATTTTTTTCGGAATTTTCTTGCCCGGGTCGAATATGAACGGAATTCTGGAGTAAAATTTTGTTTTCACTTTTTTGGCATATCTCGTCCCGTTCGGGAAAAAAATAATGCCAGGAAGAGGTTTTATAATTTTTTGAATTTTTTTACTATTTTTTTCGGAATTTTCTTTCCCCATCGACTATGAACAGAATTCTGGAGTAAAATTTTGTTTTCACTTTATTGGCTTATCCCATCCCGTTTGGGCTAAAAATAATGCCGGGAAGAGGTTTTATAGTTTTTTGAATTTTTTTACTATTTTTTTCTGAATTTTCTTGCCCGGGTCGACTATGAACGGAATTCTGGAGTAAAATTTTGTTTTCACTTTTTTGGTTTATCTCATCCCGTTTGGGCTAAAAATAATGCCGGGAAGAGGTTTTATAGTTTTTTGAATTTTTTTACTATTTTTTTCGGAGTTTTCTTTCCCGGGTCGAGTATGAACGGAATTCTGGAGTAAAATTTTGTTTTCACGTTTTTGGCTTATCTCATCCCGTTTGGGCTAAAAATAATGCCGGAAAGAGATTTTATAATATTTTGAATTTTTTTACTATTTTTTTCGGAATTTTCTTTCCCGGATCGAGTATGAACGGAATTCTGGAGTAAAATTTTGTTTTCACTTTTTTGGCTTATCTCAACCCGTTTGGGCTAGAAATAATGCCGGAAAGAGGTTTTATAATTTTTTGAATTTTTTTACTCTTTTTTTCGGAATTTTCTTTCCCGGATCGAGTATGAACGGAATTCTGGAGTAAAATTTTGTTTTCACTTTTCTAGCTTATCTCATCCTGTATGGGCTAAAAATGATGCCGGGAAGAGGTTTTATAATTTTTTGAATTTTTTTACTATTTTTTTCGGAATTTTCTTTCCCGGGTCGAGTATGAACGGAATTCTGGAGTAAAATTTTGTTTTCACTTTTTTGGTTTATCTCATCCCGTTTGGGCTAAAAATAATGCCAGGAAGAGGTTTTATTATTTTTCGAATTTTTTTACTATTTTTTTCTGAATTTTCTTGCCCGAGTCGACTCTGAACGGAATTCTGGAGTAAAATTTTGTTTTCACTTTTTTTGCTTATCTCAACCCGTTTGGGCTAAAAATAATGCCGGAAAGAGGTTTTATAATTTTTTGAATTTTTTTACTATTTTTTTCGGAATTTTCTTTCCCGGATCGAGTATTAACGGAATTCTGGAGTAAAATTTTCTTTTCACTTTTCTGGCTTATCTCATCCTGTATGGGATAAAAATGATGCCGGGAAGAGGTTTTATAATTTTTTGAATTTTTTTACTATTTTTTTCGGAATTTTCTTTCCCGGGTCGAATATGAACGGAATTTTGGAGTAAAATTTTGTTTTCACTTTTTTGGTTTATCTCATCCCGCTTGGGCTAAAAATAATGCCGGGAAGCGGTTTTATAGTTTTCTGAATTTTTTTACTATTTTTTTCGGAATTTTCTTTCCCGAGTCGAGTATGAACGGAATTCTGGAGTAAAATTTTGTGTTCACTTTTTTTGGTTTATCTCATCCCGTTTGGGCTAAAAATAATGCCGGGAAGAGGTCTTATTATTTTTTCAATTTTTTTACTATTTTTTTCGGAATTTTCTTGCCCGGGTCGAATATGAACGGAATTCTGGAGTAAAATTTTGTTTTCACTTTTTTGGCATATCTCGTCCCGTTTGGGAAAAAAATAATGCCAGGAAGATGTTTTATAATTTTTTGAATTTTTGTACTATTTTTTTCGGAATTTTCTTTCCCCATCGACTATGAACAGAATTCTGGAGTAAAATTTTGTTTTCACTTTTTTGGCTTATCTCATCCCGTTTGGGCTAAAAATAATGCCGGAAAGAGATTTTATAATTTTTTGAATTTTTTTACTATTTTTTTTTTAATTTTCTTTCCCGGATCGAGTATGAACGGAATTCTGGAGTAAAATTTTGTTTTCACTTTTTTGGCATATCTCGTCCCGTTTGGGAAAAAAATAATGCTGGGAAGAGGTTTTATAATTTTTTGAATTTTTTTACTATTTTTTTCGGAATTTTCTTTCCCGGATCGACAATGAACGGAATTCTGGAGTAAAATTTTTTTCACTTTATTGGCTTATCCCATCCCGTTTGGGCTAAAAATAATGCCGGGAAGAGGTTTTCTAATTTTCTGAATTTTTTTACTTTTTTTTTTCGGAATTTTCATTCCCGAGTCGAGTATGAACGGAATTCTGGTGTAAAATTTTGTTTTCACTTTTTTGGCTTATCTCATCCTGTATGGGCTAAAAATAATGCCGGGAAGAGGTTTTATAATTTTTTGATTTTTTTACTATTTTTTTCGGAGTTTTCTTTCCCGGGTCGAGTATGAACGGAATTCTGGAGTAAAATTTTCTTTTCACTTTTTTGGTTTAACTCATCCAGTTTGGGCTAAAAATAATGCCGGGAAGAGGTTTTATAATTTTTTCAATTTTTTTACTATTTTTTTCGGAATTTTCTTGCCCGGGTCGAATATGAACGGAATTCTGGAGTAAAATTTTGTTTTCACTTTTTTGGCATATCTTGTTCCGTTTGGGAAAAAAATAATGCCGGGAAGAGGTTTTATAATTTTTTGAATTTTTTTACTATTTTTTTCGGAATTTTCATTCCCGGATCGACTATAAACGGAATTCTGGGGTAAAATTTTGTTTTCACTTTATTGGCTTATCGCATCCCGTTTGGGCTAAAAATAATGCCGGGAAGAGGTTTTATAATTTTTTGAATTTTTTTACTTTTTTTTTTCAGAATTTTCTTTCCCGAGTCGAGTATGAACGGAATTCTGGAGTAAAATTTTGTGTTCACTTTTTTGGTTTATCTCATCCCGTTTGGGCTAAAAATAATGCCGGGAAGAGATTTTATAATTTTTTGAATTTTTTTACTATTTTTTTCTGAATTTTCTTGCCCGGGTCGACTATGAACGGAATTCTGGAGTAAAATTTTGTTTTCACGTTTTTGGCTTATTTCATCCCGTTTGGCCTAAAAATAATGCCGGAAAGAGATTTTATAATTTTTTGAATTTTTTTACTATTTTTTTCGGAATTTTCTTTCCCGGATCGAGTATGAACGGAATTCTGGAGTAAAATTTTGTTTTCACTTTTTTGGCTTATCTCAACCCGTTTGGGCTAAAAATAATGCCGGAAAGAGGTTTTATAATTTTTTGAATTTTTTTACTCTTTTTTTCGGAATTTTCTTTCCCGGATCGAGTATGAACGGAATTCTGGAGTAAAATTTTGTTTTCACTTTTCTAGCTTATCTCATCCTGTATGGGCTAAAAATGATGCCGGGAAGAGGTTTTATAATTTTTTGAATTTTTTTTACTATTTTTTTCGGAATTTTCTTTCCCGGGTCGAGTATGAACGGAATTATGGAGTAAAATTTTGTTTTCACTTTTTTGGTTTATCTCATCCCGTTTGGGCTAAAAATAATGCCAGGAAGAGGTTTTATAGTTTTTTGAATTTTTTTACTATTTTTTTCTGAATTTTCTTGCCCGAGTCGACTATGAACGGAATTCTGGAGTAAAATTTTATTTTCACTTTTTTGGCTTATCTCAACCCGTTTGGGCTAAAAATAATGCCGGAAAGAGGTTTTATAATTTTTTCAATTTTTTTACTATTTTTTTCGGAATTTTCTTTCCCGCATCGAGTATTAACGGAATTCTGGAGTAAAATTTTGTTTTCACTTTTCCTGGCTTATCTCATCCTGTATGGGATAAAAATGATGCCGGGAAGAGGTTTTATAATTTTTTGAATTTTTTTACTATTTTTTTCGGAATTTTCTTTCCCGGGTCGAATATGAACGGAATTCTGGAGTAAAATTTTGTTTTCACTTTTTTGGTTTATCTCATCCCGCTTGGGCTAAAAATAATGCCGGGAAGACGTTTTATAGTTTTCTGAATTTTTTTACTATTTTTTTCGGAATTTTCTTTCCCGAGTCGAGTATGAACGGAATTCTGGAGTAAAATTTTGTGTTCACTTTTTTGGTTTATCTCATCCCGTTTGGGCTAAAAATAATGCCGGGAAGAGGTCTTATTATTTTTTCAATTTTTTTACTATTTTTTTCGGAATTTTCTTGCCCGGGTCGAATATGAACGGAATTCTGGAGTAAAATTTTGTTTTCACTTTTTTGGCATATCTCGTCCCGTTTGGGAAAAAAATAATGCCAGGAAGAGGTTTTATAATTTTTTGAATTTTTGTACTATTTTTTTCGGAATTTTCTTTCCCCATCGACTATGAACAGAATTCTGGAGTAAAATTTTGTTTTCACTTTATTGGCTTATCCCATCCCGTTTGGGCTAAAAATAATGCCGGGAAGAGGTTTTATAGTTTTTTGAATTTTTTTACTATTTTTTTCTGAATTTTCTTGCCCGGGTCGACTATGAACGGAATTCTGGAGTAAAATTTTGTTTTCACTTTTTTGGTTTATCTCATCCCATTTGGGCTAAAAATAATGCCGCGAAGGGGTTTTATAGTTTTTTGAATTTTTTTACTATTTTTTTCTGAATTTTCTTGCCCGGGTCGACTATGAACGGAATTCTGGAGTAAAATTTTGTTTTGACTTTTTTGGCTTATCTCATCCCGTTTGGGCAACAAATAATGCCGGAAAGAGGTTTTATAATTTTTTGAATTTTTTTACTATTTTTTTCGGAATTTTCTTTCCCGGATCGAGTATGAACGGAATTCTGGAGTAAAATTTTGTTTTCACTTTTTTGGCTTATCTCATCCTGTATGGGCTAAATATAATGCCGGGAAGATGGTTTATAATTTTTTGAATTTTTTTACTATTTTCATCGGAATTTTCTTTCCCGGGTCGAGTATGAACGGAATTCTGGAGTAAAATTTTCTTTTCACTTTTTTGGTTTATCTCATCCAGTTTGGGCTAAAAATAATGCCGGGAAGAGGTTTTATAATTTTTTCAATTTTTTTCGGAAGTTTCTTGCCCGGGTCGACTATGAACGGAATTCTGGAGTAAAATTTTGTTTTCACGTTTTTGGCTTATCTCGTCCCGTTTGGGAAAAAAATAATGCCGGGAAGAGGTTTTATAATTTTTTGAATTTTTTACTATTTTTTTTCAGAATTTTCTTTCCCGGATCGACTATGAATGGAATTCTGGAGTAAAATTTTGTTTTCACTTTATTGGTTTATCGCATCCCGTTTGGGCTAAAAATAATGCCGGAAGAGGTTTATAATTTTTTGAATTTTTTTACTTTTTTTTTTCAGAATTTTCTTTCCCGAGTCGAGTATGAACGGAATTCTGGAGTAAAATTTTGTGTTCACTTTTTGGTTTATCTCATCCCGTTTGGGCTAAAAATAATGCCGGGAAGAGGTCTTATTATTTTTTCAATTTTTTTACTATTTTTTTTCGGAATTTTCTTGCCCGGGTCGAATATGAACGGAATTCTGGAGTAAAATTTTTGTTTTCACTTTTTTGGCTTATCTCATCCTGTATGGGCTAAATATAATGCGGGAAGATGGTTTATAATTTTTTGAATTTTTTTACTATTTTCTTCGGAATTTTCTTTCCCGGGACGAGTATGAACGGAATTCTGGAGTAAAATTTTCTTTTCACTTTTTTGGTTTATCTCATCCAGTTTGGGCTAAAAATAATGCCGGGAAGAGGTTTTATAATTTTTTCAATTTTTTTAGGAATTTTCTTGCCCGGGTCGACTATGAACGGAATTCTGGAGTAAAATTTTGTTTTCACGTTTTTTGGCTTATCTCGTCCCGTTTGGGAAAAAAATAATGCCGGAAGAGGTTTTATAATTTTTTGAATTTTTTTACTATTTTTTTCAGAATTTTCTTTCCCGGATCGACTATGAATGGAATTCTGGAGTAAAATTTTGTTTTCACTTTATTGGTTTATCGCATCCCGTTTGGGCTAAAAATAATGCCGGGAAGAGGTTTTATAATTTTTGAAATTTTTTTACTTTTTTTTTTCAGAATTTTCTTTCCGAGTCGAGTATGAACGGAATTCTGGAGTAAAATTTTGTGTTCACTTTCTTGGTTTATCTCATCCCGGTTGGGCTAAAAATAATGCCGGGAAGAGATTTTATAATTTTTTGAATTTTTTTACTATTTTTTTCTGAATTTTCTTGCCCGGGTCGACTATGAACGGAATTCTGGAGTAAAATTTTGTTTTCACGTTTTTGGCTTATCTCATCCCGTTTTGGGCTAAAAATAATGCCGGAAAGAGATTTTATAATTTTTTGAATTTTTTTACTATTTTTTTCGGAATTTTCTTTCCCGGATCGAGTATGAACGGAATTCTGGAGTAAAATTTTGTTTTCACTTTTTTGGCTTATCTCAACCCGTTTGGGCTAAAAATAATGCCGGAAAGAGGTTTTATAATTTTTTGAATTTTTTTACTCTTTTTTTCGGAATTTTCTTTCCGATCGAGTATGAACGGAATTCTGGAGTAAAATTTTGTTTTCACTTTTTTGGCTTATCTCATCCTGTATGGCTAAATATAATGCCGGGAAGATGGTTTATAATTTTTTGAATTTTTTTACTATTTTCTTCGGAATTTTCTTTCCCGGGTCGAGTATGAACGGAATTCTGGAGTAAAATTTTCTTTTCACTTTTTTGGTTTATCTCATCCAGTTTGGGCTAAAAATAATGCCGGGAAGAGGTTTTATAATTTTTTCAATTTTTTTCGGAATTTTCTTGCCCGGGGTCGACTATGAACGGAATTCTGGAGTAAAATTTTGTTTTCACGTTTTTGGCTTATCTCGTCCCGTTTGGGAAAAAAATAATGCCGGGAAGAGGTTTTATAATTTTTTGAATTTTTTTACTATTTTTTTCAGAATTTTCTTTCCCGAGTCGAGTATGAACGGAATTCTGGAGTAAAATTTTGTGTTCACTTTTTTGGTTTATCTCATCCCGTTTGGGCTAAAAATAATGCCCGGAAGAGATTTTCATAATTTTTTGAATTTTTTTACTATTTTTTTCTGAATTTTCTTGCCCGGGTCGACTATGAACGGATTCTGGAGTAAAATTTTGTTTTCACGTTTTTGGCTTATCTCATCCCGTTTGGGCTAAAAATAATGCCGGAAAGAGATTTTATAATTTTTTGAATTTTTTTACTATTTTTTTTCGGAATTTTCTTCCCGGATCGAGTATGAACGGAATTCTGGAGTAAAATTTTGTTTTCACTTTTTTGGCTTATCTCAACCCGTTTGGGCTAAAAATAATGCCGGAAAGAGGTTTTATAATTTTTGAATTTTTTTACTCTTTTTTTCGGAATTTTCTTTCCCGGATCGAGTATGAACGGAATTCTGGAGTAAAATTTTGTTTTCACTTTTCTGGCTTATCTCATCCTGTATGGGCTAAAAATGATGCCGGGAAGAGGTTTTATAATTTTTTGAATTTTTTTACTATTTTTTTCGGAATTTTCTTTCCCGGGTCGAGTATGAACGGAATTCTGGAGTAAAATTTTGTTTTCACTTTTTTGGTTTATCTCATCCCGTTTGGGCTAAAAATAATGCCAGGAAGAGGTTTTATAGTTTTTTGAATTTTTTTACTATTTTTTTCTGAATTTTCTTGCCAAGTCGACTATGAACGGAATTCTGGAGTAAAATTTTGTTTTCACTTTTTTGGCTTATCTCAACCCGTTTGGGCTAAAAATAATGCCGGAAAGAGGTTTTATAATTTTTTGAATTTTTTTACTATTTTTTTCGGAATTTTCTTTCCCGCATCGAGTATTAACGGAATTCTGGAGTAAATTTTGTTTTCACTTTTCTGGCTTATCTCATCCTATATGGGATAAAAATGATGCCGGGAAGAGGTTTTATAATTTTTTGAATTTTTTTACTATTTTTTTCGGAATTTTCTTTCCCGGGTCGAATATGAACGGAATTCTGGAGTAAAATTTTGTTTTCACTTTTTTGGTTTATCTCATCCCGCTTGGGCTAAAAATAATGCCGGGAAGAGGTTTTATAATTTTTTGATTTTTTTACTATTTTTTTTCGGAGTTTTCTTTCCCGGGTCGAGTATGAACGAATTCTGGAGTAAAATTTTCTTTTCACTTTTTTGGTTTAACTCATCCAGTTTGGGCTAAAAATAATGCCGGGAAGAGGTTTTATAATTTTTTCAATTTTTTTACTATTTTTTTCGGAATTTTCTTGCCCGGGTCGAATATGAACGGAATTCTGGAGTAAAATTTTGTTTTCACTTTTTTGGCATATCTTGTCCCGTTTGGGAAAAAAATTATGCGGGAAGAGGTTTTATAATTTTTTGAATTTTTTTACTATTTTTTTCGGAATTTTCATTCCCGGATCGACTATAAACGGAATTCTGGGGTAAAATTTTGTTTTCACTTTATTGGCTTATCGCATCCCGTTTGGGCTAAAAATAATGCCGGGAAGAGGTTTTATAATTTTTTGAATTTTTTTACTTTTTTTTTCGGAATTTTCTTTCCCGAGTCGAGTATGAACGGAATTCTGGAGTAAAATTTTTTTTTCACTTTTTTGGTTTCTCTCATCCCGTTTGCGGTAAAAATAATGCCGGGAAGAGGTTTTATAGTTTTTTGAATTTTTTTACTATTTTTTTTCTGAATTTTCTTGCCCGGGTCGACTATGAACGGAATTCTGGAGTAAAATTTTGTTTTCACTTTTTTGGCTTATCTCATCCCGTTTTGGGCTAAAAATAATACCGGAAAGAGATTTTATAATTTTTTGAATTTTTTTTGCTATTTATTTTCGGAATTTTATTTCCCGGATCGACTATGAACGGAATTCTGGAGTAAAATTTTGTTTTCACTTTATTGGCTTATCGCATCCCGTTTGGGCTAAAAATAATGCCGGGAAGAGGTTTTATAATTTTTAGAATTTTTTTACTTTTTTTTTTCGGAATTTTTCTTTCCCGAGTCGAGTATGAACGGAATTCTGGAGTAAAATTTTGTTTCCACTTTTTTGGTTTATCTCATCCCGTTTGGGCTAATAATATTGCCGGGAAGAGGTTTTTATAGTTTTTTGAATTTTTTTATTATTTTTTTCTGAATTTTCTTGCCCGGGTCGACTATGAACGGAATTCTGGAGTAAAATTTTGTTTTCACTTTTTTGGTTTATCTCATCCCGTTTGGGCTAAAAATAATGCCGGGAAGAGGTTTTATAATTTTTTGAATTTTTTTACTTTTTTTTTTTCGGAATTTTCTTTCCCGAGTCGAATATGAACGGAATCTATAGTAAAATTTTGTTTTCACTTTTTTGGTTTATCTCATCCCGTTTGGGCTAAAAATAGTGCCGGGAAGAGGTTTTATAGTTTTCTGAATTTTTTTACTATTTTTTTCTGAATTTTCTTGCCCGGGTCGGACTATGAACGGAATTCTGGAGTAAAATTTTGTTTTCACTTTTTTGGCTTATCTCATCCCGTTTGGGCTAAAAATAATGCGGAAAGAGATTTTATAATTTTTTGAATTTTTTTACTATTTTTTTCGGAATTTTCTTTCCCGGGATCGAGTATGAACGGAATTCTGGAGTAAAATTTTGTTTTCACTTTTTTGGCATATCTCGTCCCGTTTGGGAAAAAAATAATACCGGGAAGAGGTTTTATAATTTTTGAATTTTTTTACTATTTTTTTCGGAATTTTCTTTCCCGTATCGACTATGAACGGAATTCTGGAGTAAAATTTTGTTTTCACTTTATTGGCTTATCCCATCCCGTTGGGGCTAAAAATAATGCCGGGGAAGAGGTTTTATAGTTTTTTGAATTTTTTTTACTATTTTTTTTCTGAAATTTTCTTACCCGGGTCGACTATGAACGGAATTCTGGAGTAAAATTTTGTTTTCACTTTTTTGGATTATCTCATCCAGTTTGGGCTAAAAATAATGCCGGGACGAGGGTTTTATAATTTTTTGAATTTTTTTACTTTTTTTTTTCGGAATTTTCTTTCCCGAGTCGAGTATGAACGGAATTCTGGAGTAAAATTTTGTTTTCACTTTTTTGGTTTATCTCATCCCGTTTGGGCTAAAAATAATGCCAGGAAGAGGTTTTATAGCTTTTCGAATTTTTTTACTATTTTTTTCTGAATTTTCTTGCCCGAGTCGACTATGAACGGAATTCTGGAGTAAAATTTTGTTTTCACTTTTTTGGCTTATCTCAACCCGTTTGGGCTAAAAATAATGCCGGAAAGAGGTTTTATAATTTTTTGAATTTTTTTACTATTTTTTTCGGAATTTTCTTTCCCGGATCGAGTATGAACGGAATTCTGGAGTAAAATTTTGTTTTCACTTTTCTGGCTTATCTCATCCTGTATGGGCTAAAAATGATGCCGGGAAGAGGTTTTATAATTTTTTGAATTTTTTTACTATTTTTTTCGGAATTTTCTTTCCCGGGTCGAGTATGAACGGAATTCTGGAGTAAAATTTTCTTTTCACTTTTTTGGTTTATCTCATCCAGTTTGGGCTAAAAATAATGCCGGGAAGAGGTTTTATTATTTTTTCAATTTTTTTACTATTTTTTTCGGAATTTTCTTGCCCGGGTCGAATATGAACGGAATTCTGGAGTAAAATTTTTGTTTTCACTTTTTTGGCATATCTCGTCCCGTTTGGGGAAAAAAATAATGCCAGGAAGAGGTTTTATAATTTTTTGAATTTTTTACTATTTTTTTCGGAATTTTCTTTCCCCATCGACTATGAACAGAATTCTGGAGTAAAATTTTGTTTTCACTTTATTGGCTTATCCCATCCCGTTTGGGCTAAAAATAATGCCGGGAAGAGGTTTTATAGTTTTTTGAATTTTTTTTACTATTTTTTTCTGAATTTTCTTGCCCGGGTCGACTATGAACGGAATTCTGGAGTAAAATTTTGTTTTCACTTTTTTGGTTTATCTCATCCCGTTTGGGCTAAAAATAATGCCGCGAAGAGGTTTTATAGTTTTTGAATTTTTTTACTATTTTTTTCTGAATTTTCTTGCCCGGGTCGACTATGAACGGAATTCTGGAGTAAAATTTTGTTTTGACTTTTTTGGCTTATCTCATCCCGTTTGGGCAACAAATAATGCCGGAAAGAGGTTTTATAATTTTTTGAATTTTTTTACTATTTTTTTCGGAATTTTCTTTCCCGGATCGAGTATGAACGGAATTCTGGAGTAAAATTTTGTTTTCACTTTTTGGCTTATCTCATCCTGTATGGGCTAAATATAATGCCGGGAAGATGGTTTATAATTTTTTGAATTTTTTTACTATTTTCTTCGGAATTTTCTTTCCCGGGTCGAGTATGAACGGAATTCTGGAGTAAAATTTTCTCTTCACTTTTTTTGGTTTATCTCATCCAGTTTGGGCTAAAAATAATGCCGGGAAGAGGTTTTATAATTTTTTCAATTTTTTTCGGAATTTTCTTGCCCGGGTCGACTATGAACGGAATTCTGGAGTAAAATTTTGTTTTCACGTTTTTGGCTTATCTCGTCCCGTTTGGGAAAAAAAATAATGCCGGGAAGAGGTTTTATAATTTTTTGAATTTTTTTACTATTTTTTTCAGAATTTTCTTTCCGGATCGACTATGAATGGAATTCTGGAGTAAAATTTTGTTTTCACTTTTTTTGGTTTATCTCATCCCGTTTGGGCTAAAAATAATGCCAGGAAGAGGTTTATAGTTTTTCGAATTTTTTACTATTTTTTTCTGAATTTTCTTGCCCGAGTCGACTATGAACGGAATTCTGGAGTAAAATTTTGTTTTCACTTTTTTGGCTTATCTCAACCCGTTTGGGCTAAAAATAATGCCGGAAAGAGGTTTTATAATTTTTTGAATTTTTTTTACTATTTTTTTCGGAATTTTCTTTCCCGGATCGAGTATGAACGGAATTCTGGAGTAAAATTTTGTTTTCACTTTTCTGGCTTATCTCATCCTGTATGGGCTAAAAATGATGCCGGGAAGAGGTTTTATAATTTTTTTGAATTTTTTTACTATTTTTTTCGGAATTTTCTTTCCCGGGTCGAGTATGAACGGAATTCTGGAGTAAAATTTTCTTTTCACTTTTTTGGTTTATCTCATCCAGTTTGGGCTAAAAATAATGCCGGGAAGAGGTTTTATTATTTTTTCAATTTTTTTACTATTTTTTTCGGAATTTTCTTGCCCGGGTCGAATATGAACGGAATTCTGGAGTAAAATTTTGTTTTCACTTTTTTGGCATATCTCGTCCCGTTTGGGAAAAAAATAATGCCAGGAAGAGGTTTTATAATTTTTTGAATTTTTTTACTATTTTTTTCGGAATTTTCTTTCCCCATCGACTATGAACAGAATTCTGGAGTAAAATTTTGTTTTCACTTTATTGGCTTATCCCATCCCGTTTGGGCTAAAAATAATGCCGGGAAGAGGTTTTATAGTTTTTTGAATTTTTTTACTATTTTTTTCTGAATTTTCTTGCCCGGATCGACTATGAACGGAATTCTGGAGTAAAATTTTGTTTTCACTTTTTTGGTTTATCTCATCCCGTTTGGGCTAAAAATAATGCCCGCGAAGAGGTTTTATAGTTTTTTGAATTTTTTTTACTATTTTTTTCTGAATATTCTTGCCGGGTCGACTATGAACGGAATTCTGGAGTAAAATTTTGTTTTGACTTTTTTGGCTTATCTCATCCCGTTTGGGCAACAAATAATGCCGGAAAGAGGTTTTTATAATTTTTTGAATTTTTTTACTATTTTTTTTCGGAATTTTCTTTCCCGGATCGAGTATGAACGGAATTCTGGAGTAAAATTTTGTTTTCACTTTTTTGGCTTATCTCATCCTGTATGGGGGCGCCCCTAAATATAATGCCGGGAAGATGGTTTATAATTTTTTGAATTTTTTTACTATTTTCTTCGGAATTTTTCTTTCCCGGGTCGAGTATGAACGGAATTCTGGAGTAAAATTTTCTTTTCACTTTTTTGGTTTATCTCATCCAGTTTGGGCTAAAAATAATGCCGGGAAGAGGTTTTATAATTTTTTCAATTTTTTTCGGAATTTTCTTGCCCGGGTCGACTATGAACGGAATTCTGGAGTAAAATTTTGTTTTCACGTTTTTGGCTTATCTCGTCCCGTTTGGGAAAAAAATAATGCCGGGAAGAGGTTTTATAATTTTTTGAATTTTTTTACTATTTTTTCAGAATTTTCTTTCCCGGATCGACTATGAATGGAATTCTGGAGTAAAATTTTGTTTTCACTTTTTTGGTTTATCTCATCCTCGTTTGGGCTAAAAATAATGCCAGGAAGAGGTTTTATAGTTTTTCGAATTTTTTTTACTATTTTTTTCTGAATTTTCTTGCCCGAGTCGACTATGAACGGAATTCTGGAGTAAAATTTTGTTTTCACTTTTTTGGCTTATCTCAACCCGTTTGGGCTAAAAATAATGCCGGAAAGAGGTTTATAATTTTTTGAATTTTTTTACTATTTTTTTCGGAATTTTCTTTCCCGGATCGAGTATGAACGGAATTCTGGAGTAAAATTTTGTTTTCACTTTTCTGGCTTATCTCATCCTGTATGGGCTAAAAATGATGCCGGGAAGAGGTTTTATAATTTTTTTGAATTTTTTTACTATTTTTTTCGGAATTTTCTTTCCCGGGTCGAGTATGAACGGAATTCTGGAGTAAAATTTTCTTTTCACTTTTTTGGTTTATCTCATCCAGTTTGGGCTAAAAATAATGCCGGGGAAGAGGTTTTATTATTTTTTCAATTTTTTTACTATTTTTTTCGGAATTTTCTTGCCCGGGTCGAATATGAACGGAATTCTGGAGTAAAATTTTGTTTTCACTTTTTTGGCATATCTCGTCCCGTTTGGGAAAAAAATAATGCCAGGAAGAGGTTTTATAATTTTTTGAATTTTTTTACTATTTTTTTCGGAATTTTCTTTCCCCCATCGACTATGAACAGAATTCTGGAGTAAAATTTTGTTTTCACTTTATTGGTTTATCGCATCCCGTTTGGGCTAAAAATAATGCCGGGAAGAGGTTTTATAATTTTTTGAATTTTTTTACTTTTTTTTTTCAGAATTTTCTTTCCCGAGTCGAGTATGAACGGAATTTCTGGAGTAAAATTTTGTGTTCACTTTTTTGGTTTATCTCATCCCGTTTGGGCTAAAATAATGCCGGGAAGAGATTTTATAATTTTTTGAATTTTTTTACTATTTTTTTCTGAATTTTCTTGCCCGGGTCGACTATGAACGGAATTCTGGAGTAAAATTTTGTTTTCACGTTTTTGGCTTATCTCATCCCGTTTGGGCTAAAAATAATGCCGGAAAGAGATTTTATAATATTTTGAATTTTTTTACTATTTTTTTCGGAATTTTCTTTCCCGGATCGAGTATGAACGGAATTCTGGAGTAAAATTTTGTTTTCACTTTTTTGGCTTATCTCAACCCGTTTGGGCTAAAAATAATGCCGGAAAGAGGTTTTATAATTTTTTGAATTTTTTTACTCTTTTTTTCGGAATTTTCTTTCCCGGATCGAGTATGAACGGAATTCTGGAGTAAAATTTTGTTTTCACTTTTCTAGCTTATCTCATCCTGTATGGGCTAAAAATGATGCCGGGGAAGAGGTTTTATAATTTTTTGAATTTTTTTACTATTTTTTTCGGAATTTTCTTTCCCGGGTCGAGTATGAACGGAATTCTGGAGTAAAATTTTGTTTTCACTTTTTTGGTTTATCTCTTCCCGTTTGGGCTAAAAATAATGCCAGGAAGAGGTTTTATTATTTTTCGAATTTTTTTTACTATTTTTTTCTGAATTTTCTTGCCCGAGTCGACTATGAACGGAATTCTGGAGTAAAATTTTGTTTTCACTTTTTTTGCTTATCTCAACCGTTTGGGCTAAAAATAATGCCGGAAAGAGGTTTTATAATTTTTTGAATTTTTTTTACTATTTTTTTCGGAATTTTCTTTCCCGGATCGAGTATTAACGGAATTCTGGAGTAAAATTTTCTTTTCACTTTTCTGGCTTATCTCATCCTGTATGGGATAAAAATGATGCCGGGAAGAGGTTTTATAATTTTTTGAATTTTTTTACTATTTTTTTCGGAATTTTCTTTCCCGGGGTCGAATATGAACGGAATTTTGGAGTAAAATTTTGTTTTCACTTTTTTGGTTTATCTCATCCCGCTTGGGCTAAAAATAATGCCGGGAAGCGGTTTTATAGTTTTCTGAATTTTTTTACTATTTTTTTCGGAATTTTCTTTCCCGAGTCGAGTATGAACGGAATTCTGGAGTAAAATTTTGTGTTCACTTTTTTGGTTTAATCTCATCCCGTTTGGGCTAAAAATAATGCCGGGAAGAGGTCTTATTATTTTTTCAATTTTTTTACTATTTTTTTCGGAATTTTCTTGCCCGGGTCGAATATGAACGGAATTCTGGAGTAAAATTTTGTTTTCACTTTTTTGGCATATCTCGTCCCGTTTGGGAAAAAAATAATGCCAGGAAGATGTTTTATAATTTTTTGAATTTTTGTACTATTTTTTTCGGAATTTTCTTTCCCCATCGACTATGAACAGAATTCTGGAGTAAAATTTTGTTTTCACTTTTTTGGCTTATCTCATCCCGTTTGGGCTAAAAATAATGCCGGAAAGAGATTTTATAATTTTTTGAATTTTTTTACTATTTTTTTTTTAATTTTCTTTCCCGGATCGAGTATGAACGGAATTCTGGAGTAAAATTTTGTTTTCACTTTTTTGGCATATCTCGTCCCGTTTGGGAAAAAAATAATGCTGGGAAGAGGTTTTAAAATTTTTTGAATTTTTTTACTATTTTTTTCGGAATTTTCTTTCCCGGATCGACAATGAACGGAATTCTGGAGTAAAATTTTTTTCACTTTATTGGCTTATCCCATCCCGTTTGGGCTAAAAATAATGCCGGGAAGAGGTTTTCTAATTTTCTGAATTTTTTTACTTTTTTTTTTCGGAATTTTCATTCCCGAGTCGAGTATGAACGGAATTCTGGTGTAAAATTTTGTTTTCACTTTTTTGGCTTATCTCATCCTGTATGGGCTAAAAATAATGCCGGGAAGAGGTTTTATAATTTTTTGATTTTTTTACTATTTTTTTCGGAGTTTTCTTTCCCGGGTCGAGTATGAACGGAATTCTGGAGTAAAATTTCTTTTCACTTTTTTGGTTTAACTCATCCAGTTTGGGCTAAAAATAATGCCGGGAAGAGGTTTTATAATTTTTTCAATTTTTTTACTATTTTTTTCGGAATTTTCTTGCCCGGGTCGAATATGAACGGAATTCTGGAGTAAAATTTTGTTTTCACTTTTTTGGCATATCTTGTCCCGTTTGGGAAAAAAATAATGCCGGGGAAGAGGTTTTATAATTTTTTGAATTTTTTTTACTATTTTTTTCGGAATTTTCATTCCGATCGACTATAAACGGAATTCTGGGGTAAAATTTTGTTTTCACTTTATTGGCTTATCGCATCCCGTTTGGGCTAAAAATAATGCCGGGAAGAGGTTTTATAATTTTTTGAATTTTTTTACTTTTTTTTTTCAGAATTTTCTTTCCCGAGTCGAGTATGAACGGAATTCTGGAGTAAAATTTTGTGTTCACTTTTTTGGTTTATCTCATCCCGTTTGGGCTAAAAATAATGCCGGGAAGAGATTTTATAATTTTTTGAATTTTTTTACTATTTTTTCTGAATTTTCTTGCCCGGGTCGACTATGAACGGAATTCTGGAGTAAAATTTTGTTTCACGTTTTTGGCTTATCTCATCCGTTTGGGCTAAAAATATTGCCGGAAAGAGATTTTATAATTTTTTGAATTTTTTTACTATTTTTTTCGAATTTTCTTTCCCGGATCGAGTATGAACGGAATTCTGGAGTAAAATTTTGTTTTCACTTTTTTGGCTTATCTCAACCCGTTTGGGCTAAAAATAATGCCGGAAAGAGGTTTTATAATTTTTTGAATTTTTTTACTCTTTTTTTCGGAATTTTCTTTCCCGGATCGAGTATGAACGGAATTCTGGAGTAAAATTTTGTTTTCACTTTTCTAGCTTATCTCATCCTGTATGGGCTAAAAATGATGCCGGGATGAGGTTTTATAATTTTTTGAATTTTTTTACTATTTTTTTTCGGAATTTTCTTTCCCGGGTCGAGTATGAACGGAATTCTGGAGTAAAATTTTGTTTTCACTTTTTGGTTTATCTCATCCCGTTTGGGCTAAAAATAATGCCAGGAAGAGGTTTTATAGTTTTTTGAATTTTTTTACTATTTTTTTCTGAATTTTCTTGCCCGAGTCGACTATGACCGGAATTCTGGAGTAAAATTTTGTTTTCACTTTTTTTGGCTTATCTCAACCCGTTGGGCTAAAAATAATGCCGGAAAGAGGTTTTATAATTTTTTGAATTTTTTTTACTATTTTTTTCGGAATTTTCTTTCCCGCATCGAGTATTAACGGAATTCTGGAGTAAAATTTTGTTTTCACTTTTCTGGCTTATCTCATCCTGTATGGGATAAAAATGATGCCGGGAAGAGGTTTTATAATTTTTTTGAATTTTTTTTACTATTTTTTTCGGAATTTTCTTTCCCGGGTCGAATATGACGGAATTCTGGAGTAAAATTTTGTTTTCACTTTTTTGGTTTATCTCATCCGCTTGGGCTAAAAAAATAATGCCGGGAAGAGGTTTTATAGTTTTTCTGAATTTTTTTACTATTTTTTTCGGAATTTTCTTTCCCGAGTCGAGTATGAACGGAATTCTGGAGTAAAATTTTGTGTTCACTTTTTTTGGTTTATCTCATCCCGTTTGGGCTAAAAATAATGCCGGGAAGAGGTCTTATTATTTTTTCAATTTTTTTACTATTTTTTTCGGAATTTTCTTGCCCGGGTCGAATATGAACGGAATTCTGGAGTAAAATTTTGTTTTCACTTTTTTGGCATATCTCGTCCCGTTTGGGAAAAAAATAATGCCAGGAAGAGGTTTTATAATTTTTTGAATTTTTGTACTATTTTTTTCGGAATTTTCTTTCCCCATCGACTATGAACAGAATTCTGGAGTAAAATTTTGTTTTCACTTTATTGGCTTATCCCATCCCG
>CM070305.1:26182785-26207283 GCA_036321655.1 Quercus alba
TATAAGGTTTTTATTGACTTAAAAGATAATGAAAAATCAATTGTTAATAACTAAAACAACAACAACAACAACAACAATAATAATAACAATATATTTAATGACATCACCCTAAAAAAATTTTCCCGCACAATGCGCAAGTCTACAACTAGTTGAACATAAATAATAAAGCATTATTAAAAAAAAATTTGTTAATTATTCTAGAGCATGCATGGATAAACTAATTCAGTCCCATCACTACATATACATCATGCAACCAAACAATCTGAAAAACCTTACAGCTAGTGCATCTTACCTTCATAAAATTTCTAACAGAAATGAAAATACTTAAAGCGAAGAATTTTAGTACTCAAATCAAGGGTTACAAACTGAAATAATAGTCTATGTTTAACATATAGAGAAATTAAGTGTTGTGAAACAGGGAGGGAATGACAAACTATGTTATTTTTTTTATAATTTTTTCTTTAATTTGAGATGAAATTATACTCTAACCTAATCTAAGTATATATGTGTGAAACTCTTTGTTGGAGACTTAAACTCCGACCCCTATCCCCCCTCCCCCACACTCCACAAGCATTTATATTTGTGGAGTGACCATCACACTGCCGATGGTGCATAGTGGTCAAACTATGTTACTTGAAACCACATCAATCTATTAAATTCTTAGTTGAGTTGGTAGTTTTCACGTGAGTCTCTTAATTAATATGTATGAATAACATTAATTTAGTCATCATCTTTTCTCTTTTTGAGATAGTTACAATTTGCCACTAACCTTGCAACTCGAATCTTCCCTATCCCTCTTAATTCCCCATGCACTTTATATATGCATGAAGAGGTATCAATTATGTACGTTTTTAGACCCCTTAAAACACAAGTTGTTTAACCTAGTTATTTAGCCAAGTGATTACTTAGATAATCATTCAGATCTAGGTTAACACAAGCAAATCATATCATGTAAATAATGTAAAAATATAAAAAACACACGACCAGCAAAAAACCTAAGGAGGAATTAACTTAGCTATCCTCAAGGTAAAACAGATCCACTATGAAAGAATTGAAGTTTGTATAATAAAACTTAGACCACTAACATCTTATTGCTATCCTGAGTAGAAAACTTACTACCACGACCACGTGACAACTCCGAGTCCACAGACTACTTTCCTTGATCCACTGCAACCACAAGTACTCCCACTTGTGACTTTGAGACTCCACTCAAAGGTTTCAGATCTTCTTTAAATTCTTTATGCAACAACTAGAGCGATTACCAAGTTATTGACATGAATCTTAATCTTGATAACCCTAAGTTTGTATGAAGGTAAACACATCTAGATCTTACAAGAGATTCAACACACAGCACATCAAAGACCTCTAAAACGTAGCTAGGGTTTTTCTTTTTATACTTGGAGTAAAACATAAAACCCTACATGTCAAATGAGCTTAGGCTGATTTGGAAATTCTGCAGAAAAATAAATCTGCACGAGATTCGATCGATCGAGTCTAATCTTTAATTGATCGAGTCTTGCAGATTTAGACCAATAAATCCTACAATCACTCGATTCCAATTTTACAAATAAACATACTTTGAGCAAGCCTAAATCTAGACTCAATGTTTTGATCACGATTTGCCAACACATTACAAATTGAAGTTCTAATACATTTAGTTCCTAAAGTCTTAGAACCTAACAAACTCCCCCTTTGGCAATCCATGACAAAACACATCACAAAAATGAAATGTTCAAAGTTACAAACAACCCACTCAAATTTAAAATTCTCAAACACAATTTAACCTAACTACTATTTATCAGTTGCTAGTGTAGACAATAGCCATGACATAATTAACCTGTAGATTCCTGAAACACTCAACAAACACATAAACGCGTGTGTGGAAAATACCAGCAAACCAAAATAAATTCTTGATTTCACATAACATAAAATAAGACATATAACATGAATAACCTCATAATATAAATCAATAACCAATGTATCATATGTGAAACAAGAAACAATAAAAGAAATAAAAAAAACATAGTGTCTCCCCCTAACATATACAACCCATAAATGATAAATACATCAAAAGCCAATACAAAGTACATCAAGCTCCTAGATACAATCTAGCTCCAAAACAAAAACCTCCCCCTATCAACAAAAACTCCCCCTAACAACATGCATGTGTACTCCCCCTTTTTGTGACGAATTACCAAAGGACAATAATGACTCATCATCAAAAGGTGGAGGTTGTGGAGTAGATCCTCTAGTACTCGCCAAATCTGCTCGTAAAGCCTGAAGCTCAATGAGCACATCCAAGAAAAGTTGACCATGTGCCGCTTGAACGATCATGACAATGTCCAGCATACTTCGTATAGAAGAATCACTCGATGAAGAAGCAGGAGGCTCAACAGCAGCTGTAGGGTCTACAAACTCCTCAGCAGTGGGGTCACCAGATGTAGGAGGCCTAGATGCACCTGTAAAAGACTCAACTCTAGGACATTTAGAGCTAGCTTTCAACTGAGCTGCTCTTTGCCGAAGAAAGGTAGCACATATAGGAGCTATAATATGTACGGGCTCAGCGTAGGAAAATCTTCTAAACCTAAATCTAAAAGAATCCTATGAATAAAAATAGGAAAGAAAAGACCATGAGATTTTGAACTACTCCTATGAACCTCAACAAGAGATCGAATGAAAAGAGTAGTAAAACTCATAAGAGCGATAGTAACAAGGGCATACAAAAATGCACATCTCTCAATGGGAATAGTGTGAAGATGAGAGATGGGCCAAATGGAGTAACAAGAAATCTAGAAAAACAAATAATTGAGCTGAGCAGAGGCCAGTACTGGTGGAGTAATGACATACTCTTCACTCCTTAGCCAACTCCTCACATACTGAGTGTTGGAATCATCGGAGTGGACAGAGAGGTTCGAATAAAACTTTCTAATCAAAGCAGCCAGAGGAGGATGCTCGACATCTAAGAGTGGCAACCAGCCCCTATGCTCAAATTTCCTACGTATCTCTAGATCTAACTCATCTAATATGACCTTACGCTCAGCCCAGACTTACCTAAAAATGTTTAGTTTCTCATAGGTTTCTTGATTTTCTTAGTTCTAAACCTATCACTCTCGAAAGAGAAGGGGTGGTGGTTTTCTTTGCTCTAGTCTTTCTATCCATGATGCTAAGGGTTGGAAAGGAAAGACAGAAACAGAAAATAAAGAAAGAAAACAAAAAACCAATGGCAGACTGCATTAGAGAGAGTTAGAGAACAAAAAAAAAAATATATATATATATATATAGAAAATAACAATCTATATGATGCATGAAATGAATGCACAAATGATGCATGCTCTAATGCATTGAAATTTGTTCAATTTTACTTAATAAACCATTAATTGATTTGAACATAGAATTTTATTTCAAAAACCCCAAATTTTGAAAAACCTAATTCCAAAAATTAAACCAAATTGATTAATTAATCATTACATTAGTAAGAAAACATCATATAATGATACAATCAATCAATAACACAAGTCAATTTCAACAATTTTAACCCAATTGAACAAAATCCCCAATTTCACAAAGTTTCAAGCCCTAGAAATTTCAATTTTCCACAAATCACAAAATTAATCAAATCAATGCATGGGAATCATGTTAATATCATCTAAGAACAAAAACCCATTGATTTATTTTGATTAAAAACAACTAAAATGATCTCAAATCCAAAAAATACTTTGTTCAAAATTTTCAATGAAAATGCATGAAAAATGTGATTTAAATGAAAAAGAAAGGGTAAAAGAGACTTACTAAAGCTTGAAGACAAAAACCCTTGAGAAAGAAAATGACAAAAATGCTTTAGATTGGATCAGTCGAGAAAAAACAGTGAGAGGAGTGTTTGAAAAAGTTTGAAAAGTATGAAGAACACATAAGAAACTTCTTTTTAAAACACTCACTGACTGATTTTCGATCGGTCGAAAATTAGATTCGATCGATCGAAAATTAAATTTGATCAATCAAGCATCAATCGAGCACCAATCGAGCCAGGCAGATTCAAACCAAAGTTTTTATCGCATTTTCGATCGGTTGAGTAACAGATTTGATCGACCGAAAATCTGGAAAAATGAGACTTTTGAAAAACAGAGCAATTTTATGCAAAAACTCCTCAAATCACAATATTTCATGAATGAAATGCATGAGTATGAGATTAAAAGTTTTTCAAAAACACTTGAATTCAACCCAAATCTTCCAAAAACCAATTCTTCAATCACTTTGTCCTCAAAACTCAAACATTAAACATATTTTGCAATAAAATTAAGGAACATACAATCTTGTATGGCCACAACAAAATCACACAATATCATAACTTGTGTAGTGTGTGCAACTAGCAATAACTTGAAATACATGTGAGGTGATATGTAGATAGTAATCAATCACAATTTCTACAAAATTCATCACATAAGTTTGAAAGAGACTATCACTTAAAGAATTACATCATATAACCCTCACATCTCCTAGAAAACAAGCTTGCAATCATGTAAGTTTCTTGTTTTGCCTCATAATGTACTACATTTTCTCGAGCACAAAATCTTATGATATGCACTAAGGTGTTCATGATTGACTAGTAAACAGTGGTGAGATGGTCATTTATGCCTTTCTCATTATGTTCAAGTCCTAACAATCAAGAGCATGTGACTTCAAAATCAAGATCATGTGACTTCAAAATCAAGATCAAGTGATCAAAAACTATAAACAACTCCCACACAACATGCACTACATAGCTAAAACTAGCAAAGTGCAGTAAAATAAGCTCATCCAAGCTAAACAAGGTACACAAGTATGTTATGTAAAGATAATATGGCCAGCCTTGATTATAAGTCTAAGAAAAATAATACAAAACACATTTTTCCTTCCTTCCTTCCTTTTTTTTTTTTTTAAAGGAATAACAAAAATAACATATCATGAAATGCATGAATGTTATGCAATGCAAATCCTAAAAGTAAAAAACAAAACAACAAAAGAAGAATGGTCACAAAGAATATTGAGATGAAGCACAAGGACCATGTCAGAAGGACTCAATTAGATTGAGTCTTTTGCATCCAAAAATTTTTAGATGCAACTCTTGCGTTGGAGTTATTATTCATATTAGAATGGTAAGCAACTCTAAGATTGGTATAAAGGTTTAATACTTTTACCAATTCACCAATAAGTACCATAGGATCTTGTGCTTAAGGCACAGGTACTTTTGGCTTATTTGCTTGCTTAACAGCTTTCAACTTGAAATAGTTTGGGTGAATATGCCCAATCTTTCCACAGAAATGACAAACCCATAAAGGTCTATCATGCAACTTATTCTTAGGGAGGGTAGGATTCTTAGGCTTAGACTCTTTTAGATCAACCCTAATCTTCCTAAGAGGTGGTGTGACTTCTACTGGTTTGACAATCTCACTCTTGGAGGGCTCAAAAGAAGTAACAAAGTTTGTGGAATGAGTTTTAGACACAGAGATACTATCTACAAAACCTAGACTAGTTTTGTCTAAGGGAGACTTCTGAATACTCAATATGTGATTAAGTTTAGAACTAGCAGATCTATTGGTTTGTTCTCTAGCAACAGATAGTTCTAGTTCTATGTTCTTTATCTTATCAAGTAATACCATGTTTTCAATCTTCATCTTATCAATCAATTCATTTGCATCAAACAATTTCAACAATAAATTTTTCTTATCAACCTCAAGGGAAGCAATTTTCTTTAAACCTAAGTCAACATTCATTACATCCTTTGTAGCAACCTTGCAAAACTTATTATAAGCTTCTTGCAAATCAACACTCTCAGAAAGTTCCCCATCAGAAGGGTTCTCTTTAACCAAAACACTTTCATCAACTACAGCAGTAGCTGTGAAAGCAATGAAGTTTCCATCCTCATCACTACCAAACTCATGATCAGAAACTTCATCATCACTAAGGGTTACAGCCATAGTTTTATCCTTTGATCTCAAGAATATAGGACATTCTGATTTCACATGACCATACCCTTGACAACCAAAATATTTTTGACCTAAGGAATTGTTAGAGGTTTGACCTACTTTCCCTTTAGATTTATCAGTATTGTTCACTTTAGTGGGTTCATTCCTCTTTAAATTCCTAGGTTCAGCATTGTTTTTACCTCTTGCCCTTCTGTTGTTGTTCCTAAGAAAGTTTCTAAAGTTCTTGGCAAGATATGCAATCTCTATAGAAGAGAGATCATCATCAAATCCATTCCATCAACATCATCAACTGATTTAAGAGCCATTCATTTGGATTTGTTTGTCTTAGGTAGGTCTAGCTCATAGGACTGAAGAGATCCTATAAGCTTATCAACAGGGATGGAGTCCACATCCTTACTTTCAGTAATGACAATCATTTCGAGTCTAAAGTCCTCAATCAAGCATCTAGTATCTTTCTAATAATCTTAGGTTGATCATAAATTTCATCCAAATTATAAGCAGAGTTAACAAATCATTTAGTTTAGCATAGAATTCATCAAAACATTCATCATCAGACATTCTAATACTTTCAAATTTGGTAGTTAACTGTTGCAGTTTATTAATCTTAACTGCCTTTGTACCTTCATGCACAGTTTAGAGAATATTCCATGGAATATGAGCAACCTCAACATTAGAGATTCTCTTAAATTCCTCCAAAGAAATAGCATTAAAAATGGCATTCATGGCTTTACTATTAAAAGTGACTACTTCTTTTTGAGAAGTTGACCACTCGCTTACAGGAGTAGTCGGTTTCCCCCATCCGTATTCAATTGAATTCCAAACTCTCTCATCAATAGATGTCAGGAATGCTTTCATCCTTACTTTCCAATAGGCATAGTTGGTCCCATCAAAATGATGTGGGATCACAAGAGAGTGATTGTGTTCTATGACAACAGGGGTTAAGGATCAACTCTTAGATCAAAAGATCTAAAACACAAGAGCTAACCTGCTTTGATACCACTTGTATGTTTTTAGACCTCTTAAAACACAAGTTGTTTAATCTAGTTATTTAGCCGAATAATTACTTAGATAAATTATTCAGATCTAGGTTAACACAAGCAAATCATATCATGTAAATAATGTGGAAATAAAAAGAACACACGATATGATAACCCAGGAAAACCAAACCAGTAAAAAACCTGGGGAGGATTTAACCTAGCTATCCTCAAGATAAAACAAATCCACTATGAAAGAATTGAAGTTTGTACAATAAGACTTAGAACACTAACATCCTATTGCTACCTCGAGTAGAAAACTTACTACCACAACCATGTGACAACTCATCAAAGACCTCTATAACGTAGCTAGGGTTTTTCTTTTTATACTTGGAGTAAAACATAAAACCCTACACGTCAAACAGGCTTGGGCTAAATTAGAAATTCTGCAAAAAAAATAAATATGCACAAGATTCAATCGATCGAGTCTAATTTTCTATTGATCGAGTCTTGCAGATTTAGACCAATAGATCCTGTAATCACTCGATTCCAATTTTACAAATAAACACACTTTGAGCAAGCCTAAACCTAGACTCAATGTTTTGATCATGGTTTGCAAACACATTACAAATTGAATTTCTAATACATTTAGTTCCTAAAGTCTTAGAACCTAACAAATTAAACTACAAGACTCTTGACAATTTAGTCATCATCTAGTTTATGGTCACTACGAGTGTTTTCATCTTTCAAATAAAATTTAAATTAATTTAGTATTTCATAATTTGAGACTTTGGGTGCTTTATTTTGTTCTTATTAAATTTTTTTTAACAAATTTTCATTTTAATTCTTATAACACTTTTTTATAAGCTTAACTCTCTTTGGCCATCATATTTTACTTTTATCTCTCTCTCTCTCATTATTGTTCTTAAATTGATTCTCATCTCCATAACCTATAATTTCTATGTTGACTAAAAATTCTGACTTATTATAATTCAAATGTTTATCTAATAGAATTCTTTTAACTATCAACTTATTAAGTTTAATTATTAACTTTTTGTTAAGGATATATATATAGACACATTTTTTTTTCTTATCAATTTTTTATGACCAATTTTTCTTCATCTTCCCTTTCTTATTTTTATTTATTATTATTATTTATGAATAATGATATATTATAAAGAAAGAGAGGGTTTCTGCTCATCTCTAACTCCAGGGGCAAGAACTCAAGAAGAAATATAGTAACTTCATGGACAAGAACTCAAGAAGTATAGAATGGAGATGAATCCATCCTAATTACATATATAAGACAACCCAATAGGCCACATTGTGAGACAAAATATTATATTCCTAAGAACAAAAATGAAATACTGTCAAGATAGGGAGTCTAAGACTCTAAGGGCCCTTTCAATTTAGAGAAGAAATGAGGAAAACAAAGTAAGGGAACAGGAATGCAGATACAACAAAGCTTCAATAACACATTGAAATCTCCTTAGAAAATTGCATATTGAAGTTTGTATTGAACAACAAGTTTAATTGCTTGGAAAACTATTTGGGCTTCTCCCTGAGTCGGGTTTGTAGAAGGAAAGATGCACAACATCACCATATTCATTCAAACACAGCTATAACAAATAGCAACTATTGCTCTCAATTTCTATATTTCCATTTTCAATCATAGGATTTTTTTATTTAAGATAAAGGGGGAAGGGGAAGGGGACGCACTGCTGATGGAAAGAGACGGAAGCACAGTAATATCAAGCGTTCGGGTAGACACGGACAAGTGACAAAGAGAAGCACTGCTGATGGAAAGAGACGGAAGCACAGTAATATTGTAAAGAAAATAATGTACGTAACTTGAAAGTAAATAACTTGAATGTAGAACAATAATAAGGCGGTAGAACCAGCCAAGCAGTATATATCAAAAATAATTCAAAGTAAATAAGAACAATAGTTCAAAATAAATGAAAGCAATTTAGAACCGTCCGGTATGGCGGTAATCCATCCAAGGTGGCGGTAACAACAAGTAAAGTAATGAACATAGAACTGAAAATACTTATTATAGAAAGTAGGATAAACACTTACAGTAGTAGTAGTGAATACAAGATCTCAATAGTTACAGGTTAACAATTACAAAGCTTGAACTAGTCCTAGTTACAAGGCTTATAGGATTACAAGGCTTGTAGTGAACAAAGGTGAACAAGGTAGTAGTAGTAGTAGAAGCAAGGTGGGTTCTCTCTCTAAGAAGGCTAGTTCTAAGGAAAGAGAAATCAGAACTTAAACTTGACTTGAAAAACTTCTAAATATAAGGGACAACCCTCCTTAAATAGGCAAAATTCGGAGTGAACAGTGTCATGAATAGTAACGGATGAATAGTGACAGTGAATAGTGACAGATGAATAGTGACAGGTGAATAGTGACTGAATAATAAAATAGAATTTCTCTTCTTTTTTGACCCAATCTTGTGGGGAATCCACAAGATTATGGGAATCCTCCGTAGAGATCAGTAATAGACCTATAAGTGTAGGGACAAGGCCTCATTATTGGTGTCCTTTAGAGACAAAAGAAACCAATAAGAAAGAAACTAACAAAAGGAACTAATAAGCATGCACTTCGTTGTCTTCACGTGAACATTAATCTTTGGGATCCTTTAGAAGCATCATATTGGTGGGAAACAAGCTTCTAGCAGTAGTAGATATTGAAGCATTGGCCATTGTGCAGGCCAGACAAATAAGAGAATCAAAATCTTCCACAAAATCCGGAGTATTATAAATCAGTTCCGGATTTTCCGCAACATATTTGTGAAGGACAAAAAAATATTTTGGCTGTTGTGCAAGCCGGACAAATAAAGTAGCACCAGTCATATAACAATAGTGACTTCATCAATCAGTAGAGGGAGCATCGGATGGATAACCATCAAAGGGATCAAAAGGACCTTGTGGAGAATCACATTCATGCTCATGGTAAATAGCATACTTATTACAGAATCCGCAATATAAAATTGGCTCTAACTTTGGAGTTTTCCCTGGAATGAGAAGACTTTTTAGATTAGGATGATCTTCTGTTTGTAGGTGAACAAAGGCATCAGCGTAGGGTTTGGGACCAAAAACAGCAATTCTATTTGTGCTTCCTATGAAATGATAGATTTTCCATAGATTTTGAGCAACTTCATGAATTTGATTGTTAAAATAATTTCTCCAACAATTTGCAAGACCAAAAGGATCTTTAAAGGATAATTGAGAATTTCCCTCAAACCACGGCCCTTGGTGAGTGTAACCATTAATGAGAATGAGATGCCTTGAGGGTTTAACATTCATCCAGTTATTTCGTTCCCATTTTGGCAGAGTGCTCCAGCATCTAATAGTAACAAAAGATCTAGTGAAAGAGCTTTCAAACCCTTTAATAGCATTCTGAATGATCTGTGGAAGTTGACTGGCCTATTTATGGCTTGTTAACTTTACGAACCTAATAAAGCCATATTCGAACATCTGGGAAAGCCAGCCAAGATTAGGATCTTCATCTTCACCATCATCTGAATCTTCATCAGTGAAATATGAACCATCATCAAAGTCAATAAGGAGACCAGGAAATGGATGTTTCTTTTCATATACTCTGAGACTACTCCCAAAGTGATCTTCCCATTCAAGCTGAATAAAGACATTATCACCTTCGTCTAATTCATTAGGGTTAGGAATAGTGGCAGTAACGAGTTTCCTGAAATACTTGGACCATAGGTCAAAAGACCTAAACATAGCCTTGCTATCCAGAATACGGGATTGTAAATCTGAAGGCAAGTTGGCAACATCACTTCTTAACATGGATTGGGTCTTAAGACTCAATCTAGCATAATCAGTGCCCATTATAGTCTCTTTATCCATCGAATGGATTTCGTCTTTGCCAAAGAGTTGACTAGTGTAGGCTTCTAGACGGCTTACAAGAGCCTCATTTTTTGAAACAAGGTTATTTTCTGGAACAATGTCAATATTTGAAGCAAGGTCATTTTCTGGAATAAGGTTTCTATAATGGCTCATATAAACCTCATTTTGAGCAATAAGGTTAACGAGGTGGATTTCAGGGCTCTAAGGGTTTTTTGGAAAACATTACTGTGGTTTCTGGTAAAAGCAAACTGAAGGTTATCAAGAATGAATTTAATAGAATCTAGTAATTCTGAATAGGTTCCATTGTGGAATTGTAAATTTTGTGACAAAACTTCCTATAAAGCAATTAATATATCACCATTAGAGTATGTCACCTCTGCCGGGACATCTCCTTGAAGGGATGTTGCTCCACTGGGTTTTATCCCAGAAGATGCGCCTCCATGCCTTTTAAAAGGTTGTCCCGCTGGGAACCCTTTGTTTTGAGAATAGTCCTGTACAGGAGCTTTTCCCTTGTTTTTCTTTTCCATAATAATCCACTTACTAGTGGTATAAATGTGAATATTATTATTATCCCACTTATTAGTGGTATTTATCCACGCATCATTGTCCGATTCCTGCAAAGAATCATTGATAATGTTAGGATAATGGATAGTATTTAACATTTTGGTACTATGAAAATTACCTTTAAAATCATCAATGAAATATTGGGAAGAATTCATCACTAGTTCTTGAATAAGTTCATTCATGGGACAATCTTCCTTATAAGATAGATTATCAATATCAATTTCAAATTTTGAAGCAAATCTGAATTTTACTTTCTGTCCAAATGGATCAGTAGTAATTCCATCATGTTCAACAAGAAAGGGATACAAAGTATTAATAAATGGCAGACCAAGAATCACTTTATCAGTCATATTTTTGACAAGAACAGAAGGAATCTTGAAATAAACATTATCATGGCACACATGAGCATTATTCAATTCATACTTAATTTTCATTTGAGAACCATTAGCAGAAACCAGTCTTTCAGTAGATTTCTCGAAATATTTTGAAGGAATTAATCCTTCTTGGATACAGTTCATATCTGCACCAGAATCAATCATAGCAATAACAGTGAAATGATAATCAGGAGAAACAAAAATTTTAACTTTTGTAAACCATTTTGGAGGAAGTAATTTATTAACAAAAGCAAGTTGAGGATTAGTGAAAGTATCAGGAGTACCTTTATCAGAAAGAAGAGCCTATTGACTGGATTCATCTCCATCACTGTGCTCATTTTGTTTACCAGATTTATTAAGATCTTTATCAATTTTTAACATTATCAATTCTTGTTTAAGATTATTGTTTTCACTTTTCATGCTTTTAAATTCATGCTTTAATTCATTTATCTCTTGTTTAACAATAACAATTTCATGTTGGAGATCATTAACAGTTAGTTCTTTAGATTTCTTTTTATTAAATCTTTCCAAAGTTTCTTCAAAGCTTATAGTAGATTTTGGTTTTTACCAGTTTCATCTCTTATCAAATTTTTCTTAAACCTATCCAAATATTCTTTCTGGAGTTCAAGGTTTTGAATTTGATTTATTAGTTGAATTATTAATTTTTCATCTTCTTCAGTCTTGGTGAGAGCATTAACAGTATTAACAACATTGCAACAAGAATCTCTACAACAAATTTTAATATTAGGAGAATCAAAAGAATCATCAGCAGATTGATAGCAGGAATCAGATGAAGAAGAAAAATCATCTTTCAAAGAATCAGACGAGTTGTTTGATTCAAGGATTCTGAATAATTTTTCTTGCTCTTTATCATCAATATTTAGCATGTTAAATTTTTTTTTTTTTTAACTTACCAGGTTTTTCTTTACAGTCTTTGCTAAAATGTCCAGGTTTACCACAGTTAAAACATTTACCTTTACTTGATCTCTGTTTAACATGTTTTTTAGAAACATTTTTCTTCTTAACATAGAAATCATTAGGTTTAACAAAGTTATTTCCGTATTTTTTATATTTTTTATGGCTTTTATCATGTTTTTTACCTTTTTGCCTAGAAGGAGCAATAGGAGGCAAACCATATTGTTCACAGAAATTTCCCATTTCATATTTAGCTTTTCTTGTATTTTTTAATTGGTGTTTTAGCAATTTTTCATCATTACATATATTGATACCAAGTTTTTTAATAGTACTGAAAATATCACCATAGGTTAAATTATCATAATCAATAGAATCATTTTTACCCATTAATTCTTGTTTTACCTTATGAGCAAAGATAGGAGGCAGACCGTTAATAAACTTTTCTTTCCAATAAGGCTTATGACAATCTTTCCGGAGCATCACTCTGGAAGTGAAAACATCTTGATACCATCTGTAATCAGACATAGTTGGACAACTCAAATTATTCAAATAATCAGAAACACGAGATGAAATATTGGATGGAGTACCAACAAAATGTTTGAGAATAGTATAGATCAAGGTATTAACACCATCAGGAATACCACGACCAATACTTTCATCAAAAATAGGCAAACCTTCATCATTCTTTTTAACAGCATGTTTAATAGACTCTCTGGATTCTTTAGTGATGTATGAATCCCACCATCCACGAAGAGTACCAGAAAAACCAGTGACAAGCAAATTAACAATTTCAGGTTGATCAAGATCATGATTATTTTGATAAGTAATACCAGCCATAGACATGTGACTCATTTTATTGATGATTTCTTGTTCAGACAAACCATCAATATTCCATTCATAAAGCTTATCAGCAGAAACAGAAAATTGGGTTTGAAAATATCTCTCTTCAAACTGCATATCAGGAGGAGTGGGTTTTGAATACCAGTTTTTAGTAAAAGACATGGGTTTGGAGTTTCCAACAGATCTTTTAATTTCTGGTAAATCATCATCAAAGATTCTTTTTGCAGAAACAGAAGAAACAGTATCAGAATCTATATTTTCTTCAGAAACAATTTCTTTTTTGGAAATAGTTCGAGCAGTTGGAGTACTTGTAGAAGTACCCTCAGTTTTAACCTTTAAATCAGAAAGCATTTTTTCAACAATTTCAAGAGTCTTGAACTGAGAAGTTTTAAACATAACTTTTTCTCTTTGACTGGGTAAATCAATCAAAGGTTTCTCAGTTTTAACAGGAACAGATTTTTCAAAAACAGAAACAGATTTTTCAACAATTTTTTCTTCAATACGGTCAAGCTGTTGACCAATAATATGCAAAGATTGATTAGTAAAATTGTTTTGTTCAATAAGGCTAACAATAGGAGTTTGATCATCAACAATTTTGAAAGGAGAGGCCTTCACTTCCTCTTTCTTAGTAGTTATCAAAATTGAGTCAAGAGGAGGATGACTAGACCTAATAATGGTTTTATCAAGCTTAACAAAATTTGATTTCTTTATCACATTTAAATGTTGTTTTGAAACCTCATCTTCTGAGACATAATGGTTTTCAAGAAAATCAAAAAACAAAATATGTTTTTTCAATTAATTCATCATTTCCAACCATTTTCTTTTAACACGGTCTTTTTCAGACTGAGCAAAATTATTTTGGAAATATTTTCTTTTGGTTCCGTTTTTTGCAAGCATAAACTCATTGTACAAAGAATCCCAATCAATTTCAAAATCATCATTTAAAATAGTCAAAACTCTTAATTGGCTTTGGTAAACAGGAGGATTTTCAACAGGGGGAGAATCAAAGTCAGATGGAGTAACAGAAACAGAGTCTTCTTCATCATTAACAGCAACATTGTCATAAGGAGAGGAAGATTCAGGTTTGGTGGAATAGTAAGCAAAGCTAACTTGAGATTTATCACTTGAAATACCTTTTAGCTTTAAATCAGAGGATTTTTCCAAATTCTTTTTCAAAAATTCATTGATCTTTCGATCTCTTTTTGAAATACTTTCAGATCCAGCAAAGGAATGTCTTCCTTCATTGATCCTTAAAGGTGGATTGTTTTGAAAACTTATTTTAACAGTACCATCAAGATATTGTTGAATATGAGTGAGATCAAGTTTATCAAAAATGGGTTTAGCAGGAGGGGTTTCCTGTTCCAACAACCAATCATTAGGAAGTTTAACATCTTGCCATTGAATCATTTTTGGAACTTGAATTTTAGCATCAGGAGTTGAACATTGAATTAATATGGTTTTACCCGAAGGTTCTCTAGGAATCATAGCACAAGGATTCATTTGAGTACCCATTAGTTTATAATAAATGCGATAGATCAAAGCAAAAGGCTTACTACCTTCTTCCATGTGATAACCAGATGAAGCAATATTCAATGTCAATGCTTTAACAATATTAGGATCATCCAAAGCAAGAGTAAGATTAGGATAACAGTTAAAATAAATAGGACCATCATACATAGAAGCAGTAATCATACCAAGGATGCTATCTTTAAAAATCTTAAATCTAGCATCTCTTAAACACATGAGAACAGAAGCATTAATACCCTTTCGGGTAAGTGGTTTAATAGCAACTTGAACTATACCAATATGCAAATAATTGAATTTTTTAGCAGCAAGGAAGTCATTAATATTCTTTTTAGTGAACAAACAGCATTTTTCATGAATTCTTGAAATAGAGAAAATTTGTTCAACAGTCCTAGCTTTGTAAGCAGAATGAAAAGTACTTTCAACAAAACTAGTTTTATAAATAGTTTTAGTATCAACTTTAGGAATAGTCCAATTACGAAAATCAGGGATCAACTCATTATCATCAATAGTGTGATCTTCTTCATTTACAATATCAGGAGGACAACTAGTCCTGGAGTTGATAGAGGAGCTAGATCTCCACAACTTATCCATACTATCCTAGGTTCAACACTCAGTTATCATGTTTTTCTCACAACCGTTGCATTTCGTAACACATACCCTAACCAACCTTATACCTCTCATGCCCTACACGCCCTCTCTTGGCTCAAACGGGCCTTACAGCTAGGTCCTAGGACTTCACTTTACGACTAGAGTGGCACCAACAACGGTAAGAAGGGAACACAACAACAGAATATCAAGCGTTCGAGTAGACACGGACAAGAGACAAAGAACACAACCACACTACCACTGGCCAGAAAAGAGTGGCTCTGATACCATAAAGGGGGAAGGGGACAAACTGCTGATGGAAAGACACGGAAGTGAAGTGAAGTGATCCATCTTGCAGTGCTTCCCCTCGCTCTCTCTCTCTCTCTCTCTCTCTCTCTCTCTCTCTCTCTCTCTCTCTCTCTCTTCTCTCTCTCTATATATATATATATATATATATAACGGGTCCAAATTAAATCTTTGATAACCTTAAGTAGTCAGAACAATTTATAACTTCAACATATTCAAGCCAAAACTACACAAACGTTGATACTATCAAATATTTTCTCTTCTTTATTGTTATAAAAGTCAAGTTTATTTTCCTCCCTGGTTTGGATTGGATTTCTTTTCCAGTGAGAGATATCTCAGAATATAACAGACGAGGTCTCACGCACATAGATTTGTGCGACCTCGTTGTGGTCATTACTGTTTATCTATTTTGAATCATATCCATCTGACGAGAAACAAAGGAAAACAAAAAATAGGTAGGATTTGAGCAATTCTTGAAGTAGAATAAAAATCTTATTATCATAGTGGGAAGACAAAAGATGTACTACTTGGTACTCTTATCAACCTACCTTTAAATAGAACCTAATATAGTCGGAATAAAACTAAACTGGACTTAGTTATGTAAATTTTACATTGTAGACTAAACATATAGAAATTTGTAAAATGCATACAATATTGTACATATTTGTTTAGTCTACAATATTAATCTTACATTACTAGTACAATATAAGTTAATAATTTTACTTTAGGACACTACCTATGAATTTGTTAATGCAAGATTTGGAGATTGATAGTTTTTAGACCCCTTAAAACCAATTGAATTAACCTAGGTAATTAGCCAAGTTGTTACTTAGTCTAATTTAACAAGTTTAGGTTATCACAATAACAAAGATCATATCATGCAAAGCAGCGGAAAGATAAATAACACAAGATATGATCACCCAGGAAACCAAATCGGTAAAAACCTGGGGAGGATTTAACCTAGCTATCCTCAAGGTAAACTTGAATCCACTATCTTGAAAGAATAGAAATTCATACAATAAGACTTACAAGCCCCCACGCTTGACTTCTTATTGCTATCAACCAGTAGAACTTACTGATACGACCACATGCAAGCTCCGAATCCACAGACTCCTTCTTTCTTGGATTCACCACCAGATACAAGCACACCCGCTTGTGTTTTCTTTAAACTTCAATGGCAACAACTGAGTTGATCATCAAGGTGTAGATAAATCTTCTCCTTGAAAACCCTAAGTTTGTGTAAAGGAAAGCTCCTCTAGATCTCACAAGAGATTTACACAAACCACAATATGAGCAACACTAAAACATGGCTAGGGTTTGCCTTTTATACTTAGGACAAATTAGAAAACCCTAAAAACGTTTTAAAACAACTAAGGCTGAGTTGGAAATTCTGCAGAAAAAACATTCTGCCTGAGCTTCGATCGATCGAGCCAGGCCGAAATGCATAAGGCTTTCCTGCATTAGCTCGATTCCAACTTTACATAAATTGCACAACTTTGAGCAAGACTAAAACACTTCTAAACACATTGTTTTGATCATGGTTTGCCAACAATACAAATTAGAGTTCTAAATACATAAATACCTAAGTCTTTAGAACCTAACAAACTCCCCCTTTGGCAATTCATGACAAAACACAACTAGAAGCTCAAAGTTTACAAAATAAAAGCCCTTTACAAAAATAATGCTTATAAAACAAATTCAATCCTGACTACTATCCATCAGTTGCAAGTGTAGATAGCAGCTCAATTGAATCAACCTGTATATTTCCTGAAACACTAAACAAAATGCATAACCGCATGTGTGGAAATAATACAAGTAAATAAATTAAATTCTTGATTTCAAACAACACACAATAAAAACATATATCAATGAATAACTCATAAATATAAATCAATAAAAGTTTGAAACAAGAAACATATAAGGAATAAAAAAAAACAACACTCCCCCTAACATGAATATCCCATCAAAAACATGGCAAGAGCTAAAAAGGCAAAATACAAAGTGAAGCACTTAGATACAATCTAAACTCCACAAGCTCCAACCAAAGAAATACTCTCCCCCTGAAAACAAAAACTCTACAAAGTACTCCCCCTTTTTGTGACGGAATGCCAAAGGGCAAACAAACTCCATCATCAAAAGGGAGGTGGTCTAAACTGTGCCAACTTTGCACGCAAGGCACGAATCTCATCGAGCACGTCCACCAAAATCTGTCCATGAGCCGCCTTAACGGTCAAGACATGATCCAACGTACGCCAAATGTCTGAATTATCCGAAATAGTCGGTGGGGGAACATCAGCACCAGTAGCAACAGCACCAGACGTCTCAACAGCATCAGCATCTATAGAAGAGGGAAGAGGGGGAACAGCACTAAATGACGCACCCCTAGGACGTGAAGGAACAGCTCACATGTGAGCAGCCCTCTGTTTAAGAAAGGTGGCACCTATGGGAGCAACGACATGAACATGCTCACCAGACGGGAAACCATCTAGACCTAAAAAGAGCAAAATACTATGAATGAAAATAGGATGAATAAGCGCATGTCCTACGACAGAACTCCTATGAACCTTGTTCAAAGAATGAAGGAACAGATGAGGGAAACTGATCAACACACCAGAAACAAAAATATACAAAAACACACATCGCTTTAGAGGGATGGTGTGGAAATGAGAAATAGGCCACAACGAATGACACGCTATCCTAAAGAAAAGATAGGCAGTCTCGATAAGCTTAGCGAATGTGATTCGAGGATCAGAACCCTATTGGATAGATGACCCAATGATGTATGACATGACAACATCTAAAGAGGGTGACTCATTATAGGGATAGTCAAGCTCCCTAACAACCGGAACCCCAAAAGCCTCAGCCACTACGCGAGGGGTAATGGTGAACTCAACACCTCGTATCCAACTCCTAACAAGGGTGTTGGAATCATAGATGTGGCAAGAGAGGTTCGAGAAGAACTCTATAATCAGGGCAGTTAGGGGTGGATGATCTATCTCTAGGAGAGACAACCAACCTCTAGACTCAAAGTTAGCCCTAATGGCCGGATCAACCTCATCTAAAACCACAGCACGCTCAGCCCAAATCTTACGCTTACTGTTCAAAGTATCAAAGGCCTCTTTGCTCTTATCATTCCTAAACACCTCACTCCTAGAGGGAGACTCAGAGGAAGTGGAAGGGGTCCTATGGGCTCTAGTTTTCCTAGGCATGGTGCTAGGATAAGGACCAAAACACAAAGCAAAGGAATAAACAAAAAAAAAAAATACCAAGGGCAGACTGCAAGTTAGCATATAAAAAATATAGAACAAAATCTATATGATGCATGAACAATTTAAATGGCATGATGCATGTCCTAATGCAGTGCAACTAAGTCCAAATAAGTTCAAATTCACAAAATTGGCTTGAACATAGAGGTATTAACACAAAAACCCCAAAATTTGGAAAACCACTTGATCAATTTGAAAGATATTGACTAATTGATCATCTTACAAGATAGATATCAGAAAATAATGACCAATTACATCAATTGAACAATCCAATTTCATCAACTTAACCCAATTTGAACAAAATCCCCAATTCGGATCAATTACAAACCCTAGAATTTTCAATTTTTCACAAATCCCCAAATTGATCAAATTAACCAACATATATCATAAATATAACAATATAGAGACAAAACCCAATGATCAATTTCAGAAAAAGAGGATTGATTCAACAAAAATCCCAAACATGAATAGTTCTGAAAATACCCAATGAAATGCATGAAAAATGCATGAAAACATGAAATAAAATGCAAAAGGAAGGGTATAAGGGTCTTACCGGCCTTGGGAGACAAAAACCTTGCAAAAATTTCGGAGGAAAACGACAAAAAATCCTTACTGGAGCCTAGCCAAATCGGAGAGAGAGAGGAAAGTTTGAAAAAGTTTGAAAAAGTGACTTTGAAAAAGTCCAATCTGACTTTAAAAAAAAAAACATGATTCACGAGTTTCGATCGATCGAAAAACAGCCTCAATCGATCGAAACAGACAGAGACTTTAACAAAACAATTTGAAAAAAGTTCGATCGATCGAAAATCAGTTTCGATTGATCGAAACAGTCAAAGGCTCTCTCAAACATATTTAAAAAATTTTGATTGATCGAAAAATAGAATGGATCAATCGAAATGGATAGAGGCTCACTAAATTTGAGGAAAAACACAGTTTTTTGAAAAAAAATTCAGAATCAACTCAAAGCATTGAAATTTAAGAACAAAATGCATGAGTATGTGATGATGTGATTTTCAAGAACAAGAATTTTAAGTCCAAATTTCCCAAAAAATAAAATTTCTTGCATTCTCCATAAATTTTCAAGCAACAAATCAATTTTGCACAAAATTCAAAGTATTTGCAAAACTTGGTTGGTCAGACCATAAACACACACAATAACATGTACAAAGTTTAGCAAAGAGTAACTTGTGCAGTGTGTGTAACTAGCAAAAGCTTGAGATACATGTGAGGTGATATGTGAATAGCAATCAATCACAAAGTCTACAAAATTCATCACAAAGAATTTAAAAGAGACTATCACCTAAAGAGTTACATCATATAACTCCCACATCTCCCAGATCATAAGCTTGCAATCATGTAAGTTTCTTGAATTTATGCCTCATAATGTACACACCAATTTTAAATCATGTGATTTTGGCATCAAGCCTAATAGTACACACCAATTTTAAGTATTAAGCAATTTAAACCGAGGCTTCACCTTATATTCTTTTCGTGCATGTGCTACACTTTCTCGAGCACAAAATCTTATGATATGCTAAGGTGTTCATAATTGGTTAGTGAACAGTGGTGAGATAGTTATTTATGTCTTTCTCTAAAAGTTCAAGTCCGACAGTCAAAAACATGTGACTTCAAGATTAAGACAGAGTAATCAAAAACCATAAATATCTTTCCTACACAACATGCACTACAAAGTTTCAACTAGTAAAGTGCATTAAGCAAGTTCATCAAAGCTAAACAAGGTACAAAACGACATGTTATGTGAAAATAAATTGACCAACCTTGTTCTTCAAAAACCAAGAAGAATAGTACAAAATACAATTTGCTTCCTTTTTCTTCCCCTTTTTTTTTATATTATTAAAAAAAAAAAAAAAAAACCTAGAATGAAATGCATGAATGTTATGCAATGCAAATTCTAGAAAACAAAAAACAAAACCAAAGAACAAAGGTCACAAAGGGTAGAGCAATTAAGCACAAGGACCATGAAGGCTAAGACAGATCAGGGACATAGAATCACACCAATTACTTGACGAAGAGTCTCAAACTTACTTCTATCAAGAGGTTTGGTGAAAATGTCGACATTCTGACGTTCAGTAAGAATATACTCAAGACACACAATCTTTCTTTCAACAAGATCCCTAATGAAGTGATTCCTAATCTCTATGTACTTAGTCTTAGAATGTTGAACAGGGTTCTTAGATATGTCAATAGAACTAGAGTTATCACAGTAAACAACCATGGTATCTTGGGATATCCCAAAATCAGTTAAAACCTTTTTCATCCAAAGAAGTTGTGAGCAACAACTTCCAGCAGCAATATATTCTGCCTCGGCAGTAGACAAGGACACAGAATTTTTCTTTTTACTCATCCAAGCAACGAGATTAGCTCCAACATAAAAACACCCACTAGTGATGCTTTTTCTATCATCAGCATTACCAGCCTAATCAGAATCAGAGAAACCAGTAAGAGACAGATTAGACTCTTTACTATAAAATAATCCATAATCACAAGTTCCAGCAACATATTTAATTATTCTTTTGACAACATTTAAGTGTGAAACTTTAGGATTAGATTGAAATCTAGAACAAACACCAACACTAAATGCAATATCAGGCCAACTAGCAGTCAAATATAAAAGACATTCAATCATACTTTTGTATAATGTAACATCAGCAGACTCACTTGACGGATCATTTGTTAACTTTGCATTGGCGGCCATTGGTGTTCTGGCATATGCAGCATTGTCCAGTCCAAATCTCTTGACTAGATTCTTTGCATATTTTGCTTGGTTGATGTAGATCCCTGAATCCATTTGCTTTACCTGTAATCCTAAGAAATAAGTTAGTTCCCCAACCATACTCATTTCAAACATCGCCTTCATTTCATCTGCAAAAGAATGAGCAAGAGAGTCATTAGTAGCACCAAAAACAATATTATCAACATAAATTTGAGTTACAACAAAACTTTTCTTATCCTTTCTTATGAAGAGAGTAGTGTCTGCAGATCCCCTTTTAAAGCCATGCTCAGTGTGATATGTAGTCAATCTATCATACCAAGCCCGTGGAGCTTGTTTCAAACCATACAAAGCTCTCTTCAATTTATACACATCATCCGGTCTGTAAGGATCAACAAAGCTTTTTGGTTGTTCAACATATACTTCTTCTTGCAGCATTCCATTCAAGAAAGCACTTTTGACATCCATTTGATATAGCTTGAAGTTTAGATGACTAGCTATAGCCAACAGTATCCTAATGGATTCCAATCTTGCTACCGATGCAAAGGTCTCAGCAAAATCAATCCCTTCCACTTGTGTGTAGCCATGAGCAACAAGTTTTGATTTAATTCTGATAACAGTGCCATGTTCATCTGACTTGTTCTTAAAGATCCATTTAGTTCCAATTACATTTACACCCTTTGGTCTAGGAACTAATTCCCACACATCATTCCGAACAAATTGATAAAGTTCTTCATGCATAGAATTTACCCAATCAGCATCTTGAAGTGCCTCATCTACCTTTTTCGGTTCAAATTGGGACAGATAGCATGAGTGTGTAATTACACTTAAGGCTTTTGACCTTAATCTCATGTTATCATTCAGACTTCCCAATATATTTGAGGAGGGATGATTAAGTCTTATTCTAGAAGAAGGACCTTTAACTAAAGATGTGGATGTACCTTTCTGTTCTGTTGAAGGACTAAACTCATGTTGAGCCTGTTGAGTCACATGAACCGGAATGGATGGTTCAGGACTTGATGGCACAGAAATTGCATCATTCAACACCATTAGCTCCTCATCACTATGTTTCCCAACATAATCAACAGGAAGTGAGTCATTTACCTCCATAGGCTTATCTTGAACCGGAGTAGTACTTTCAGAATGTGCTTCTGGACATACTTCATCATTGATCACAACATTAGATGATTCCATGATAGTTTTGGTTCTTAGATTATACACTCTATATGCTCTACTAGTAGAGGAGTACCCTAGAAAATATCTCTTGTCACTCTTTGCATCAAATTTCTCTAGGTTCTCTCTATCACGTAGAATGTAACAATTACTACCAAATATTCTGAAATACTTAACGACCAGCTTCTTTCCTCTCCAGAGTTCATGAGTCTTCTTGGAATCAGGTCTGAAATACACCTGGTTGAGTGTATGACAAGCAGTGTTAACTGCTTCTCCCCATAAAGATTTTAACAATTTTTTATTGTGTAGCATAACACATGCCATCTCCTGAACGACCCTATTTTTCCGTTCAACTATTCCATTTTGTTGTGGTGTCTTGGGTGAAGAGAACTCTTGATATGTTCCTTGTTCATTGCAGAAGGTAGCCATCTTGGTATTCTCAAATTCTCTTCCATGGTCATTTCTGATTCTGGCTATAACAGTATCTTTTTCAACCTGCAATTTCTTACACAGATGTATCATCTTCTCAGGAGCCTCAGCTTTATCTTTTAAAAGCACAACCTAAGTATATCTGGTAAAGTCATCCACAACCACTAGAATATACTTCTTTCCTCCTAAACTTTGAACTCGAGCAGGACCCATAAGATCAATGTGCAGTAACTCCAGAGGTCTTGAAGTTTGAACACTAGCCACAGACGGATGTTTAGACTTTATCTGTTTACCTATCTGACATGGTCCACATATGCTCTTATCTATCTTCTCAAACTTAGGTAAACCAACAACAGCATCACATTTAGAAATCTTTTCTAACTGCTTATGACTTGCATGCCCCAACCGTTGATGCCACAAATCAACTTGATCAATCTTTACACTGAAACACTTGTTGCTTATGCTTGGTGTCAATCCATAACAGTTATCCGCTGTCCTTACACCAACACACATACAGTCACTTCCTCCATCAAGTATCTCACATTCATACTTAGTGAAGAGAACATTTAGTCCATTGTCGCAAATCTAACTGATGTTGAGTAAATTTGCCTTCAGTCCATCAACATACCAAACATCTTTAAAGACTAGTAACCCTGGGATGTCCACAGTTCCAATGCCTCTGATTACAGATTTGCTTCCATCTCCAAAAGTGACTGTCTCAATCTTTCCTTCAAAGAGGGTCTTAAATAATCCTTTGTTTCCTGTCATATGCCTGGAACAACCACTATCCAAATACCAAAGACAAGAATCACATGCTTTTAAGGCGGTTAAGGCAGTATAACACAAAAAAATAATATCACATATGATAAGACCAAGACGTCCATGGAAAGATTTAACAAACTCAACAAGTGACAAATACACAAAGTAAGTAAGTTGATGAATAAGCAAAAAGAATTTCCAAGAATCCATAACAACAGGG